>WAAD01032555.1:62171-84865 GCA_013389945.1 Fregata magnificens | reverse complement strand
GAGTCATGATGGTGTTAGTTAATGGTGGAATTTGATAATCTTAAAGTTCTTTTCCAACCCAATGATTCTATGATTCTATGATTCTATGATTATGAGAAAAATAAGAGAAATCGCAGACAAAAGGATGCTTGGAGGTTTTTTGCCTACAATTCCTTCCTTTCCACTAATTGGGGCAACTTTTGAATAGTTTTAATTACAAAACAGTCCTTTTAAACTGAATTCCTGGATCAAAGCACAAGATGAATTTTGGAAGCATAAGGCTGTGCAAGCCAGCTGGGGGGGTGGGGGGGGAAGAAAAAGAGGGAGGAGATCTCTTAAAAGATGTAGTCCACAGCATCCCTTCTCAAGTGTGAATGAGGGTAAGATGGCTTATATTATGGGGGTGCATATATACTCTTAACCACAAAGTTATTAGACTTTTAACACAATTACATGCTCTCTTCAGTCTTTCCATGCTACACTCATTTCAGGCTGGAATTTCGTCTCTGCAGCCAGAACGTGAATACAAGTGCTACCAACCTTCCCTCCCACAAGGCAGGCAGGCACACACTCTGCTCTCCTCTGTCCTGTTGGAGATGTTGGCAGTTGGAGACAAAGGAATGTAACTCATGAGGAGGGAGGAAGAAGGACACTTCTCCTAGGGGTGGACGTGCAAGTCTGGGAGCCAAGTGGGAACAAAAAAAGTCTGAGAGGTGGCGAACTGGCACAAAGAGACAATATTCTCAAACCTTTTGTCCTGTTTCAGCCTCTCTCATGCCACAATTTCTTCCATTTCAGATTCTCCCAAGTCCCTGCTATATACTTTTCCAGCCACAAACATGCTGTTCTGCCATTCCAGATGCAAACATTTTACACAGGAGGGACTCTGCAAGCTGACACCTCGGGCCCGGCTCAGCTGGACAAGTCCACGTTTTTTGCAAAACTGCTGCGACCAGTAAGGCGGCCAGAAGCAATGGCTGAAAGCACCATGCTGGCAGCAGGCACTAGGTTTCAGCCTGGCCATGCAGGTAATATGCCATGCTTGGCCCTCTCTGACAGCGAGACTGCAAGGGAGAGCTGGAGCCAGAAGCTGCTCCATTTCTTATTTTGCCATTCCTTCCCTCCACCTTTGGCAGGTGTTTCTCATTATTTTCATTCCACAAGCACACTAGAGAGTAACAGAAAATGCTACAGTCCACCTCAGCTAGCTTTTCCATTTCCCCTAGCTATTATGACCTCCTATTGTCAAAAGAGTAGCAGGCAGGATTCTCCTCTTATGCCACAGCACCTTTTATAAAGCAATAAAGGAGAAAGTTAACCTGAAAGCTTTAACACTTATCCACTGCTCCAGCTACTTCCTGAATCTGACAGAATGTTTAGGAAGATTCTGAAAAGTGATTACTTTTCAGAGTTGAGCCTTTGCACTGCTGGTGCTGACTGCCTAGAGCTGCTCAAGGACTCACCCTTCAGTCCTTCAACCTTTCACACAGGGATCTAAAGCAGTGCCGCTCGCAGACAGCACCCATGCGTCCACCCTGCAAAGTGTCTGATTTGATGAAGCAAGCAATGCAATTTGACCTGCCAGATATGTTCAAGGCACTCTTGTACTCACAGAGCGTGCCCGGCTGATGGTGCGTGTTAACAGCGTGACAGCTACGCCAGCTCTCAAACACTCATGGACCACACAGCCGCTGCCGGACGCAGCACGGCCGCTGTTGTGTGGTGCTAACGCAATTGCAAGTACCTTCTTAGGCTCCGTGTAACCTCCAGGTTATCTTTAGGGAAGATTGATGTGGCATTCCTGTCATACATGCAGATACAACATCTCTGCACTCACCCCAACACAAACAGCGTGTTAGTCATTCCAAAAAAGGCTGTAACATGGAGAAAAAGCTGGCTGTCTTGAAGGAATTTCCACACTCCATGATCGCCTTCTGGTTCATCTCAGGAGCAGTAAGCCTTTACTTACTTGGCAGTGTAAGATATATAAATACAGATACCGGAGCTTTTATTAAACTTACTCCAGTGCTTGCAAGAGTGGGAAAGAAAATGTTTTATTCATACACCTGAACCTACAGCAGTCATTGCCAATATCTGTGGCAGTTAAGAGCCCTACCAAAATACACAACAGCAAAATCATGGGTTGATAACCATAACACATATTTTACCTACACTGAAGCCCAAAACTACTTATGTCTTCCAAATCACAATGAGTTCCCAGCAAAGACAGGAGAGTTTATTCCACATTGTATTCAACATATCGAATGGGAGTTTTCTGTGTGCTTCCCTAATTTAGTCTCTCTGAATGTCTGCCATCATTTTGTTCTACATCAGGAAAAAAACCAACACAATAAGCAGAGGAAACTGGATACGGAATGGGACTTCTAAAATACAAACGGGCTTTGAGTGACCTGGCAACAATATACATGTCTGATGTCATTCTGAGAGGCATTTCTGAAAGAGAGAAACCTCAGAGCAGCACTGCACAAGTTGTGGATTCTTTCTTTTTTTGGAGGATTTATGGAAGCCCTCACCTACAGAGAGGCCACTCCTTGCTCCAAAACGGCCTCATTCCAAATTACATTAAAACCATAATTTAATCTACATGCTTTCGCACAAGGCCCAGGTTTGCTAAAAAATACATTCTTACAAAAACTTTCTCTATGCTGAAATTCTGATTATCTGCTGAAATCTTTATCGTATAAGAAATTCCACCTGGCTCACTCAGCATCACATAGATTCTGTTAATCACTCTTCCCAAAGAGCTTGCTGTTGAAGTTCAAACTATATTTTCTTACAACCTGGGTTTTCTGGATTATTTTCAGTAAAGATTTTATTTCTCCTGGTTATTTTTCCTTAGTGTAAATCCTCTTTTCTTTACTAGGGTATTTTTATGCTATGACAGCTGTGGCAAGGCTGTCCTGGAAAATGACACGTGGAAAAGAAGAATCTTCTACTATCCAGTGCCATCGTGCAGCTAATAAAATGCTGACTTTCTAACTCATGCAAGGAAACTGAGCAGTGCATACACACTTGTACCTTACGTTCACGGGAACAAGGCAGGCCACCTCCAGTGATATTAAGGAAACCTTGAAAACAAGAACCACCAAAGATCTCAGCTGGTTAGACCTCTTCACCCAGCAACAATCACAGCTCCAGTTCCCTTTGCATCTTGGACCACCACCTATCTATGCTTTCACAATATTCCTGGAATTCCATACTGCTACTTCCAAGCAGTATAAAACAGCCATCTCACCAGAAAAGGCAAAAAGAAAAAAGTATCAGAAACCATTTTCAGCTGTGTATTGGGAACGCACTGGCAGCAAACTCCCTCCTCCCAGTCCTAGAAGATGCAGAAGCATTAAAGTAAGCTATCGCATCCAATGACAAACTTACTCATTCCCACTGCTAAGCCAAACTCCAATTACTTCTGTAAGTACAGAAATAGCAGTAGAGCTAGTAAGGAAATATAACTCATGAAAGCTTTTCTTTTCCACTTCAGTTTTTCTAAGAAGCACCAATGACAAATTTTAAACTGAGCATATTTGGACTTCACACATTCAATGCATACTACTCATGCGCTTCTGGTTTAGTGCTAAGCTCTTTTTTTTTTTTTTTTTTTTTTTTTTTTTTTATAGCTGACTAAAGATTTACTTTTTACTGAGCATCTAAGGAAGGAATAATTAGTCTTGTAAAGAGCAGCTAGATTTTAAAGAAAAGCCAATTTCTGCTCCAACTGTACAGAGGTAATCACCCTATATCAAGAAAAAATAAAAATATCGCATTTCTCTCCGATAAAGAAAATGCAGGGAGGAGAGCCATGTGCTGACTGTATTTTGGGAAGGAAGGCTCTTTGGTATTCCTGAGGACTGCAAAACATCCAGAATTTCTGGCCAATATTTCTACCTTGAAAACAAGAAGCTGAGTTTTTCTCAGCCTATGCTTCCTCCATTTAAACTACTGCTGGCAAGACCTTGGTACTGTCCCGCAGACCTGCTTCCTCGGTATGTAAGATACTCGGAACAGCAGTATGCAATAGCGCAAAACTGGGCTTTTTCTTGCAGAGAGGTAGTTATGAACCACCTTTTCATATTTATTATTTTCTCAAAAGAAGGTTACAAGGTACAGCTAAGTGCAGAGACTTCCAGAAAACATTACCAAGCTTGACAATCTGCATCATTGAGAGAGAGAGAGAGAAAAAGAGACGGAGAGAGATTTATGTAAAGTACACAGGGGTATTGCCAGCCAGTTTGTTGAAAGCTCTGTATGGCCAAACAAACAACAGCTTGGATCTTTACTGCAAAGGCAAGTAAAATAAAATTCTAATTAAAATAAAATCTGATGAAAATGCTGAAATCAGATTTGTACAGACACACAGATGATATTTTATATACACATCCACCTGCACAGGCACATGTCTCTGTGGACGCACATACTCCGCAAACACACTTCATTCCCCTGCAGTAACTGTGTCTTCAGATTAACTTTTCTTGCATTTCTTGTAGCTTAGATCTTCTCTTTCTTTCTGACAATAACAGACAGCTAGACACAATGATGTATCAGGAGTTTGCTTCCCAGTTGTGGGAATGAAGCCATGAAATATCACACTGTCAAGATGTGACTGAAACCTTATTTTTTGTGCAAGATCTGAACTGCAACACCGGAGTTTGCAAACACAAAAACATAGAGACATCCAACTGTTGGGACATCCCCAGTACAAGGGATAGCAAATAGCTTCTTCATAGCTTTGTGCCTTCCCAAACAACCTTCCAAGATTAGCTTTTTCCCTCCTTCAGTCCTTTCTTCATTATTATTTTTTCCAGCTATCGGGCTGCCAGTTCCTGCAGCTTTCCCATAGGCTACAGTTCCCTCCTGCCCCAGGAGTCCCATGACAGCTAATCTTTCTTCATTAACTCTACCCAACTGTAAGAGTAATTCCCACTGGGAACTGAACATAATCTACGCAGTTATGACTTAATTCCGTTTTCACTTACACTTCTGAATATTACAGAAGTCCCTCAGGTTCGTCTGTGAGAGCAGAACAAAGCCTATCACCGTTTGCCCAAAGATACTTGTTTCGTAGGATTTTACAGGACTGCTAAATCCCAGCTCTGCTTGGCTGTCTCACAAACAAAAAGCTATTGCCAATTATTTTGTATCAAAAGACGGAGCTGGCGAATCACAAGAACATCAGAGAAACCAGGCAGACAGCCCCTCTTCTGGGTTTCCAGACCAGCTGCTAGCATGGGTCAACAGAAAAGCTACAAAATCCTGCCCCAGTCCCAGGAGGCTCATTAGGCCGAATTCTCCCATATTGTGCCTAACGCTCTGAGGGCGCTTCCAAAACATCACTTTTCTCCCACCCACACAACCACATTGCACCCTCGTTGTCTTCCAGGGGCAGCTGGATATGCCCAGGTGGGGTAGATGGCTACAAAAAGAGTTTTAAATTTTGAAAGATTTTCATTCAGCTTTAGACTGAGATTAAAGTTTTGAAGGGCTTCCTACTCATTTCAGTTCTTCTAAAGAACACTGGTGGATTTGAGGGCTGGAGGTTGTTTTTGTACAGAATTGTCTGTTAACCTGTGAATTCTCAGAGCTTTCTGGGAAAGGAAAGCAACTCAAGTCCATCGACACAAATAGAGATTCCTTTGGATCCCACTTCCCTGCGTTACAGAACTTATAAATGGCTAGAGTTAGCAACGTGAACCTGTCTTGCCTTCTCAAGCAACGGAAACCAGTTACAATATTGGATTTACTAATTCCAAACACAGCATTTCTAATCTCATTCCATTTTACTGCACCATGGCTAACTCTACAGAATTGCAATAAATTAGCGTACGAACAACAATACACTAATATTGCCATAAAATAAACAAATTTCTCTGTGTTAAAACCAAGTAACCAACTTTATAAACAATTTCATTTCTGATTAATAGAGGTCTTCTCTAATGTGACATCCTTTGATTAAGCATTAACCCTCTCTCTGGGGATAACCCAATGCCAGTTTGCAGGCAGCAGTATTTTTATAATAATACAACAAATTGCCTATGCAGCAATACTGATTAGATGTCAAAGACTAATTTATTTTGCATTTACTTTGCAAGTGCTGGAATGAATGACAATTAATTAATGTAATAATAGCTGGTTGTTTCTATTAGTATTTTGACTTTCTCACCGCGGTACTGATACCCAGACTCTCATTTTCCAGTTTCCTGTGATGTTGATTAGTAAATGGAAAAGTAAAGCCATTCCCACTTTCCTCATCTCTGAAAGATTCCTCTATTTGACTGAATTGCAATACTGAAGGACATAAAGGAAGCTAGAGACAATGCTATTCAAATCCCACCAGTTATGGAAATATGATGGAAAAGAAAAGTCAAATAAAGAAAATGATAAGTCAAGATTTAAAAAAAAAAAAAAAAAAAAAAAAAAAAAAAAGGCCAAAAGTTGTTGTTCACATCAGTATTCCAAAACCTACAGAACTGACCTAATTCTCAAGATGTTGTGCAACCGTTGCTCATGCAAGGAGCAAGAACAGTCTCAGCACTTGAACACAAAAACCTAGTCACATATTTTAGTGCCTATGTGTGGATTTGAAACCTTAAGCGCTCTACAAATTTTTGTTCTGCAGTCCAGGAGTGCACAGTACAGTGCAGGACTGTGCCAATTCCCGTGCTAGCTCAGCTAAGGCAGCAGTATGGCTGTACCACCACAGTACTCTGCCTGCGATTTTACACCCTGGCTGTTAGGACATACCTTCTGGGCACGTCCAGGCAGCAGGGTAATGCATGCAGAAGAGATTCAATTACACGTTGGATCTGTGCCTGAGATCCAGACATTTTTAAACATGAAAAACACGTCCCAAGCCCTGAAACCGCAAGAAGGGAAGAAGTTGAGACTTTGAGGCTTTCACAGCCAGACAAAACAGATACCAGAACTGGAAGTGTCACCAAACCAGAGGTCTCTGGATTATCAAAGGCCTTGTCCTGATTTGCTTTGATCAAGACCTCGGAAGGAAGGGAACCGAGGTAAAGATGTGCTGAAGTCTCTGACCACAAACAGAAATGCATTGAAAAGAAATCCTGAACAGTGATCCTTTCTTGAGCAAAACCGGTCACATTTCCTGCTGTTTTGGTGCAAAACCACCTGTGGGTTGCTCTCACTTGTCCATGACCTCAATCACCTTACTATATCTGATCCCATATTTCTAATCTAGACTCGCAGCCCTTTGCTGGCCTCTAGATCAGGGAGCTGGACAAGTCACAAGATCCAAAGAAATCTGTGTCGCTCACTTGTTCACATAACTCATGATGGCCACCGTTCAGCAATAACTGCACAGCTGAAGCCTGAAGATGGCATGTGTTTCAGACAAACTGGCATCAGCCGGCTCTCTCAGTGGGCTCTCCAGCCATTAAAACTGACAGAGGGGGATGAGGGGGGATATCCTGGCACTTGAAGGTGGACTCAAGCCACTGACAAGTCATTCATGGAGCGTGGAGTGGTGATCTGATAGGTGGTGGGTGTAACGCTGGCCTTACAGACAGGATTGAACCAGCCTTGAAAGTCCCAGAGATGTAGTGTGAGGCATCACTCACGTGCGTCATGTGGCCAAGAAGGGAATGACAGTCCCACAGCATGGCTACTGGCCGTGACAGTATATGCTTCACTGAACTGGCAGTTCCGTTTACCTGTCCAGGGGGAAGAAAATCTTTGTTGCAGAAGAATTTCTGATCCCCTCTCTCCTCCCAGCAAAAACAACAGGTTGAATGGGGATCAGGTAAGAATACTCATCACAAGGCCTAGATCAAAGGCAAACAGTGTCAAATGGAGAGACAAGAAGATGCTGTCCTGTGGCAATCCCTTTGGTAGGCAGTCATGATAAGAAAACAGGGGCAGATCTCTGCAGAGAAAGTAAGCCTCAGATGGCCTTCAGCTCACCGGATCCCGGTTGGCCAAGTGCAATTACTCAGAAGAGACAACATTACCAGCAAACACTGAATCAGAGAAAATCACAACAGTTGTGATCACAGTGTAACAGTAAGTGTCACGCAGGTTCACAGACACAAGCCATAGTCATTCCCAAACTAGAATACTAGGTCAGGATGGTGGCAATCTGACCCTAAATCTTTGAACGTATTAGTGCAGTCTCCATAAACCCAGGATGAAGCACTGTAAAACCCTCAGAAATGTCATAGGTGTCTTACCTTCAGCTTAGCTAACTGGATCAAAACTGAAGAAGCTTTTGCCAGGAGCAAACCCCATTCACTGAGCAAGATTCTGCTGTAACTGAACAAATCCGAGTAGTTTTGTACTTGGCTTAATAGTCTGAGGACAGAAAAGGGAAAAAAAACCCCAAAACCCAAACAAACAGAAAAAAAACCATTGGCTACACCAGCAAGTTGGCTGGACCAGCAGTCTCCAAGCCAGATAGAAGCTGGCTCGGAGCTGTCAACGCTGCTTTGGCTGGTGCCACGGGGCTGGGCTGGACTGGACCGGTCTACAATGCAGAAGGCTGCTAGCTGCGTGGCCTGCATACACATCCGCTGCAGTCTCAAGCAAGCCTGCAGCATGAGGCCATCAATCACTGGCAAAGACAACATTTCTTGCGTGTATGGTCCTCTCCAAAGCAATATAAGCACCAGGAATAGCAGTCCAAAGATTAAATGTGACCATTGCAAGCAGCATATGTTTGAAAGGCTGATTTAGTTGAAGGAACTACAGCATGGGAATACTGCAGCACTCCAGCACAAGAAAAATTAGGATCTGTTGCCTGAACAGTACTCAGTGTGCTGTGCCACTTGCTGCATCCTGACCAGGAGGAGGAGGAGAGGAGACAGCATCTTCAACAGTTATTGCAGGAAGACGCTGTCCCGTCCCACACATGCGTGAGTGTTCCCACTGCCAAAATGCATCTGAGGAGTCACGCTGAGAAGTTCAATGTAGTTAGACGTTAATGCTAAGGAAAGGGATTTTATTTCCTGGCAGCTTTAATATACGAAAGGCTCAGATGAGTACTGTTTCTGTCTGGATTATTTGTAGCCCAGAGCAGAGACTTGGCCGTCCTCCACCTAATACAAAAGTTTCTGAATAATTTGTTATAAGACAAAGTAATTTCATAGCCTGCAGTGCTGCGTTAAAGACTTAGCAAACCTGATTCAGCATTTGAGGAAAACCTGTTATCAGAAAAGAGGCAGTACATACCTACTTATCAGCAAATGCTTAATATAAGAACATTTGCTCCTATATGACAGATTTCAAAATAAGACGTGTCTTTTTTTTTAATTTATATGAGCAGCAGTTAATATCCTTCATTACGAACACAGTTTTCAATGCTAATAAAGTCAGATTAATTCAAAGGTGGTTTCAAAAATAATCACCATCAATAGTTTGAATAATTTCACTGAATAAAAACCTCATCCTTCATGAATTTCTACTATTTAATTACAACGCAGCTGGTGGCAAAATCCTAATGTCCACTGGAAGTGGCAACTATGTAAACAATGTAAGTGCATGGCTTGGTGTTTTGTAGCAAAATTAAGACAAGACTCTCTTTCAAAAACACACAAAAACCCCAGGCTATGGAGAACAGTCATTTCAACGAGCGCAACTTGTGCGGAAAGCACGTATGCTTCTGGAGCAGGTCGAAGTCACGGCCCTGCCAGAGCCGCTTCTAATGAACTGCAATGCATGCGCTATTGCAAAGAATTAATTGCGAAGAATTAAAAATATGTAACTTCTACCTGGTAGGAGGTAGGAGAATAGACTTCCAGTGCCACTGGGAGATTTCTTGCCCAGAGAAAGGAGTTTGGTCATGCAAAGAGATAGTAAACTGGAAGGAAAAAGAACAGCAGCCTTCCTAATCAGTTTGCTGATGTATGTTTTTGCCGAGTAAATTAAAATAAAGGATTTCTCTTGGAGAGAATATTCACCTTCTTTAACATGTCACTTGTGGCAATCCAAGAAATAAAGGAGACCAAACTTTCATATGCAGTGTAATTAGAAGAAAGAGCAGTAAAAGCAAAAGCAAGAGGACATTTATTAATGTAATTGTTTAAAAGTGACAGGAACCTGGATTTCCAGGTATAAAATATAAAGTTGGGTATTTTTAAGTATTCATTTTCTGAAGCAATTTTCATTCTTAACATAACCTAGTGATATAAGAAAAAGCCAGGAATGTATTTATCGATCTGTTTTCTGGAGACTTTTAATCATAAATCTCCTAGGAAGGGGATCCTGTTCACTTCTGCTGCAGAACACCACCACCAAACTTTATATAAGCACAGACTGTGCAATTGCCATTAAAAAGGTTACTTGAGAACGTCTTTGCAAACAGAAGAAACCAAATTGCTGCGCTTTGAAGTCACCTTCATTTCTTAATTGAATAAGCAGTACCTATCTGCCCATAAATAATGAAGGGCAAGAAGAGTGTAAATGCTACTTTTGGGAATATTCACATAGGGAGTTACACTGAAAATCCTTTTAAAGGTTTGCATCATAAATTAAAAGAAAATATTAAGTTAGTGGTAAGCTTGAGTTCTGCACAGGCTTATAACAAACATATTTCCTTAGTCAATACTTAGCATTTTAAACAATTAAAGAAAATATGTTAAAATAAGATCACCAAATTTGATGTATTTTACTTTATGTGCCTAACAACAAGTCAAAACTGTCTCAGAGAAAACATAACAATACTTAAATATAAGCTTACTCATCTTATGAGCTCTTTGGGCACCAAGCCACATTAAGGAATCAAAATAAGATTTTTTTTAGCTAAATGCCTGTCAACCTCCTTGCAGTGATTTTCTGTCACTGCCAGTTAGCTACAGTCTACTGATAACCCACTGAAGTTCCTCACAACACACTACTAAGGAATCAACACCATGGCACCGAACAACACCCTCTTGTTTTGAGAAACTATTTCAGTGCACAAGCGTACATTGAAAATACATTTAAAATAAAGGTGAGATTGTCTGTATCATAGGTAATGAAGGCCTATGATCTTTGCATGCTTATGCAGAAAATAAACGACTTTACAGAAAACAAATTATCTATCTAGTGTGTTATTAAATATAACGGATATTCTGAGTGTAAATGGTGACTGGGTTTATAATTCATGAGGGTCCTGTACTTTTAAGAGCCTTCCAACCACATAAGTTAATCTAGTTATTAACTTTGTTGACATAAGTCATGCTAATAGTAAACGGGATTTGCTAAAAAGCCAAATAGATAAGAAATGACAGAAGATAAAGACTTTCCCTTGCTAAGGCTGACTAAAATTAGCAGCACTACAAAATGACATCTATAAATTAAGGCAACTTTACCTTAGTGACAAAATAGTGAGATAAAGGAACTGCTGAATAGCGATGCACTTGTGCAGAACTCTTGTTCACGCTTAAATCCCTGTCTGCAGATGAAGAGACATTTTGGAGGGAGGTAAGATCGAACACAGATAAATGCTGTCCATGACAAAGGCCACGTATTATTGATTTTTAGGAAACAGAGACAGACCTAAAGATTTAATCTTCTTTTCGTTAATATTTACAACCATTAGAATCATAAGTAGGGTATTGTTTATCAGGTTGTCTTCCTTACGCATTTCTTAGGGCAACGTTGCTAATTTACTTGCTGTATTACCTAGATAACATTATAACTGAAGATCTTTCAAACACATGACACGGAAGCACCAATTTTTCTTTCCTGGACCTGGTTTCTTGAATTTGCCTTGCCCCCGACAGCTGGGGTCCTGAATAAGGTGCAGCAGCTCTGCAGCCTCTCACCCTGCTCTGGGGCTGGGATGCCTGTGTTTAGGGTCAGCGCTGTCAGGCACAGCCAGGTACCCGAGGATACCACCAGTGGGAAAGAGCTGTGCGAGAAATGCCAGCGAGACGGGGCCTCCTCCTCCTCCTCCTCCTCACCTCTTGGCTCAGGAGCTGCATTTACACTCAGGTGTTGTGCCAATTTGTTCAGAATAAATGTATTAGATTGCTTCATTTCGGATACCAGTAGGACTACTGAATGCGTGAGGTTTCCGCATCATTTGTACCTGTGATATTTAAAGCTGAGCTAATGTAATCTGAAAAGGCACATTTCCCTGAAATGGAAACTCATACTTGATATGTCAAACAGAACGTTTTAATTGTCTGTACCCTCACGCTGCTGCATTTGTTAGTTTAACATCTCCATTCTACTCTTCTGATAAATGGGCCCCATTTAAAGGCAGGACAGGCCTCGCTCACAAGGTTGAGCAGCCAGCGGGTAAGTAGGATATTCTGGAAATGTGTGATGACACCTAGAGAAATAGGGATATTTTATCAGACAGTGCCTATCTAATTCACAGACAGAGATCAATATCAAGCTACCGTCTCCTCATCCATCTTCTGACTAAGCTATTCTACCACCACGCTCCCCCTTTCTCTCTCCCAGAAAGATTTAAACTTTTTTAGTCCTTACATACCGAAGACTACATTTTGCACTAAAAGAGGCAAATTTATCAGTTTTATGAGATTATTGCTTTTTCAAACTTTTTTGCTTACTGATTATATTGTAGGAAGAAAACACCCTTCCCTGTATGGCGGTCCTGGCAGCAAAATACTTCTGACCTTTCAAAGGTGAAAGGGATCCTTTCTGCAAATGGGACACAAGTGAGGTGCCTCAAGCCAAACAGCTGTGCTGTGCTTTAATAACTGAACACTTATTCCAGGCAAGCAACTACAGTTAATACCATTCTGCAGCTATGTGTTCAGGGTGTTATCCTCAAACCCCCAAACTGGTAAAGGACTTCCATAGGCTGCAAATGAAAAATTACATGTTTCAATCTCATCCTGGGCTCACCTCTCTGCATTCTGCACTACTGCAGAAAGTTTTTTGTTGAGATTTCTTTCTTGTTTCAACAAGCAGATTTGGTTGCTTCTCCATTCTAATCTACCCCGTACAACATTTCAGAAAAATGCTTTTTCTGTCCATTATCCTCACTGAAGGGGTTGGGTTGGAACAGTTGCTCTCCATTCAGTATGTACATAAGGAGAAAGTAACCTCCTTTCTGGAGGTAGCTGGACCAATACAAAACCACCCTGAGAGCACAAGGGTAGAGGAGTTAATTCCCTTGGGCTTGGTTTGATGCATTTTGGTTGGGGCTTTTGCACAACGATAAGCAGAAGCATGGAGAAGAAGAAAAAAAAAAACTGGAGTAAAAGTGAAGAAAGGGAAGCAAGAGAGCTCACTGCTGGTGCAAAGAGGCTAAAAATTCTGAATAAAGCAGCCAATTTCTAAATTATTATTGCTGTCCTATTCAGAGAGCATTCTTGGGAAACCCACTGCTTCAAAGATATATAGGACTCCATTATTGATTTCCTTTTCCAATAAACATAACACCTGAAACATTAACTTTTTACTCCTACCAAGGAGTACATTCTCTCTTTCTTTTTGTATATATAAATAAAACACACACACATTATAGACATACGCACAAATATTACATAGTAGGCTTGCACGCATAGGACTGCAAATGTAGGAACTTAAGCATCTTCAGGAAACCTTCATGGGATTTCATTTTACATTTGCTCAGCTTGCCGTGCTTCCAGAGCAACTCTGCACACCCACTCTGCAGGAGACCAAACCCCTCTTTACCCTGCAACTCTCTATAAACTGCCACATCAATATAAAATGGCCACATGTCAGCAATTAAAAACCCTCAAGAGTAAGTGTTTAACTCTTTGTCATGACACATACTGCCTGAGTCTTTCCATCTGGCTCCTTTAGTCTGCTTCTGTGGCTTCTCATAAATGATATTTTCTCTAGCCTGTTTTCTTAGAGTCAGACTTCTACTATTTTGCTGTAACTTTTCTGCATATGAGGAAGGGAAAACATACACTGCCAACCTTTAGCATTATGGTCAACCTATTCCTGTTTTAGCCTGAGTTATATATAGCTTGTACAGATCCAATCATATCTTACTTAATCATTATATCAATTCTGTCTTAGTTGATTACACCTTAATTGATCTCAATCAGTTCTCTCCCACTACAGAACTTCAAGGTATTGGTCTCTTCTATTCTCTGCTTGCAATAAAATACAGTTTATTCTGAACACTACAATACAATAATGAAATGTTTGTTTAATGCAAAAATATCTAAATTCCATGCAGTAGCCATCAGCATAGTTCATTCAACCACACAATCTACCTTTCAGATCATTTACGATCTATGTATTGTGAATGCCTTCAAAAGCTCTGTCCCTTTTCATTTGAATACAAACCGGGTATGGAAGGGGAGAAGTTTTAAGAGAATTTAATCCTAATCCCCACCACCACCTATTCCTTCTCTCAACACACTGGGAAACCTCCTTTTCCCAGCACTTTCTTATTCTTCACACAAGTTGTAAGGAATGGGGAAGCGTTTGCACAGAAGAATAGGCTTCCCCAAATCCCCAGCCTGCCTGCCAGTTCACCCTGTGAAATCAGCACGTAGGGGACAGCGCAGGAGAGGAGCGTCTTGGCTCAGCCCTCCCGCTCCCATCAGAACTGCATCTGAAATGGTCCTGAATACAGAGTTTAAAGCTCTTCAAGAGTATCAGAAAGCTTGCAAAAGTTGCTACACATATTATTAACGATCATTCATTCTATGGTTTCCACCATTATACTTCAAACCACTTTCACATTGCTATTCCTTCTTGAGAAAGGCGGGTGAGTTGTTCTATTAGCTGAAAAACTCTCTCACATGCTTATTCTGGAAGTCAAAGTTATTTATGGGACATTTAGCTCAAGTAATTGAGTGCAAAAAGTGCTTTACAGTACCTTATTGCCGCATGTAAAAAGATAATAGTGAAATTCCCCTTGCTTTCAAGTAGAATTAACCACTATTCGAATCATTTACCTCAAAGGATACCATTTGTAAAATACAGTAAAACACAATATAACGTATACGCAAAGTTAATCGGCAGTCTACAGATCAAAAAGGCTAAACAATGCTGCTAACTTAAATCCAATTCCTGCAGAAACTGAAAAAGAATTTCACAAAAATCTCACTCATGAAACAGTATTTTGGAATTTGTTGCCTTATTGCCAAGAAATTCCTATCACCTGCCTTTACCTTTAGTTATTCCAGTTATAATTACCACTGTTTATTCTGAAAGCAGGTATACTCATGTAACACCAGGTATGGCCGCTAGTCCTTCAACACCACCTGCATAGAATCATAGAACCATTAAGGTTGGAAAAGACCTCTAAGATCATCAAGTCCAACCATCAACTAACACCACCATGACTCCTAAACTAGGCCCTGGAGTGCCACGTCTACACCTTTTTTGAACGCCTCCAGGGATGACGACTCCACCACCTCTCTGGGCAGCCTGTTCCAATGCCCAACCACTCTTTCGGTAAAGAAATTCTTCCTGATGTCCAGTCTAAACCTCCCCTGACGCAACTTGAGGCCATTTCCTCTCATCCTATCGCTAGTTTCTTGGGAGAAGAGTCCAACACCCGCTTCACTACAGCTTCCTTTCAGGTAGTTGTAGAGAGCGAGAAGGTCTCCCCTCAGCCTCCTCTCCTCCAAGCTAAACAGCCCCAGTTCTCTCAGCCGCTCCTCAGAAGACTTGTTTTCTAGACCCTTCACCAGCCTCGTTGCCCTTCTCTGGACACGCTCCAGCACCTCAGTGTCCTTCTTGTACTGAGGGGCCCAAAACTGAACACAGTACTCGAGGTGCGGCCTCACCAGTGCCGAGTACAGGGGCACGATCACTTCCCTACTCCTGCTGGTCACACTATTCCTGATACAAGCCAGGATGCCGTTGGCCTTCTTGGCCACCTGGGCACACTGCCGGCTCATGTTCAGCCGGCTGTCGACCAGCACCCCCAGGTCCTTTTCCGCCGGGCAGCTCTCCAGCCACTCTTCCCCAAGCCTGTAGCGTTGCATGGGGTTGTTGTGACCAAAGTGCAGGACCCGGCACTTGGCCTTGTTGAACCTCATACAGTTGGCCTCGGCCCATCGATCCAGCCTATCCAGATCCCTCTGCAGGGCCTTCCTTCCCTCGAGCAGATCGACACTCCCGCCCAGCTTGGTGTCATCTGCAAACTTGCTGAGGGTGCACTCAATCCCCTCATCCAGATCATTGATGAAAACATTGAACAAAACCGGCCCCAGAACCGAGCCCTGGGGAACACCGCTCGTGACCGGCCGCCAACTGGATTTCACTCCATTCACCACCACTCTCTGGGCTCGGCCATCCAGTCAGTTTCTTACCCAGCAAAGTGTACGCCCATCCAAGCCGTGAGCTGCCAACTTCTCCAGGAGAATGCCGTGGGAGACCGTGTCAAAGGCCTTACTAAAGTCCAGGTAGACAACATCCACAGCCTTGCCCTCATCTACTAGGCAGGTCACCCGGTCATAGAAGGAGATCAGGTTGGTCAGGCAGGACCTGCCTTTCATGAAGCCATGCTAAAAAAGGTGCATGGGCTGCAACCATACACAGTGGCCTACCTGCCTGGAAGAGCCCTGGTCAGTAGTGAGCACCTTGCTTCCTACCTGCGCTTCAGAGAGACACTACAAGCATGATCTTATGGCGATGACTGACTCCAAGCAGTTGCCTTTCAACAAACAGCAGGTCTAAGGAAGGACTCAGGGTTGCCCATTGAATTCTTCAGCTCCCAAAGCACAAGACTTAAGGATCTGGTTCATAAATGGACTGCCTTAGGGTCATACGGCGAAGAATAGGGCAAGGAGGGGAGAAAACACAGAAAACAGAGATGAATCAGATGACAGCAGGCACAGATGGCAGCTAGATTGGACTTGCTCAGTGCAAAGAAAAAGCTCCAAATTCTTCAACTACAGGAAGTATTCCCAAATATCCAGGACTGAGGCACTGGAGGATGGAAGTGAGCAACAAGTATAACCGCAGTAAAAGCTGAGATCATCCTCCATCTGGAGGATGCCTTCCTGCCACTAGAAAAATCACATGGACAGCAGGAGGGACTGCTGCTCTTACCACAGAGCCATTCACCACCCATGCTGCCAGTGAACAGCCTTAACAGGAGGCAGCACCACTCATTTGAGGCTTGGGATGAAAGATCAAAGAGTAGAAACGCAGTCCCCAAGATCCAAAGGGACCGATAAAGTAGTTTTTGGAAGTAGGGCTGCATGTGCCCTGCAGGAGGCAATCATAGAATGGGCAAAGGGCAGGCTAGTGATAGCCTCAGCCTTCTCCTGATCCTGAAGGAAAAGCATGAAGAGCAGCTTTGTGGCACTGGGAGTCCTTAGTTCTGCCAGCTGAGTCTGGAGAAGGCAAGGAAAAAAGTTAGCACCTTTGTCAGGGAGCTGGTTGCCTTCTTGTCCCAGGAGAAATCCTCATCTGCAGGTTGTGGAGGGTGGACCCTATAGCAACACAAGCTGTTTGAGTCTTGTAACAGAAGGTGCCTTCAGAGCCTGCTGAAGTAGCAAAGGAGGAGGACCGGAAGGCAGACAANTTTGAAAATTCTAAAATAGAAATTTGAAGGTCCAAAACACTTTTCATTCTTTGCATTGTTTTTGTAATATACTGATAGAGAGCACATGATCTGGTTTTTCTGATTCATATGATTCATACAGACTTTTTTCTTGCTTTATGAAAATTTTGAGATTTTTTCCTCTTTATCCCATAGGATAGAAAACATGCCCTCATTAGGGCACCTGACAATTTTATCCAGTGGTCTGATCATTCTAATGGGATCCAAGTCTGATGTCCCAGTCACTCATTTTTTTTTCCTATTAGTCTCTCCATGGTCTAATTTTCCCAGTGCAACTTATTATTCTCACTGACATTTGTTAATGGAGAAGCTAGATGGTACTAGTGATAAAGCATGTCTAATTCCCTTTTCATCTTGTTGGGAAAATGATATGTTCTTTCCTTGAGGCTTGCACTTTTCCTTCTCTCACGCCCACACATACAGACACAAATTTATCCGTCTGTGATAAAAATGTCCAGTCTCTGTTCTGCAAACAAACTATAAATCCACAGCTCAAACCCACATAGAGCGACTTGCTAAATCCCACAGTTCCTAATTGGGCCACACTCCCAGCTACTGAAGCCAACAGGAATTTTCCCAAATGAAGTCAGAGCTTTGCCCAAGTACTTATTTTTAATTCAGGGAAGCTATCACCTTCTTGAAATGCACTGCTCTCCGTTGTGACAGTGAGTTTGGAAGCTGTGGGGCAGGGAATGAGGGTCCATGTAGAATAGTTACACTCTCTGGCTGTCGTTCTGATTTCCTCGGTGGCAATTCATCGCTATAATCTGTTTCCTGGAATCATTTGCAGACACCAGCTGTCTATGGGAGTTTTACATTTAGCCATAAGAAACAAATGCATCTAGACACCAGATTTCTTACAGCTTTCTCTGGCATCCATCATAACACTTTTTGGAAAAAAACCATATATCCAATTAGCCCCTTGCTATGCAATTCTTTCAAACATTTTGTCTTGCAGGAATTTCTATCTTCCACCACTTCTCCACCCCCACTTTCTTTTATGCAATCAGAGAGATTCTCGACACTTACAAGCCCATTTACTGGTATCTCACCTTAGGCTGACAGTTTTCAAATAAAATTCTCAAGGCAAAGACTGACACGAGAACCAAACAACATACAGTTATCACAGTGCTGTTCATAGCTTTCTGAAATACCCAATTACCTTTGCTGTGTAACAGTCCATTGAGGTTTATTTTGATGTTCACTATAGCTGCCAGGAAACAATTGCTCAGGAGCCACTGATGTTTGTGGGTCCACACCAGCTCACGCACGTGGATGGGGCTTCCGAGTCCTTGTTTGAGAAGGGGGATGTACACTAATGAACTGTGTAGCCCTTGAGTCCACAGGCATCTAAGTAAGTGTCCTGGTTTCAAGTGTTAAAGAGACTGCAAGAGAACTTCCTGTTTCACTGACATGCCCCCAGGTGTTCTCAAAGCCAAGCTACTCCTACCTTCAAGGTGCCAGCCTAGCTTTAAAACCTTGATCTTGAACACACTGTTCTAGCAAATGCACCCCTCCTGGACTGTCATTACCTGCTTATCATAATACAGACTCTACCGGAGCTCAGCAATGCTAAAACAGCCCAGAGTTGAGGCAGTGCTCATCAACCTGTTTTTGGAACCCATTCCAACCCGGGTTGGATTCATATGGATCAGACACCAGAGAATTTATATAAAACCAAACGGTGCCTGCTACTGCCATTGTTGCGCATCCACATTTTCTGTAGGGCTAGAAGTAGATTTTAAAGTGCTCAGATAGAGCCATCACCAGGGACAGGGCTTCATCCTCCCAACTGGATTTTGCAGTAATCTGACACATCCCAGATGCAATTACAAGCACTGATGACCTAACAGTAACTGGGTGCATCCAAAGATTGCCCTGGCTTTTAAGACAGCCTGCAAACCAGTCAAAGCTATTAATCCTCTTGCTCTGACTGTGTTACAAGACATCTGACAATCCTAGGCCAATGCCCAAAATCCTAAGATTCCTCTCAGACACACATCGACAAACACACTGTCCCTGGTAGAGCTCAGACATTGCAATGCTTAGCGCTGATGTCCTAGGCTTGACCTGCCCACGCCTGTCACTCAGACTTGTTCTCTGAAAGGAAAATGAAGCAATGACCTTACCAATACAAGTTTCCTATGCAAGATTAATTTTTTTTTTTTTAAACTTACCCTTTAAGTAGCCTAACACTTCCCCCTCCCCAACCCCCGCTCAGCACTTAGAGTGCATACAAACAAAAGCAAAATCTTTTTGCATCTGACTTACATTCTCTTCATCTCCTGCCAAAGAGCCTTTGGTTCTACATTGCATATTTCTCTGTGTTGGTTATGATGGCCATAAACTATTTAAATTCCAGTAGCACTCCAAAGACGCAGAGAACTGACACAGAGGAAGGCACAGTCTCTTCCCTCAGTGCCAGCTGTCTATTAAGTCTTACCCTGCAATGCTACTCTGACAGGACATCCACATAATGTCCACGGAGAGTCCCTCAAGACTCTTTACGTGCCAATGACAAAATTACTACGATCCATACCATGCATGTAAGGTGAGGCATATGCCAACTGACATGTGTTTTGATAACCCTGCTTTTTTCTTAAGGGTTGAGATGCTTTTTGTTGTTTTAAGCAGGCTACAATGCTGAAGCAAATCATGAAGATGTTTTTGAACTAAGAAGGAGGAATCTAGAGGACAGTAAAATCAGAGATCTGGAAAAACATGATCTGAAAAGAGAAGTTGAAGGAACTGAGGCTGTCTAGACTAAAGAACACTGAGGCAAGATATCATATAGAAAATGTAGCTATTGAACAGGAAAGAACTCTACTGTGGGTAGGACAAGAAGTAATAGTTTTGAAGTAGGACAAGTGAAATTTTAGTCAGGTGTTAGGAAAATAAACCAAACTCACAGTATGAATAGTGAAGTACTGGAAAAGACTGGTTAGAGCCACTGCAATATCTCCAAGAACAGACAAGACAAGCACCTGTTGTGGATGAGCGATGGATGGGCAATGCAGTCTGTCTGGCTGCCCAGCTTCCTCACTCCCCGCCCTCCCCCCCCATAGCTTTTATGATATCCACAGTTCCGTTATGAAAGAAGAGACAGATGAGAGAAAGCAAATAAAAAGGTTGTTAGAGCACATGCAATGCAATGTAACACCAAAACTCTGGGGGTTTTAATGTACAGATGCAACTGTGCTGCAGAACTGCTGTAATACTGTTAAATTTTCTGTTATAATTTGGCTGGAAATGACAGTTTGGTATTATATGCACGAGTACAGTTCCTCTACTCCTCCTCCAGGAGCATGTTATCAGTTGTATTATCATCTTTGCCTTCTGGTTAAGCTGTGTGGTGAGTTAATGTTGGTAATTGAAAAATGAAAGTACTAATAAAAGAAAAAATCCAAATATAAACATGATTTTAGTGTCTAACCCACTCTTTTCGTTATCTCATCTCTCAGTCTTCTTGACAGCTAGTATTCTGCCCCCCTCGTGTACTTTAGACAGACAAGGATCTGCTTTGTTCTGGGCTTATCGTTCACTGATAAACTAATGCGTTCATAACAGGCTCGCTACAAAGATAAAACAAACTGGGTGAAAAAGCAGAATGCTCACAAGCTCGCTACTTCAAGTACCAGATACTTTTCCAAGGTATTTAGATGTCTACAAATGCAAGTAGCTGCCCTTGTTCACCAGGTACCCAAGCAGACTATATATCCAAGTCACACCCTTCTCTGTATCTTTGAAACTTAAATACCTTTTTGAAATTATATCCTACATGTTTAATTTTATTCCTACCCAAATATATCCATTTAAGCATATGTTATGATTTAACTCCATTGACTTAGGTTCCCCTGACCTCAGCAGTGATGATTTAATGAGTCTTAGGACTCATCTCCTCTAGTGATCATTCAAGGTGAACACCCTGGAGTACATTGACCCTCAGATCCCAAGTGTTGCAGTAATGTAGTTTAGCACTGTGTGCTAATTTAACTCAGTGACTTTCACAAATGCAATCCCAAACTAACTGAAACATGGGCTATTGCCTGTGCTTGCCCTGAACACCGATTAAGAGAAAATACATTGAATTTTATGTCTAGAGCATATTTTCCTCATACCTACGTTTAACTTCCAGTCACGTCGATCTTAATTATTTCCTCCTGAGGCAAGAGCATAACATTGACCACTATTGCTCAGTTGCACAAAAGGACGGTGGGTACAGAAACACCCCAAACCCGCTCCCTTTGAGCCAATGTTTAGTCATGCTGCCAGCAAGAACTTCTCCAAAGAGCTGTGGCTGCGTCCATCCGTCACAGAGGCCCAAGAGCTAAGCCCTTACACCCCATCCATTTCTAGAGCCACAGGAATTGCTCTGAAGGCTCTCTGACTTGTAAGTACTTGTACAGATCAAGCCTCTGGAGACCGTGAAATAATTATTAGTGCAAGAACTACAAACAGTTTAGCACTAACTATGTAAGGATTTTTTAATAAAATACAACAGAAGTCATTAACTACATACATCTTCCTTCAGAAAAACATGCTGGCAACATATACATCTTTCGTTATATGTTTCTTAACTTAAGAATCTATTTTTACAAGAGTGTTGTTCTTTTTTCATGAGACAAGACCAGAGACCCAATACTTTGATCATGCAGCACTGTACATCAGGGAGACAAGTAGCAAAATCAGACTGACTACCTGCATTTTTGTCTCAGCATCTCACAATCAAAGTTACATTTCCAATTTGAAGAAAATCTGGGGCTCACTACATGCATATGACCATGGTTAAGTATGGACATATTTATAATTACATGGAACTCCGAGTCCAAAGCCTATCATTCCAACGTGTCCTTAGCAGAAAAACAGGGATTCAGTCAAGTATTAGAGGAACAACCGTGTGAGGGAGGGAGGGACCTCTATTTCTCGTCACCTACCAGCATTGGCACTCAAACATCAGTGAGTAATTTCAAACAGAAAGTTTCTGTGGAAAGTTGACATTTTACTTCAAGCTTTTTTAAAGGCCAGATACCCTTACCACTTTCCGATGAAGAAAATCCAGAAAGAACTTTAACTCTTGGCAGAGTCTGAACTTGAGGCAAAACAAATACAGATTTCTTGCTGCTTCTTATAGAACCATTAAGGTTGGAAAAGACCTCTAAGATCATCAAGTCCAACCATCAACTAACACCACCATGACTCCTAAACTAGGCCCTGGAGT
>WAAD01032555.1:15552-62063 GCA_013389945.1 Fregata magnificens | reverse complement strand
GCTCCAGCACCTCAGTGTCCTTCTTGTACTGAGGGGCCCAAAACTGAACACAGTACTCGAGGTGTGGCCTCACCAGTGCCGAGTACAGGGGCACGATCACTTCCCTACTCCTGCTGGTCACACTATTCCTGATACAAGCCAGGATGCTGTTGGCCTTCTTGGCCACCTGGGCACACTGCCGGCTCACGTTCAGCCGGCTGTCGACCAGCACCCCCAGGTCCTTTTCCGCCGGGCAGCTTTCCAGCCACTCTTCCCCAAGCCCATAGCATTGCATGGGGTTGTTGTGACCCAAGTGCAGGACCCGGCACTTGGCCTTGTTAAACCTCATACAGTTGGCCTCGGCCCATCGATCCAGCCTATCCAGATCCCTCTGCAGGGCCTTCCTTCCCTCGAGCAGATCGACACTCCCGCCCAAAGAGTATTTTGGATGGAAAATACTTTCCCTCGTGCATTCCCTGAAGTCATTTACAGAGTCTCATGTGATTTTGTCCCTTCTGTTAAAATCAGAGCGGTCCTGAAAGATTCCGAATTCTTACCAATGCAGAGTTCTGGGCCAATGAAGTCCAGGACCCATCTGGAAATAAGTAACCTAAACCCAGAATTATGTCCCCCTCCTACAAAACTTCAAAATAACAAGTTTTCCTATTATCTTAGGATTAATGTCAGACAGCTGTGGCAAAAGTACAGAAAGGAAAGAGAAGAACTAGCATGTCTAATTAAAAAAAAAAAAAAAGAAAAAGGAGGGAGGAGACAGGCAGGCTCAAGGTTGGAATGTAAAGAAGAAAACTAATAGGAAAAAGGAGAGAGACACCACCCCAGCTCTGCCTGGTGTTGGCATGCTCGAGGAGCCTCCTGGCCCTGTTTCTCAGCCAAAATCCCATCCTTTTTGCTGACCTTAGAAATGAACTGAATGAAATACGAGCCACTCTATTCCAACAGGACTAGCTAAAGGCACTGATGCAGGTTTAAGTTTGGCTTTATGGAGATTTAAAGGACTCAAATAAAAGATTAAAAATAAAAGAGATTGATTTTAAAATATATCTAATATTGTGAAAGAGCTTTGGTACCTCAATGATCTTTTACTGCCTTCTATCAGAGAACACACATGGGGCATTTTCAATTACTTTAATTACGTGTCAGGGTTATTGATGCACTGAACCCTGCCAGACATTCCACAACATTATCTTTAATCGCTAGCATTTTCTTATCTCTGTTCCAAGTAAAACTATCTTCAGTTATTTTGTTGGATAAAAAGAGAATGAAATACTGCTTTTAGATTGAATTTTAAAAGATAAAAAGCTCAATTTTTCTCACTCATCATAATAAAATAATTCTCACACTGGCATTATTTACCTTTGTAAAACTTAAAAAAAAAAAAAAAAATCTTTCTGGCACAATACTAGGACTAAAGTTCCTGCAGTTTCTTCAGTACTTTACTAGAGACCTTAAATCCCAGAAATTCAAGCACCAAAGAAAACAACAGTAACACTCTCTCTCCTACCAATCCAGACTATCCTCAGCTGTGATGGAGACAAAAAATTGAACTGACTATATGAATTTCCTTGGATTCTTTCTCTCTGTGAATCATCAGAAGAAAAAAAAAGGTCCTGAAATGAGGCCATCAGTGTAAACCAGCATAGGTCCACTGAAGTCACATTTTGGAGTCACTGAAATTCACATATATGATTACCAGAGGGTGAAATGCTGCTCTCAGAAAGGTTTCCGGGTGCTGCTATAATGGCATCCAAAGTTTATGTGCCTAACATCACTTGCGTATTGTGAAGTTAGATGGCAACAAAACGACTTCATCTGCAAGTAACTGCAGAGACTAAACAAGCGTCCTGGACTGAAATGGTCCTGCCCATCTCCCTTCAAACTCATACAAAGGAAGAATTTGATAGAGCAGAACAAGCGAACTGCGGGAATTGCACATTTTGATATAGGGATCAATACGCTCCTGCTAGCTAGCAACGAGAATAAAAATTGCATCTACTGAAATAGCAGAGGGAAGGCAGGTGATATTTGCACTGCGTTTCTATCTGGAAAACTCAGTCAGGAGGCAGCAATGCCCATTCTACAGCAGATGGCCCGTAGGACTTTGCCCTCTCCTCCATCAAGGTATATTGTTTAGGATAGACAAGAAAAGTAAGACAGAAAGCAGTTGATAATACAAAAAATGAGGCACCAAGATATTTTAAGTGGGAGAATTACAGGAATTGCATATTTTACTGCAGGATCAGATTTAAGCCTATTATTATGGAGGACAGTCAGCATATGACCACCCTATATTCGCTATATCCAGCAAACCCTTGTCCAGTAAGATGTTTTACAGTTCCTATTGTACAAATACAGGGATAAAGCCTATTTAGGACTTCAAGTAGAGGTCTATACAGGATGTCTGTCAAGAACTTAAACTACTTCCACATCTTTCCGAGTCCAGGCTCCTTTCAGGATCTGACCAGGAGGGAACAACCCCTTGAAGGAAGCAGAACCTACCCTGAGCATAGATGACTTCTCCAATTTCTGCTCTTCTCATCAGTTGGGAACTCTGCTCTCTCTAGAATGTAAATAACATATTTACATTTTATTGGGGAAACACCAAGCAGCCAAATAACACAGCGCTCTGACACACTGCTGCACAAAAATCCCCAAACAGTGAGATCCACCCCTCCAACAGCTAGGATCCAAAATTCTACCTCATTACGTATTCCTAAAGCACTCTGCAATATTCGTGCTATAATGGCCACAAAACATATTTCTGCTCCAAAACAGATTTTATCTTCCGTTATGCTCACTACTACCATTAGAGCTATTCCAGTTTACAAGGGACAAAATAAACAAAATGTCTATGACTTCCTGCATGGATCAGCTGAACTACAGGTCTCTCGTTTTGATTAGCCTGTCAGCATCAGCAATCCTCAGCCCACCACAAAACCCCTGCAGTTGCCTCCCTGCTAGTTGCCAGATACAATTTTTATGATCACTTATGTCCAGCAGTATGCGGCATTCCTAGGCACACATATCTGTTTTTTTCCTCTTTTTCCAAGCTGCCTGTCTTGTTCCCAGTCCAATGAATACCATTGCCCAGCCAGGGGGGAGAAGCTGGGAAAAGGTCTCAATAGTGATGAGCAGGGAGCTATCCTATACCCAGAGAGAAATGCTGCAGACAACTGGCCACAAGGGTCTGCAAGCGAGGATTCCTGTCCGAGATGAAACTCGGCCTCTCTTCAGTTACATTTTCCTACCTACAGTTATATTAAAAACAAACAGAACAAAACAAAACCACTAAAAAAAACCCCAAACAAACCACACCTCAGAATTCTGCAGCACAGCTTTGCACAGTTTATGAGTTCAGCTGAAGTTATGGGAATGGCATTTTAATGTGCTGCATCATTTCTCAGTTGCCGAATAAGACAACAGAAGAAAGTAAAAAGAAAGCAAAGAAACGGAACAGGAACAAAATGTTGCTGCTGACTCCCTCAGTGCTCTGGATTTGAATGACCTCTCACGTTCACATCACAGCGCCTCTGCTTCACAAATAAATAAATAAATAAACGCATCCAAGAAGGAGCGCTGCAGACAGTATCAGTGGGAATTTTTCTCATCAACATTTCTTTTTGTTAACAAACAAGCTTTCATTTCTTCTAATGACTTTTTAAGAACGATCAGTGAGGACATTACCAGCACCTTGAAGTCATTCCAGTTACCTAACTTGCTGGTGATTTTACAAGATTTTGTAGGTAGCTCATGTATCCTTAAATAGAATAAGCTTTTGAACACAAAATCTTGGATGAAGCTCTGCTTTCTGCAGTCTGCTGGCAATATTAACTTGCACAATTCTGAATAACAGCAGTAATACAGGCATTTGACACCCATAACTGAAGAGAAAACTGTGTTTGTAATAAACACAGTTTGGTCATCAGCTTGATATAGATACGGCAGTGTGCAAGGTGGCCAGCAGAAACTGATACGCCACTGCCAAACTCAGACACAGGTACACGGGCTTCCCCCCCGCCTCTGTTTCACCTATTGGGAAAGTCACATCCTGCGCTCTCCCAGACATACCTCTGTTGTCTGAAAACAGAAGAACGAGATAAGAGTGTATTTTTATACAAGAAAGGAACATAGTTCAGGAAAAGAAACCAGGGAGCTGCTGAAATCTGCACAGCTGTTTAGGACTTGAATTCCAGCTTCCCAGTTGTTTTTCCTAGAATAGCTACAAAATCATAGTTGTGCAAACTCCTTTACATACCAGGGAAGCATAAGAGAGGAAGTAAAGAAAAAAAGCTGTCAGGAAGAGGCACCCTGTAGGGGAGGACACAGCAACATTCAACCTGTTAACTCTACCAAACACATTACTCAACCAGCTCATCGCCACTCTCCACATAACTCACTCCTCTTTCCGGAGCAGAGCACAGCGTAGGGGAAGAACAGACCTCCATATCTTCCACAATCCTCGTCAATGTTTTCCCCTCACCAGCAAATTATTATGATTTCCAGTTCTCCCAGCAGCAGCATCCTCATTTCATTTATAGAGCAGTAATTCCCACCCACGCATAATTAATTGCCAAAATATAAAACAACTGTGTCATGCAGCTGCAAACAAGGTGGAACAGGAACAGAAATAAGGAGCCAGTGCCGCAAACAGACACTCAAGTGCAGTGTGATTTAGCACATGGCCTCAAGAAAAGGCAGTGCTAGACATCTAGTTAATACTCTGCAGACTGCATTTTGATTTTGGAATGTCATACACAGACTGCATTTGCCAAGACACCTTGTAGACAGGCTAAATCCTGCAAATTTTAGGGGGGGGGAGGGGGCAGAGGGGGCGGAAATCAGAGAAAGTATGCTGTATAGAAGGGAATTCAAGTCTAACTCGGCAGGAACACAGTTCCATATCACCTAGTTTGCAGGAAAATTAAACACCAAAGTGAAAAAAATACATAGTTGCGTGTATTTGTCTGCGTGTTTTTCTTTCCTCCCAAAACCACCGAAGCCAGTATGTTTATAGTAACATATCGGTGTAATAACAAAATAATGATTTTTAAAAGACTTGTGTTTTCAGAAGCTTCTGGTCATTGTTTCCACAGTTATCAAAGATCACTATGGTAATCTGAATCCTCCTGGGAGCTATCAACACTTAACTGCAGCTGGAGTTTGCGTTTCAGACTGTTTGAGCTAGCAAGGTAAGGACCTCTCAATCACATCCATTTTCTAATTGATGAAAAATTATAAGCAGCTTGGGGTGGGGGGAGAGAACAAAAAACAAACATCAAACCCCAAAACCCCTTTGAACTAGAGAACGTGTACATTCGCTTGGGAGCTGAGGAACTGCATTATGAAAGAAAGCAACAACAAAAAATGGGTAATGGAGAATTAACAAGAGAAATAATTATGTCAATAAATAAGTAGCGAACAACTGATTGACACCACAGTAAAGATTCACCAGAGAGATGCAACATAAGAAACTTGCCTCCAAAGCAAACAAACATCAGCACTGTGTGATATAAAGTGTGCGTAAAGTAATTCACAAGAGACTATTAATTACATTAAAAAATGCAAGCTAGTTTGCAAAATGAAGCTTTGCACATATGTAGCTTATTTCTAATCAAGTGTAATACTTAACTACAGACTTCAAAATAGTAATACACTTCAGGCTTTCTATTCCACAGGTGAAAACAACTATTGAGCAGGAATCACCCTCCTCCCTGCATCTGTGGTTACAATATGCTCAAGCCATACAGGAGTAACACTCAGAATTACTATCTTCAACTTGAAATTGGAAATCAGTGTGCAAGACGAGTAATGAGCCAGAGCAAAGGCTCACCTACCTCAGCACCCTGTTTCTGACACTGACCAAGAGCAGATGCCCAGACTCTCCCAGCCAGCCATATGAGGTCTTCCAGAGTTTGGATTAAGTGAAACCAGATTTTTTTCCACAATAGGAAACGGACAATTCAAACCGTCCATATTCTTTCATGTCTGCAGACAGCTGATACTAAACTCAGAAAGAATGGGAAAAAAAGACCTTGTTTTGTATTGTTTTCAGGGCATGTCAACGAGATACGCTTATTCCTGCGGCAAACTAAAAATGGGTTTCTGGGCTATAACCCTTCCATGTGATTTTCCGGAGGACATCATTTCTCTCCCTTCTCTTTCTACCAGGTGGTGGAAGGTGGAAGCCAAAGCAGGTCTGGCCCAAGACACCAACAGGGTAGGTACTCGCCTGGGAGAAGAGTCTGCTTGAAGGAACAAAGACATTTCCGTCCTGCTACCTCTTTGCCTACAACAGAGTCCTGAAAATCAGAACTACAAGAACTGCTTGGATCAGGCCCAGACACTTCCAGCAGCAGCAAACGCACCCCAGCCCTCCCCTTACCCACCCCAGCACAGCTGCCTTTCTCTCTCCCCTCCTTAGCCCTCTCTTGCAGCAGGATGAAACAAAAATCCAGCACTGCCAATACCGCAACTACACTCTCTCTAGTAGGGCTGCTGTGTATTTCATTGTTTGCTGCAATAAAGTGCCATCTTCAGCTCTCCTTCACCTTCCCAGTGGCTGTACAAAGCATTTCACACTTTGTTCTCTTGCAATGCAGCTGGTTTCCTCCTCTCTTTCCTACTGAAGCTGCAATTTTCAGCCCCCCGCCCCGTATCTCAATTGCATGCAACACTTCTGGTCAGCTCTCTGTGGAATCATATTGGCTGCCTTCTGTGTCTGGAAACAACTGAGGAGCAGAGATGCATTTTCTCTGCTGACGCCTCACAACCAGGATAATCATCGGTGGCTGCTGCTAACAGAGGACTTACTGATGGGCTCCAGCCGCAGTATTTTTAGACATTGCATAAAGACTTGGTATCTGAACTGGAATACGAGAGGATCAGGCCAGACTCTGAGTCACACAAGACCTGTAGAGCTAATAAATATCTCAGACTCATTTTTAGAGGCCACTTTGATGAATATGGGTAGAAAGCAACAAACAACTTTTTCTCTTTATGAAAGAAACTTATAAATACCACAGCTGACTCTTGGAAAATCTTGCTGAGATTCTGAAATAATCCCACAAAAATTGTTTTTTTAAGTTGTCTTTGTGAAAAAGCTGAGAACCATGCAACAATTTAGCAGCTAAGCCACAGAATCAATAAAAGCAAAAGAAACCAAAGCATATCAACAATGTCTGACAGAGTTTGGTTATGAATTCATATCAAATGTTTTAGAGTGATTGTGAAGCATCAGATCACGTGAAGAAACTTGCCATGACCTGAAACTGTCTCAGAGAACTTTAAAGTTGATTTGTAAAAGAAAAGCTCTTGAGCCTGGGTTGTATTTGGGTTTGTGAGGCTGTTTTAGGAAAGAACAGAAATATGGTATCCTGGTCAATAACACAGTGAAAGCCAGTTCATTGGGACTGAACGTGATTGCTTACAGGTTGCAATAAATAAGAGCACAAATGTGTCTTTGTTGCATCAGCTCAATCTTTACCCTCATTATGGTTATTTTCACCCACTTGTGCAAACACAAATATTTAGTAAAATGTAAAGCACAGGTCTAAGCACAGTGTAACTTGACTCACACTTGTCAGAGAGGCCCATGTGTCCTGGCTAGGAGACTGTTAGAGCTGGGCACTGGTATGAGCCCTGGGAGCTGGCTCGTGAGCGCTGGTTCTGGTTTTTGCACCACTATCTAAGCTCCCCACACTACAGTAGTTTGCATTAACACCTGATGGGATGGCACTGTCATTGATATGGTTTGTAGTGGTAGTAATCCACGAATCTTCCACAGAAAAAAAACAACAGTCCCATAACTTACCACCTTCTAACAACAGCAGCAACACAACCAGGTTAAGAACTCATTTTAAAAGTCCCTATCTCCAATTTTGGTGTATATATTTTTTGATAAAGGATTAAAGGCATTTTTCCTCTTTTCACAACTAACACCTGTGCAACAGGATTATAATCTTTAGAGCACAACCAGCTGAGGAGAAAATTGGTGACCACGCACAGCTGACCAGCCAATCCACAGCCAGCCAGAAATACCCCCAGGCAGTGCTCTTTGCTTCACTATTTGAACAAGTAGCTTTAGAATTACAAGCAGTCCCTTTTTAGATAGACATTTCACAGCGCAGTAGGACAATACTTCTGGGTAACTTTTTCTTCTTCAAATATTTTATTATACTTACAAGACACTTTTTAGAACATTCATCACCAGATATCAATATTTGAATTGCAACTACTGTGTACCTAATTCTAGGTGTTTAAGTCAGAAAACCAAGTTATTAAACCTACTCTTCCTTATGATCATGCATGGTTTCTGGTTTATTGGTTGGCACAAGGCTCTTCTACCAGATATCCTGTCTGCAGATATTCAGCCTGCTTGATTATTTCATTTTGCCTGGTCATCAGCTTCACTTTTACATCATTTGGTAACCCACATGCATTTAATGCAGCTGCACTTAAGTCCTTTATCATGTACTGGATATTCTCCACAGGTCTTACATCCTTTTTATTTCTTCCGGTTTTATTAGGTGTCTATTGCAACCGAATATTTTACCCTGAGGAGTCTCAATTATTTATGAACACAGAATATTTGCTGGGTTTCACAGTATATGGTTTACATTCACCATCTAAATGACTTTGTACATGAACAGAATAATCCGTGCTTAATCTTCCAAGTGCTTTTGTAGATCTGTTTAGAGTTCCCAGTTTACCTAATTTCCTTCCTCAATCGTCAACTTTAATTGAGTTTTATGTCTTTTATGAAAGAAATTGAATTAAGTAAGGTGGTTTGAATTACAACCTCGTCCTAAGTCCTTGCTTTACGAAATCGAGCTCTCTCATTTAAAAAAAAAAACCAACCCTTAGATTAAAAAAAATGGGGCTACTCTCTAGTGACTTCTAACATATCTGTATTCTCTTCTCTGATAAGCCAACAGCTTGTAGTTTCCTCAGCTATCAAAACTGTGGAGCTATTTCAAAGCTAGATTTCAAACTACTTACTTTCACCGTCACGCAGCTGTTCACATCAATTCTGAAAATGATTTTAGCAGGACCATTCACAAGAGTGGCTGCTCATAAATTTAAGAAAAGAGTTCATAATAACTTGTGATCCACTGATCTTTCTCTTGAAACGCTGCCAAAATTTCACTAACATGAATGATGATATGCAATTACAGCTGCTGTTTCAAAATAAGTAAGTAAAATGGTTCCAAGGACCAATATCTATTTTAGACTACTTTACACTGGCTGAATGAATTAAAACAAGGAACACATCTTTTTCCTCTGCCTGAGCAACACAATTTGCACACAGGTATGAAGCCGAAAATAAAGAAAGGCGATATCACCCAAATTAGAAGTAGGCAAATTCCATTTATATGCACTTATTCTTAGCATCACCACTAATGTCAATAAAAGTTAAATAGTTCAAACCATACCTTCTCCAGTGACAGGTAGCCCTTGTTTTCCAGCCTCCAGGGTTGCACCCCAGCAAGTCTTTCTCCTCCTTGTTTTCAGTAGTTCTAGAACAACTAACACCTGTGCAACAGGATTATCATCTTTAGAGCACAACCAGCTGAGGAGAAAATTGGAGACCACGCACAGCTGACCAGCCAATCCACAGCCAGCCAGAAATACATATGTGCAGGGTATAAAAGCCAACACACTTTTGCATACAAATACAAGCAACTGCTATTCATACACCAAACCCGGCAGGTGACAAACCCAAGCCCACTAAGTCACACTGACGTCATCTGTGCTTAGTCTAACGCACTCAGCAATCCAGAAATGTCTGAAGGAACAAAGAGTTTTCTATTATTCAGAGAACCGAACATCCAGAGAAACATTTGTCAGTCCATTCGGCTAATGAACTGGACTGAACCCCCCAAGTCTTTGTCCAACTTCCATTGGGATTTTTTGGGATGACATCATTGGGAGCATCACTGGGATCCTACTACACATCACCTGGGAGTCGTTTTGGACAATTTGTTCTCTTTCAGTCCATGACCTGAGCTTAAAGCAGAAGTGAGATCAAAAAGGACTGAAAGGCAATTTACATCCTACTTCCTTTCCCTTCAACGGCATTGTCATAAACGTTCAACTCATTTTGAAACCTAAGTACCTAACACCAAACGCAATCGCCAGCTTTTACCTGAGTAGAACCAGAACGTATTAAAACCCCACACACGTAAACCATAACCTCTGTTTACCAATGCCCAAAATAGCAATGTCTGCTGATTCCATGTTTTCTTCTATTAATCACCACAGCCACTGTAAACTGTATGGATAGTCTCATACCCAAATCGTCTCTTACTCTGTAGAAGCTTGACATTTGAATTTCATTTCCTGGACTTTTCTGTAAGAAATAGGAAAAATAATTACAGGTATCACTGCTATGCACATGAACAGTCATGATCAGATAGACTGAAATGCGTAGTTCATCCGGGTAAGCACAGAGAGATGGATGTAAATTAGAATGACAGAAAGACCTACTGCATGTGAAAATGGTAATGGGGATGCATGAAAAAAGTTACCTCAGCTTACGTTAGATTTCAGATAAGCTTATTAAGTATTTTACATATTTTCCCTATTTAATAGGTAATGCTTCTTTTCATTCTCATGGTTCTACAAAAGAGCACCGGCTTCTGAAAAAGACAAAGTTAAATACGTACAACCCTGATCAAGCACAGGAGACTGGCACCTGATCTGCCCTTAAATATGAGCGTTACCAAAGACATGAGAGCACCAAGGCTCAGTACTGTCGAGATGGAGGAGCACAGAGATACAAATCTGAATGGAAGTAACACACTCTGAAGCAGAGGAGAGTCCTGCCTGTGAAGTAGTCCTGAATACATCTGTCCTGCATAGGGGCCAAACGCCTGATTGTGAGGGCTAGGTAAGCATCTACCAAGTAATTAGCTGGACATTTCTGTCTTTTGTAGTGTAACTCATTTAGAGTATCTGTTTTTCCTTTCACACTCTTATCTTTGTCTTCATAAACATTTGTACATTTTGCATTTTGTAAATAAACTTTATTTCCTTTTACCATAACTGGGCTTGAATATAGGTGGTTTTTCAGATCCCTGACCTACGCCAAAGCATTGGAAATTGCAAATGTGACAGCTGTTTTACCCAGCGCTATGGACCAGGCCCTTCCTCAGGCACAGGCCACACCAAGAACCAGGAAGCCCGAGAGAAGCTGGTGTCTTTTGGTGTCCAACAAGAGCTGGGGAAGATCTCCGGTACACGCCAAGCCAGGAGGTGAAACACCCATGATACCCAACAATTTTCATAACAAAGGCCTTCACTAATCTAATGCATTGCATAAATAGAAACTGACAACAAAAGAAAACACTTCAGGGAGAAGGAGGAGTTCAGACTGAGTTCATATTAACAGAGGAGTAGCCTTGTAATGTGCAGCAAGTTGTGGTTCAAGCTGTTGAGATCTTAAATAGTCTCATGCCTTCATCATCTGTCTGCATGATTCCCTACAGACCGGGAGACCTCATCACTTGGGCAGAACTGAAGATAACAGAGCGAGTGAACATCTTTTGTTCCAGTAAGCCACAAAGGTAAAAATATTCATTACTAAAAAGCCACAGATGGAATACAATTAATGAAGCCTGTCTCCTATGTTATATCATGAAATATCTAAAAAGACTAAGACTCAGATATACTCACAGCAAAAAATGTATTTAATTTTGTTATCTTTTTTGTGTATTGATGACATAAAACCAAATTCAACTTTTATTTAATTACGTGCAACAATTGGCGCATTCTTTATAACAAATAACTATGTTTTCGAAAAAATCCTAAATTTACCACTTTGATCCTCAACCTGCTAACACTTAGGATGTACTCAACTAATAAGCGCTTGCAAAACTGACGGACGTGTTGTTTATATAAATCTCATTACGTTGCTTCTGTTCTCCAGACGGATGGCCTAAATCACGACAGTACAAATCTCAAAGAGTCTAACTGTGTGCAGAATCTGCTATCTTACAGATTAACTATGAATTCCGTAAAGGCAAACTAATACTGTTGAAATACATTTGCAAGGCATGAGCAGAATACTTGCAGGAGATGTTACTGCGTCATCCACGCTAGTTTACTGCAGTTGTCAGGAACTCTTCTGTCATGATGCAGGGGAGAAGTGGGCTTCCAAGTATGTTACCAAGCAAATATTCAAAGCAGCAGACTAATAATTAATCTTTACCAAAAATTCATTACACTAATTAAGCTTTACTTTGTCCAAGTAGTGGCATCATTTGACAAAGGGGAGGAGTGGAAGGAGAAGAAACGAAATTTAATCAAACCAGTTCTGCTGCTTTTTCTTTCATTTAAGCAGGAAGAAAATACACTAATGATGAGGTGGTGTTTCTGAAAGAAGCGAGGCATGAAACATCCCACTGTTACACAAACTGTTCATTCTCCTGTTATTTGCCCAGCTAGCTGGATACAGAGAACACTCCGCAGAGAGAAAACAGTTCAGAAAACTGTCAGCTAATGCCTACATTCAGTCCCGTGAGAGGTGGGAACGGCACTTTGACAGACACCATCTCCCACTTCCCAGAACCCTGAAACAGTTTGGGGCCAAGGGCCCAGGAAGAGAAGCTTAGCAAGAGAGACTAAATTTCAGCTGATATTCTATTTTCTGTTAGCATTGGTCAAGCATGCATGACTGCATTATTCGCTATCAATAGACAATTAACCAGTTGTAGTCTACTGTAATATAAGCTTCAGTTTAGCGTGTAATTAGACTGACATTGCAACAGTAATCATTTGCTCTGGCACTCCTGACATGGATAAAAAAAATTCTTGAATTTCTGTGGAGATTGCACTGATCAGGCCCCAAACACCCACTTCTGCTGTCTATTCTTGTACAATAGGCGACCAAACAGCAATTGAGAACTGATAAAGCCTGTGATTCTTTTTTTACGTGGAAAAAAACATATGCTGGATGACTGTAACTCCTCAAGTGTCTCCAGGACATCTGGCTTCCTTAGGTTTCTGTCAAGCCTGTCATCTTCAGTAAAACAGTGCTGTGAGCAAGTGACTCAAATACTACATTAAATTAACTCTTCATGCTGGAATAAAATTCCCAGCTCATACGTAGCACAAAGTTGTTTAACTGTCTGAGTCGTACGACCGGAAAAGCAAAAAAAGGCCTTTCTGGAACCAAAACACTTGAAGGTTACAGAAATGATGTTATTATGCATGAAAAACGTACTGCACTTAAAGAAGAGCAGTAGACTTTCCTGTCCTGAGACATCATCAGTTCAATCACCAGAAAGATCAAAAGCAGCTATTTGCTCAAAGTAATTGGCTGCTTCTGTAAAATTTTCACACATCAGTGACTTTGCCATTCCTACACCTACACTCTTGAAAGCTCAGCAGTTGACCTGATGATCCATCAGGACAGCTGAAGAATGGGTTATTGTTTGTATATAAAATATCCAATCATGGCCTAAAATATTCAGTGCACACAAAAGTGATTTAAAAATATTTTATTTGGTCAGCAGCAAACATCTTCTTGGAATATAAATGGTGCCTACAGCTTTTTGTAATCTTATAAGTACAGTATTGCTTTTGCTCAGAATTGAAGTGTTGTAGTGGTAGACTAAAGGATTTGTCACTCTCCAGTGTTTCATTTTTATGAACCTCAGAAAGGTTCCCAGCAGTCGAGCTTCTTATCAAGCAGCTGCAGAAATCTACAGCTTCATTTTAAAACTCACGGTTGTCCTGTGCCTCAAAGTTTCTTGCAACAATCCAAGATTACTGTTCATTATAATAAGGACCAGCATTCAACTGGCCAAGAATAGCAACCTACGTACACGGGGGTTTAAAATAATTACCTACAAAGCAAAGGACAAGGTTCTTTGTATAGCTGAAGAAAAAAGATTTTGGTGAAGAAGAATGGGGGGAGAATATTAAACTGTTTGCTTATGCGATGTGTACAGCTTTTTAGGTAAAAAGACACGTGACTAAAAAACGTATATTAACTACTGCAACAGGCAAAACCAGAATGGGGAAGGGATGAAAACTTAAACAAGGTGGACAAATGCTTGCCACAATGCCACTGACCACTGAGAGCACACAGACTTTTAATATAATTCTCTTCTCATGCCATTTGAGAAAACAAAAAAAAGGAAGCGTAATGGGGAAAAAAGCTTCCGAGAAATTTACTTGCAAAGGGAATAGATGCTGTTATCCAGCGACAGATGTCCAGTCCACATACCTACTGCAGGACTGCTGCAACACCAAGTTAATGTTAAATAAGACTTTCAAAATTTTATGCAATTGTGTAAGTCATTATCCCCAAAGGAAAACATATTTAATAATTCAAACGTTAATTTCCCGCAAAAGTTTAAAAGGAAGTCTCAAGCTGCAAGGATCATGTTTGAAAGCTGTTACTACTTCGTCCTAAACAGAATTATTGAGGCACTCGGCTGCCAGCCTTCGATATATGAAACAATTCTGATTTGGTAGTTTTTTTCCCAGTTTAGCAGACATTATTTTCAAAACCCCAGCGCTCTCAGTCTACCATCGAAATTGCAGGTCAGGGTCATTCTCTAGATTTACTAGTCTCAGGTGCCTGGGTTTTGAATTACAGACTGTCCAGCTCCTTATTATGCTGGCAGCCTCGCAACAACGCATAGAGCTCAGCTTCCATGAAATTCAGGTATGGGCCATTTGACACATATTATACAGAAAGAGATAGCTCCCCTGAAGTAAGTGTCTGGGTAAAAACTTGTTACTTCTTCTAATCTTGCAATTATCCTTCAGTATCTCCTCTCTTCCCCTCTCTCACAACATCACAATATTAAATACAAGTTTAAAAACCACACCTGACCACTTTTCTGAGGTTTTTGTTATCTCTCTTGCATTGTTCAATAATTTTTCTCCCAGTTCCATAATTATTTTTCCACTTGCCAGGAGGATGCTTGATATTATTTACTTCTAAGGGCTCCAGTTTTCTAAGGACTCCAGTCTTCCCTACTGCATGGAATTAGTCACTGTGGTATTCAATGCCTTTCTTTTTTCAGCAAAAACAAAACACTCCTCTGCTTAATTAATTCCATTAGGTCTTTGATTTACATAAAAATAATTAACAGTAGAAGCTGATGCTGAAAACCCCCCCCACATTCTCCATTCCAAGTCAAGGGGCATGCAAAAACTTCAACATGGAAGTGCTCTTATGCCCAATTTTTGCCCAAGAAAAGGAATTTTCATAGTTATCTCTGTTGCCGACTATAATACTAAAGGCTAATGCAACAACAGTGCAAGTGGAGGGACAAGGTGGAATAAAACTCTGCAGCAGCCCTACGGCTGCAGGTGTACAAACCGTGCTAGATATTATCAACTATGCAGGAAAGGCAACAAACCTTTTAGCTCTTTTTTTGTCTGCCACTAGACGCTCACAGATCTCATGGAATATCACATATCTTCCTTTACTTTTTAGACCTTGCGGTTTTCACTCATGCAGTTTTAGATTTCTAAGTTTAACAATTTTCTGAACCGTTAACATACTAGTCAAGTGAGAGTGTTCAAAATGAACAGGACTGACAGAAATGACAAGCTCTGCTATCAGTTGTTCGCTGCCGTCTTTTTTAAGGGCCTCATGAGGATTAAGTCTTCCCTGATCCACCATAATTAGCTCAGCCTGGTTTGGATACAAGCAAATGCAAGAGCAACATCAGAGGAGCTACAAATTCAGGATGTGGCAGCTCAGCACTGAAAATTAGTCCCCTTCCTCCAATGAGGGCAATGGTAACCGCTTCAGAAAATCCTTCACTCACTCACTCACTCCAGGTTTTCACGTGTGCTCCTGTCTCCATACCGTACTAATCAGGTGAAGTACAGGCCCAGTGATATGAATAACCACCTCTTTTATAGTATTTTTCAGACTGGGAAACCAGTCAGGAAACCAGCAGTCCCAGTTTCACTGATCTGGACAGCCTGCCCAATACAGACTTGAAATATTTGGATTGCTACTGGCCAGTTCATGTTAACATTCAATAATGATGCTATATAGTCACTTCTACCGTTTTTCCCCCTTCAGTTTCTACTTTCAAAAACTGCATGTTTCTTCTTGTTGTAAATTTAAGATACTGAAATAACGTTTCTTAGAAGACATAAAAATGCAGAAATGCATTGTGTAGGAGATAGTCAAAGCTTTAATATACAACAGTGAGTTGCCTAGGAAATGACAGTACACGCAAGAGACTCATAGGGACTTATCATATCCTCACTCCTCTTGAAATACACTTACTGGTGTCAAAATTACATATTAGTCAAGGTCAGGGAACACCTCTTCTAATTTCAGCTATAACTGTGGTAAGTGCAAGCACGTAACAGCAGAATTAGCTGCTCTCTTGAGACTTGTGACCTGCAGAAAATCTTGAGCATTACGCACGCTAGAGACCAAACATTTGGGAACAAAAACAGAAATAAAAGAAGGAAATTTAATTAAGACAGAGTAAGAATCTGCACACCAATGAAGATGAAAAAGTTGAAGTACAACAAAGCTGTAGCTTTATGGAGAAAACTTCCCTGAAAAGGAGTTTAAGCTGAGGAATCAGTTACATTCTTGAACTGGGAAAACGTAACGCCATGGCTGTGGGTTCCTTCCTTACGGGAATGAAAAGTTCCTTAAAGACTTTGGAATCAGACAGCAGCACTGGGTAGCTTGCAACTTGTATCACCATAAAACTGAGCTTATTAGGACTAAATGCCTTCCGGCAAAGGGCAAATGCAAAACTTTTCATTTCTCTCTAGCCTGTATGATATCAGTACTTTTTCCTCTTAAAACTGGGACTCAATCAAAAGAAATTGTGCCTGCAGGAAACTAAGGGGCTGCAGAGAGTGGATTTCAGGGGCAGGCATCCATTCTCATCACAGCGGGCTCAGCAGGGGCTGAGCTCCAGAACTGCAGCGTCAACACAAAAGGGCAATTAGGTCATAAATTTAATTAAGAATCTCTGTATGCTTCTTGCGTGTGCTGTCTGATAGCACCTTACATGCGCTTGTTTGCCTCTCACAACAAGCAAGAGTAACCTGTAAGGAAAGTAGTAAGGAAACTCATAGGTGTTTGGCAAACACAGATCAGCTCTTTAGCTGGCTTCCTGCCAAGCTGCCCATTTCTTTTTCTCTTCTAATGGGAGACACCTCAATGGTCTATGAATTCAATACATGAAAGAAAAATATAGTATAATAAACATATTTTCTGCAAAAATCGCATGATGAAGGACTACTTACATGCATGTGTCTTAATAAGACAAACCCCTAATTTACACTGTGGTGTTATTACAAGTACATAACAGTACAGCCTACCAATAAAAGCATTTCAATGGAAAGTTTATAATAAGCAATTGTACTTCATGTACAATGATAATAACCACTCCCGACAGGAACTGGCCAACAGCCCCTGGGCAAAGCAGGTACTGCCCCAACTGAAGAGAAAGGAAAATTCAGAATAGAAATTTTTTCTATTTCTGTATTGTACATTCAGAGAAAGTTGCACAATTATTTGTGTGCTCACGATAAAGACAGTCAACTTTTTTCTTTTTCCACTGAGTTGGCACAGAAAACAAATATTAACCTATGGATTTCTGGGAAATATGGACAGAGTTGCTATGGCCTAAAAATCTACTTCAGTAGTAAGAAATGGTAATTCAGGAAAACTTCACTAATTATGGTACTGATGCCAAACATGTAAGACCCAAATGTGGGCGCAAGGTCCTATAGCATTTCACTTCAAAGAAACACAGAAACCCTGATGATGCAAGTCTAACTTCCTTTTTAGTTTCGCTATAGAGATCATTTCATTTTATTTCTTTTAAATTAGAAAATAAGGAAAACAATCTCTGGAGCTTACTGTCACGGATGAGAGAACAGGTCTCACTGCCCTGCCAAGCAGTAAACTAAAAGGCAAAAATATCCCAATTAACAAGATTTGACTTTAATAAATAGCTTCCTCTGAGCACCGATTTCCCCATGAAATCTCCCATTATAAAAAAAAAGAATAGCAAGAAACACAGTATTTTTATTTTGACTCAGTACAAAAATAACTCTCCAACGGACTCCTCAGTAGTTTATAATCCTTTTCAGGATTCTTCTTTCAGCTTTCCACACGAAACGCAGCATATTTGTTCTCAGTTAAAAGTAAAACTCTTCATGTTTTAACTGAACAATTGTGGCTCATTGCCAAGAGCAAAGAAGAGATGGGATGCTAACATTGCAACTTCACTTTGAACAGCTGTATCTTCATATTAGTAGAAAGCTGACAGTTGTAATTAAGCAGGGAAACAGACAGCAGCGCCACTATAGATCTGAGTGGCCTGGCTGTGATTAGTCATAAAGACATAAACATTTTAATGGGGTTTTGAATGCGTGCTATACTTAGGAGGAGGAGTGGCAGATCCCTGGGCTGCTCTGAATTTTGCACGTGCTAGCAACTTAAAGAGCATTTGTAAACAGTGCTGGATTTTGCTCTTTGATTAATAAATTGGGAATGAAGTAGATCTCCAGAGGAAATCAATTTTCTTCAATAAAGGAGGAAAACATCCCTGCAAATATTTAGGAAAGAAGTTTATTGAAAGCAGCTCAGTTTGCTTCTACAGCTTCTCCCTAGAGCCCTCCTTCCATCCTATGTGTTTCACTGCTCATAGCAATGAATACAAGCAATATTAGAACAGGTGTAACTGGCAGGATGCAACTTCAGACCTCTCGGGGTGATACGAATCATACCCGGAATGTGCCTCATTCTTATGACATCTGGCAAGATGTTGCCACCTTCCCACAAGAGAAAACATGGTGATTTCTTCAGAAGGCTGGGAGAGCAGAAGTCAATAGTTTCACAGCACCCGATATATGAAACCCAGAAAAAAGATTTTTAATACTCCAGAATTAGAATGAAGATGGAAGGGCAAACTCCCCTGTAGTGTGGGCACAATCTCTGCATAAGATTTGTTCCTTCTCAGCATCGCTTAATCCCCAGAAATACACAGTGTGTATGTGAGGAAAAGGAAAAAAGCGCACAATTCCCTCTTTTCTCTTGTCTTCCAGAAAGACACTCCTTTTCCTTCAGTATAAAGTATATCCTTTGTACACAAAAAGGGAACGTAACACATACTGCCCATTACTTATTTTTGAACTTGAGAGTAGCATGCCATTAAAAATGCAGAAATTATTTCACTCTCATTAAAATTAAGACAATGTCTTTTCTTGCAAAAGAGACTTACAAATATTTTCTTAAAAAGGAGTAAATTTCTATGACAATTCTGCGTGTCACAAGTGGAATACATTTTAGAAGTTAGAATTTTTCCACTTTGTCCTGCAACGGCATCAGATTTTCATAGGCCATTACCTGTCAAAAATGAAAACTGTACAAAAATAGAAATAGATACATTTCTTCAACAAATGTGAGCGAGGCCATCCTAATCCTTCCAGATCTAGAAAGACTTTTTGAATTTCTAGTTCTAAATATATAGAAAGCCATAAGCAGTGTCATCCTGCTGGAGGGGCTGGATGTCTCTGTGTTTCTTTTGGCAAAAGAGCACACTCTCCACAGCCTGGAGTCAGGAGGAGCGCAGCTTAGGCTGTATCACTATTCAAGTTATCCAAAGATCTTGGCGAGGTCTTCAGTAAAGCAAAAAATGAAGAACTAGCATTTCAATGTTAGTAAAAAAATCAGAGGAGAAGGGAAGAGTACAGAAAATTATTTCAACATGTCTTAATACATCATATCAATCTGCAAAATGCCACGCACCTCTTCATACCTCACCCTTAAACCATCTCACTTAAAGCCCGTGTTCAATTTCTTTCCAAATTTATTTTCTCCCAGCTTTCATCTTGAACGTAACTGATTATGCATCTAGCAGTTCCACTCACAGACCAGAAACAAAAAGCTTCTTTACACAGTAACGTAAGCTTGAGAGTCTTCAAGTCTTGCTTGACTTGGAAAACCTTGCAAAAGATGTCTCTTTTGTTCAGAAATGTTAACACAAACTTGGAATGTGCTTGCGTGTGTTTTCACACATCACTGAAAGATTTAGTTACCCACAGAAGGTGTGTCCATAACTTCATTAACTTGATTCAGCCAAGGAAGAGCTTAGCATTCCGTCTCTCTTCATCTCTAGCAATAGTGAGAAAGCATTGAGCACAAAATCTGAAGAAAAATTTTACGTTAAGAACTCTGACACTGTTGTGGTGTATTTCAACAATATTTAACATTTTCTTTCTAAAATGCAAATTACTAGTCCGTGCTGACTAACTACATAGCTGAAAGTTTTCTCACATGGATAGAAAATAACTGTTCTCTTTATTTCCTGTAACATAGAAACGCCCAGCACTATGGTAAATAGAAAAGATTGCCAGACTGACCTGTATATTTTTCTCTCTCCAAGTCCCTTGCTCTTCTTGCATTTCAGTTATTCTTTGCGATATGAGCGCAAGAGTTCCCAACTTTGAGGCCCAAAAAGCCACTGCCAGCTCCAAAACTTTCTTCCAGAACATGGAGGTGACCACCTGGGACAGGCACGCTCCTACATGCTGCCCTGCACAACGGCTCTGCAGACCATCTACCATGGCCTCAGGAGCAGACAAATGCCTGGCTTAGAAAATGGCCAAATCTCATTTTCTGCTGAGCCACCCCCTGAAACTCCTTTGAGTACAGCACATGTAGCAACTGTGTTTATGATTTTATACCAGCCAGGCAGTCTGAGCAGCAAGGTGTCAGATAAAGACAACACAAAACATTCCTCTCCCTATTTTCTGTCCCACAAGTCCTCCCAAGGGCCACGGGATACCAGCTGCTCCCCGCCAGAAAGGGATTATCCTGAACAGGCTCTCGGGGCACATGAAATATTCCAAGCACAGCCACTTACCCAGCCAATTTCATTAGGATGCTCTGAGGACTGCCAGATATCCCTCAAGGCACATTAACCTCCTAGTCACAAGAGGAACAAATATACAGTATCTTAAAATCATACTGCCACCTATCAAGTGCCTAAATGCCAAAATTCAATTCATTTGGGTACTAAGCAGAAGGTATTAAAAAAAAAAAAAAGCCCGCTATGTCAAACTCAGTCATATTGATTCTAGCTTGTTTTCACTTCCTTGTATTTCATAATCTACCTTGTCAACTCTCGTTTTCATTCATTTAGAAGACCTAGCGTGATATTTTAACGACTATGAAGCTGCTTGCTGCCTTTTGCAAGACAGGAAGCCCATTCTGTAGGCTGCTGTACCTTAACCTCGCAGGCATTAGGGAGCCGGTAAGCATCAAGAGCCACAGACCAGAGCTTTCTTTGAAGGTTTTTCATGGTGAGAATTACTGTCAAAGCTGGATGCAAGTTTTGTGCAGCTGAAGAATGCTGGGAGAAAACAAGATTATGTGTGTAGCTATCCAGGAGAGCCCCAAAAGGTAATGACTTCATACAGTCTATGGAAAAGAAAGACCTTAGTTTTTCTCATGCATATGACACGGGACTTTAACAGCCCGGCATTTGTCACTTTGATATGTGCAGGGTCTCCAGAGCTGTCTAGCTGACAAAACCACATCCATTAAAATACATTCTAAATAAAGAGAGACACAACAGTACGTTATTCTTAAGACTGCTGTGTGTCAGACAGATTTACAATAGAAATGTAATCCAGTCCCAGGCATACCTGTGACTCACCATTAGCAAATCAGAACAATGGAGACCATGCTACTGTATAATAAGAATTCTGCAATACATTGTATCATTTTTCATTCTCCTGCATGTATTGTATTATCAGAATTTCTTCTGAAGAATATAATTTGGTTTCCCATTATAGATAATTGGAATGTGTTTTACCTCAATGCAATGTCCAGTCAAATGAAACACAGAAGGACATAAAAAAAAAAAAAAGAAATCAAAGCGCCTAATAGGTTTTTCTTTCACTGCTCGTGGACATACTCTGATTCACTCTTTTCTACTTCACTATCTTTATATATGCAATTTGAAAATAGCTTAGGCAATGCTTACTCACAGTTTTTTTATTGGGTACAGTATGCCCTAGAGTGAAAGAAGTAACAATGAAGGCAATTCATTAATGAAAATTACAAAAAAATATTATGAATGACAAATGTCACCACACCATACCGCTGTATGTTTCGTTTTCTCCAAAGAAACATGTCTCCCAGAAAAGAAAGAAGCACAGCTCAAACGTTAAAATTATTCAAGCCATTACAGTGAGATTTCATCTGGCTTTATTTATCACAAAGTAAATCTCTTCCTTACCCGCAAGCCTCTTCCCTGCAAGATCTCATTTTACTCTTCCATCTAAAAAAATGCTTCAAGGATAAAGACATGCAGTTCCTCACCTCCACAGATACAGGCCAAGGAACTAATCCCCTTCGTTTTAACTTTGAGTCCACGTATGGTTCAGCATAAGGCACCTTTACCTAATTTGTTAAATCAAACCAGTTCTGGAACACTTGCAGCATCAGAGACTATCTTCCGGTCCTGTATTTTATTGAAAAGTCACTGAGGAATATTAGAAACATGCTCAGGCGTGCAGCGTATGCTAAAACGGGGTCTGAATCTTTCTTTATCGTGAGAAGAGGTAATGCTGCCAACTTTAAAAAGTAAAGGAAAACATGAGAAGCAAAGCACATGCTACCAACCACTCCTTTTGTTTTTATTTTTAAATATAAGATATTTCTCACAAACAATATAGTTTTGGAGTTAACTATGGTCAATACAGAGACTCAACACCAAGTACAGCATATCATTCACTGAAACAAGAGATTTCTCTAGAACCAGATAAAGCAGATCCAAGGATGCAGGGCGCACCTGGAGTTTCAGATAATGCAAGTGAAAGGCAATAAGGTAAGATGTTCCCCCCTCCCCCCAATACTGGCTACTACACATGTGGCTGAGGACTGTCTTTTTTTAACGTCATCTTGCTCCTCTTTGCAGCTATAGCCCTGGCGTTTACTTCCAGCATGTAAGGAAAATGAGGACTAGACAAAGGGCAGTGTGCCAGAGTACCATCTTCTCCTTGAACATTACATGAGCTCTACAGCCTCTCAGTCCTCCCGTATTTCTTATTTTCAGAGCACTCCCTCATTGCCTTAAGAGCAATTTTGCTCCCTACACACTCATTAAATACTATTAAACACAATAATAGCACAAACACTAAGAAACGATAGCCAGGCTCTTGTCACGAGTTCTGTACAAATCTTGACGGTACTGATCCAATCAGTATTTGTTCAATACACAGTAGAAATCAGCACAAATGTGCATTCTGAAGTAGTGCAGTAGATGCCTCACTGTCGAGAGAGTCAAAAACATTAGGGCAGTATCTTTTTTTTTTTGAAATTTTTTCCATATAATTCAGAGAGCCCTTGAGTTAGCTTAGATTGCTACAACCCTTCTGCTTCAGAGCACAAATGATACTGTCCAAACACCACCTGCTTCAACACACCTAAGACTCCTTATCCTATGAAGAGCTAAGTTAAATCAAAGCATTATTTTTCACTGGATATGAGGTTATTATCAACATCTGAAAATGGACTGACTTACAATACACTACTACTTCTCATCCTTATCATGTTTTGCAATTGCTGATGACTTCCTTCAGAAGAAAAAAGGCACTGTCATTGTGATTGAGGAGGAAATTTGGTAATGCTGACACCTTCTTCCTGTGACTGACTTGAGATTAGGTATGTAAAAGGAAAACCACAGACATTCAAATTCTTGAAAAATTTTAAGTGGCAATTAGCAAGTCAGTATTAAGAGGTGACGTCCATCATCACTCTAATTAGGCTACAAATAATGTAAAAAACTTTTCCCCTTCTATAAAAGGCTATAGCTGCACAAGATCTCAGGTGAGCTTCTTCACAACTGTTCTTTCCAAAAACATTGGCAAAGCAAGATTTTCTTGTCAGTAGCACTCATAACTTTCCTACAACATAATAAAACATTGGCAACTGCCAAAATGACTACTAACACTTCCACACGGTAGCAAGGAAATACATAATGCTGATGTCAATGGAAAGTCAGGAGAAAAAAACATGGCGCTAAAGAATCACTTTTACAAAATGTAAAACTGAGGAAATATTGACATTTATAATTCACAGTTATTTAGTGTCATCCATAACAAAGCACTCAATAAACCACTGCGTAGTGTAAACACTGCATCCAAAACTAGAACCAACTCAGAGTCAGGTCTCGGATGTTTTGGCCAGACCAAGGGGTAGAGAGGAGAGTGAGTGACAACATCCCCTCCAAACAGGGAGAACAGTTTATTAAAAGAAGGAATTTGTACAAGCTATTGTGATTAAAATCCCTGTTGTGGCTACGGGGTGTTTATAAAGCTACTAGAAACCAGATAAGGATGAAAAGCCAAGTTAAAGCCAGTAAACTGGGTTCTTTCAGACTCTCACTAAATGACCGCTAGTTGCTACAGAATCTCTCTAGTTTGAAATCCTCTGGATCAACTAATGATGAAACCTGTAACAGAAGCTTATCTTTTCTGAACCAGACTACAAATGCCTCTTTCTCCTCACCTCCCCATTCAGTGCTTTGATGTTCTGCTATAGTCACGATGGCTTACAGACACAGGCAAGATAAGGTTTGTAGGTAAATAGTATTGTCTATATTAGACCAAGTGATACAACTTGAAGGACAACATAGGCTTTTGGGCACAGAAGAGCTTTGTAAACCAGGGATGGGAACACTTCTCTTGTATATTCTTCATGCATTCTTTAACTTTGTAGAATATCTGCACTTCTAAAGAGTTCATAGAAGTCCAGTCTACGTCCCAAGTCTTGCATTCTGACTCTTAAGAAAAAGGTCTGTACTCCCTTTCAGTTATCAGTACGACCCAGCTGCCACTTCCAAATGTTCTGCACCATAAATTTCTTGCCTTTAAACCTATCAAGCCTAGTAACAGTTTTCTCTGGGCCCAGGATCACTGCCGTGAAGCCCAAGTGGTACAGGCCATCTGATGCTAAATTCTATAGATTTGCATTCAGGAGTACCGGAAGAAAACTGACAATCCACCTCCTACTCACAGTGGCACTCTGCACCCTGCTCAGAAGAGAGGCATGTCATTCCACTTTCCAATTAGGAAAACCAGAAACTTGTGACCCAAGCAGAAATATTCAGCTGAGAAATACCTAACTGTGAGTTACTATTAAAAAGAGAAACTCTGTAAGTCGGTAGCACCCTAAGTCAGAGAGGTGTGGGAAATCACATGGGGAGATTAACCAGAGAGACCCCTCTGTCACAATACCTTTCCTACCTCTGTCTGTTGTCTTGTGCCTTTTAAATGAGAACACTATTTTTTATGTTATGAGATTATAGCAAATACACAGAACAATTTACACTATATACTCAAAGGTTAGAATAAAAGGAGCCAGAAAAATAGTCAGTACAAAAACATAAGAGTTTAAAAAGACAGCTTTCATTGACACTTTCTGCGCATTTTAAAACTAACCAGCTGAGAACAACTCAGTAGGACGTGGGGAGATTTTTTGTTCTGTATGTCAAATGTCTTGAACAAGATCTTGAGTCTTGGCCTCTACACCATATGCCTCTACAACTAATAATTTCTACAAGAATCTGTTATTAATAAGCATTAGGTAGACTCACATTAAAAAAATCTCCAAGATGCAATACAGGTAAGGGGTGAAGTTGGCCCATAAAGAAAAGAAATACTGAACAAGTTTGATAAGAAAACTTACATACTTTTTAGTTCATTTATTGCACTGGAAGACTGGAGAAAAAATGGGTTAAGCTTAGATATACGTACTGCTTATCCTAATACCAGCATGCTCAGCGGATTTCTTAGGCAAGCTGCTGAAGACAGTTCGGTAAAAAGAAGCAGGTGACCTAAGTGTACATTTTGTTGTTTTAACAATAGCAGATATTTTTATTTTATACCATTTACCACTGTCACTGTGAAATAAGACTTTGAAACAAGGTGAAATTGAAATAGTATTTCTGAGGAATGATAAAGTGCAAATGAAAGCTACAGTGTTAAATGGAGAGGGGAGCATTCAATATATTCTTGATGATAGCTGGAAAAGTCAGAGAACAAAAGAAAAAAATGTTCAAAGCATATATACATACACCGTTGCATATGGTCTCTTTTTACTCTTATGATGAATCATACTTAGGTTTTTTTATACTGAATCAAGCTTCTGCATGCAGTCTAGTTGGACAGCATGCTCTCCAGTAACGTAGTGATGTAGGTTACATAAACAGAACTCAAAGATAAATCGGATAAAAATTAATGTCCTCACATAATACTGCATGACTTTAAGGGGGGCAGGGGTGGGATGTAAACATATACGGACTTATTTTCTTTTTTAGGAAAAAAATGGGCAAATATTGGATCAGCAAATATAAATAACGTACTCTGACTTGTAAATGCGTATCAATGCTCCAGATTCTAAAAATATTTAATGGTGTCTACAGCACATCTGTATAAATATGTATTCCTATAAATGGATAAAATTCTCACAATTTTTTCTGTCAAATTCTGATAGAAAATTCATGTTTCATTTCAAGATGTGATGTTTTTAGAAGTTCATGGTTTTTCTTTTGGTTGTATGCAAATGTACTTCAAAACATCAGGACACGAGGCAGCATTAACCCGGTACAGAAGTAACAAATACATTCTGCCGTGTGGATGCTTTGACAGTCTTGGTGAGCTACACGTAGTGTTCACTCTCATTTCATAAACCATTTTATAACTTCTACAGAGAAATGGCATTGAATTACAACTCCATGAAGAAGATATCACTGGTAGCAATGACAGATAAATATTTCCGTTGCCTGCTATAAGCATATTAAACATAATCAATTAAATATTCCAGGGCTGCTATTTATCTACAAACAAATAGGGAGATCGTTTTAAAATAACGGCCAGTAAGCTACTGTTTTCTATTCTAAAAATCGTTATGAAAAGTGAAGGAGAAAACGTGAAGGTCATGTTTTGTATTGCAGCTCACAAGAAAGAATCAGTTCTTTTATTACAAATGGAAAGGATTTAAAAACAAGTATTACAAGCAGTATAAAATACCATCCTCTAACAGATAACAAAACTATTTCTGTATGTTCCTAGCAAATCTTTTGACTGTTATAAACAAAGAAGGTTCCTGATGACTTTGAAAGAGTGGTTAATATCAGGCACAGCAGAAAAGCTTATTTTCTTCTCTCCCATAAAGAAGGAAATTTTCAAGGTAGAGAGGCCATTGTTCTACCACTGAATACCTAATAACAACGCACCTATCTATTAGAAAAACATCATCATAAACCTGGTTTGGTTTTCTGTTCACATACAGTACTCTACTATGCAAAACACAGGAATAATGTGAGGACCACCTCTAACTACGCAAAATCATTCGATTCACATATAGGAGAATGCCGAGGTCGTATTGCAAGAATGCATTTGTTCTGTCTTTGGAGCATGAGAGAGAAGGTATTTTTAGCTTAAGCAACTTGGCCTGAACTTTTTTCCCCCTCAGGCAGCTCAATTCCATGCAGAGCTATTTGTGTTCAAAAATAACTGTTTCATATTCTGGGAAGCTATTTTCAGGATGTATTGTTTCGCTATTCGACCATACTGATGATATGTAGGAAGTTTAGTGGAGAAAATGGGAAACTGAGGCTGGAGGGAAGGTGGAAGAAGGATGTTAGTATTTCAGACTGAATCTGCCATGATTCTTCGCTCCTGGCATACAGTGAAGTTGAGCCCACACTTTCTCTTAGCCACATGAAATATTGTTGCCTCTGCTATTGCTTACCATACCCTCCAAGACCTTCTACTACAATTGTTCATGTAAATGCTCCTGAGCCTGGACTTTGTCCAACTGATATACGATAAAGAAATCCATCCATGAGAACCGTTTACGCATACCCAGGTCAGGCTTGGGATGCAACAACCACATGCGGAGCTGAGGGAGGGCTAACCTCTTTGATGAGTGGAGGCGGATGAGCAGCTGTGACCAGCAGTGTCCTCCTCACTGCTGCAATCACGCCATCCCCCCCGGCCTCAGCCTTCTGCTGGCACCGTTTCCAAACCAGCGCTTGGCAGAAGGATGCAATAAGGATCAATCATGTCATCACTCATACAAGCAGGACAATGCCAAAGTCACATTCATATGGACAGAGGGTTTCTATCTGTTTTCAAAAGCCAAGATGCAGTGCCAAAATATTCAGAAACTTAAGCCTGTTAATTGGGATAAGTAAGGATATTTTTGCTCACTGGCCCAGTATTGACATTAATGGAGTTATGATCCCCTCTGTCATTGTAGGGGACTCAGCTTATCCTTACTGACTCTTCCTTTTGAAGCCTTTTTTGCCAGGTACTTTGAGAAGGGATTAGTTTCGTTCTCCCCATGAGCAGTTTCAAAATATTATTGGAATGTGTTTCTGGAAGACTAAAGGATGAGTTACTGCTGATTTCTCATCAGCCTCTGCCTTCTGGAAGTCCAGTTCAAGGTGCTGTCAAAAGACAGGGTGTTATTTTTGCCTTTCATGATCCCTAGAAACAAGAATTAAGCACTCTAAACCAGTGTAATATTCACAGTAATCTAAAACTTCTGAGAATCAGGGGAGGTCTCTTCAGCTTGAGGTAAATTCACAAAACCTATGTGGGTTCCCAAGATAGCAAAATAATACTGCAGAAATTATATAAAGATGTTGATTCTGCTCTATACAAAAATATAATACTTGTTAGTTCTGTTCTTTACAAAAAAACCATAATCCTCGTTACCTTTTAGGTAATCGTAGTATAATTCAATTATTAAGAGTGTAGTGCCGTAAATAAGGAAAAAAAATTCATTTAAATAAAGTTATTACAAAATGTGTTTTCCCTGAAAGGAAGCAGCAACAAGAACAACAACTGAATCTCTTCCAATCACCAGTTTGTATTACAACCTATAGTAACAGTATCCTCTGACATTTCATCCCAAGCGTTAGTACAGCATGTGTCTGCAGCTAGCTCTGGGATACAGCGGGCCTTGGAATTGAGAGGAGTGCACAAGCTTAGGACAGGAACTGAACAACGCTGTATCAAATTGAAATATTTAAGCAGACAAAATGGTTGGCATAAACCATTCAAATTAAAGGTACAAGATTCCACTGAGGCTGTTAGCACTGTCATTGCAGATACTATATTTGTGATATTTAACGATCACAAATGGCCCAGCCCTTTTATTACCTCCCACCCTTCACGTAAAAACAAAACAAAACCTCACTGCTTAGCATCATTAATGTAATTTGTTCACTACCATTCCTCTCTCCCTAAGTCACCTGTATCTAAACTGCAAGACTGAATCTATTTCAAAAAGCATCCTGATCTCTTTTTTGCTGAAGTTCAGATATATTCAGATATAATCTAATCTAACTGCGACATCTCACAAGGTAGGAACGCAGAACATGGGGAATACTTACACTACAAACATCATTAAAAAGATGGCAATATTCATAGTCATTAGCTTGGTATTTGTCTGAGCAAACAAAAAACTTGCTTACAACACACAAAGACATCCTTGTCGTCCATAATTTATTCCCAGGCTGGGATATAGCAGAGGAGCCTGCTGAGACCTAGAAATGCTAGGATTAAAAAGAGAGCCAATGTATCCTAAGATCACTTCCATGAAAAAACCCACTACCATACCAAAAGGTACGAGTAGAGGCCTTTGCTAGGAGGAAGTCACCTACTCACCATATTTGTAAAGTAATCAAAGTATAAGAAACTGATGGTTAGCTTGACACCACTTTGATGCATTGGTCTCTCTGTTCTGTTAGCAAGGCCATGAGTACCAAGGGGTTCCCCGATTCCCCAAGAGCTTCCCACAGCTATGGCCAAAGCCAGCCCAAATTCTGCTGTTATAGAACACACTGCCGTATAAGGATATTGTCGTGGATTACAGCATACTGTGGAAGGGACAGTCGTCTAGAGTTTTAATTTGCTCCTCGTGGCTGGCTGTTCCTGGAGCGTCCTCACTCTAGAAGCAGCAGAACCTCTCTGTTTTCTTCTGACAAAACTACTGAAGTTTTGTTGCTGTGTCTCTTGCTACCAGCCATTCCAAAGTAACATTTTTTGTGAATGTTTTAGAACATTGTGCTTAAACATTCACTGACATTTCCTTTGAAACTGTAGGTATTCTTTCACCTGTCTAATTAATGTAGTGTATAATACACAGGGGAAATTAAACTTCTGGGGCTTTTTTATTGCCAGCTATAAACATATAAATTCAAATCGTACCACTCTTTTGTAAATTTTTAGTATGTCATACCAGACTGTTAAATGAGTTGGATAACAAACTGATTTCCAAGAGAATAATTCTACTGTTTGAAAAATCACAGATCCCATCATGCAGCTGGTAAAGAACAAGCTCTTACACTCTTGTAGTTGTTTCACTGTTTCCAGCTATTACCTCATGCCTTGAGTCTTCAATTTGAACAGCCAAGGCATTACCCAGTTGTTCTCCCCTACAATGCCTGGTATAGCACAGTACTGTTGTAATCACTGGTTAAAGGGGTAGCGTTAGATATTTAAGCCACCTTTTTTAGTGAGTGCACTTTTTTGCCCCGAGTATCCAACACTACTAGGAGAGCCATTCTAGGGAATGAAACAGTATTGCATACACTTTAGAAAACGCTATGCATGCAAAACAGTATTTGTTTTAAAAAACTGAATGAAACTACTTCAGCAAGTCATGGCAGGTCTCCTTGTGCTCCTTAGCATTCTTAGTTCTGCTTTGAATTGCCCTCATTTCCCTTTATACTTGGAGTTTGCATTTGTGCAGCTGTTTACCCCCAAATTAATTTTGCTAAAAAGTTGTTTGTACTTATGTGGGTATCTCCCCAAATTCTCACAGGCTCCTCAGCATCCCTACGTTTTACTTTCCTGCCTCAGCGCACTCTCTTCTTTCCTAGATCTAGGTATGTTAAAGAAGTACTAGCAAACCTCCCCATGCTGCACTAGTTCAGAAGGATATTTGCCACATTGACGCCTCTTCTGAGCAGGGCCCTCCATGCTGTTTCCATGGTGCTTCCCTGGCCAAGCTGGGGCAGTCTGGTCTGGCATACTGGAATTGGTTGTTAAGTTCACAGAGATACCAACCTTTCTTCCTGATTAGGGACCAGACACATATTTCCTTCCTGGCTCTACTGTGCATCTTTAGCTTCCAGGGATAATGCCAAACATTGTGCCTTCAGAAAACTGCCTCGCACACATCTCATTTGCTAGATTTATGCTAATACAGCCTCATGCATTCATTGGTTTATAAAATGAGGTCGATGAGGTTGATGTCAAGGCTTAGTTAGGCTGTGCAGGCTTTTGTGGTATCAGGAGCAATCATTGATACATTCTCGGCCTTACATGACGGCACACTTTTATAAGATTATCTGCCCAGTAAATTTCCCTTACTCAACAAATGGCAAAGTACTGTGCTACACAAAATCAACTTTAATCAACACAATGGCTTCTAGGTAGACAGCAAATATAATACAAGAAAATAAATAACTTATATCCTTTTTGCCAACATTTTTTCCTGTTAGTGAAATAAAAAAATAAGCTAGGAAAAAAATCTGAATAAACAATCTGCAGTAGACAATCAAGCTGCACACTGGAAACAAGGATCAAATCCTTGATTTACATACACCGAAAGAATATTTTTCAAGGCATTCAAGACATTGCACCATGAAAACCAAAAGACAGAGGATACTGATGGGAAAGAAGGTGACATGCTCGTGAGCTAGCCCTGAAGGCTGGCATACAATTCATACTCAAATATCACTGAAGTCTAAGTATTTCTTGTTTTATGATTCTCTGAATAATTATTGTGGAATTTTCTAGTAGAAAAGTACACATTCTTTAGGTTTCTCTCAGCAAAAAGAAGAACAATCCATGTATCTGTGGAGTGGCTGAACGAGATATGGGACATCGGTCCTATTAAAATGTTAATTTATCAATTATGTATACAACAAAAGAAAGGACAAATAGACATTTAAAATTTGATTACGGTTTTATTCACTCTGAGCAGAGCTGGCTGCAAAATCCCCTGCTATGCTTCAGTTTAAAAGAAAACATTTTAGAACTTAAAATAGATTTACTATGGTAGGCTACTGGATCTTAAATTTGATTGCAAATATATCTATTTAAAAACACGTGAACCAGCATAAAAGGTGGCTAATGCCCCAGTTTCATTAGTACTTCACTTCCAAAAGGTAAAGGTGTTACATCAATTCAGAAGCCTTCTGAGGCAAGGAGTGACAAGTATTGTTATTTTTGTAAAGCCGCATTCATCAGCTGTTTACAAATGGGACATACTTCCAGAAACACATAATATGGGAATGACTAATTTATCAACTTGTATTCAAAGCTGCTGGCCCAAGGCTATGGCTTAGCATTTAATTAAACAAGTATACAAAATCATTAATTAGCTGATCACATCTCACTGGACAGGCTTCCTGGGACAGCTCTCCTGATGCTTTCTGTCCCAGGGCCATGAACTACTACTGCAATCAAAACCACAAGCAAGTTTACTAGCTCAAAGCTGTTCAGTCATTTAGCCGAGTTACCTTCAGAGAGTGGGTCTCTGCTGACCCCGCGCTGTTAGGCAAGTTTCTCTGTGCAGGCATCTGTGCCACAGCCACCTCCACACCCCGGGAGGCTGCTGCGCTAGCACAGAAATCTCTCCAGTTACCAAATCACTGCCATTGTCTTTGCCTGACCTTCAGAAGGGATCTAGCCACTCAGCTGTCTGATTTGCTAGTCTGAAACCAAGTTGGTGGTTCCACACAGACAATTAGGACAAAAATGGTACCCAAAAATGGCCTAGCCAGAGGTTAACACTGAAATCCCTCACAACCGCATCACCAATATGCAGGAATTACTGTTCACCAGCACCTGATGGTCCTAAGTTGTGGTGACACACATGGAGTAGGTGGTCTAACCCCGGCTGTCAGAGGACATCTGGTCCCTTTTTTTCTTAGGCTTCTTAACCTAGCTGCAAGGATTGACACATTTTCTGATCCTCTAAGAGTCCCAAGGCAGAGCAGTATCACTCTGCTTTCTTGCCAACATTGAGAGGCGTTGAAAACTCTTAAATTCCAAATGTTTAGGTAAGTTTAACCATTTTGTATGGTCTCTTTGTTATCCTCTGTGTTTCACATGCTTTTTGCACACCATAAATCCACTCAACATTAACACTAATGAAATATAGTCTTGGTTTCATAATCTTTGACAGTCTTAGCATGATTTGTTAAAACATACCCTCTGAATCTGCACATAAAGGACCCCTGCTAACGATGAACATCTCTCCCTCCATGTTAATGGGGACCAGCACTACTATTCCATCAACAGACTGTTTGCTTTTCTGACTTTGCCACATCAGTCATACAACCCAAAATCTCAGTCCTGTAACTTGACAGTCTAGGCCCTCTCGGTCGACATAGGTAACGCCTCTTGTATTTGCCGCGTTGTTTCAACAGAGGATAGATACATACATCTTCCTCACATAAGATAAAAATATTCTAGCAATTTTCGTGCACCTACATACACCATCCATTACTTTTCATATAACTAGTAATCTGACCAAAACATTTTGATTTATTTATTATACTCAGGCTTTTGGCTCTTTGGTGGACAGCAAAGGTTTTGCAGGACAAAGGAAAACCTAACGCCGCCACCACTTTCCTAGTCACATAAGACAGATTGTTGAGTATCATTTATAAATAAACAAATGCCAAGAATAAATCAACTTTGGAACAATCATTTCATTCATTGCACAAAAAAAAAAGGGGCAAATATATTAAAAAATATATGGACAAATAAGAAAATAAGTAGTGACTAGCAACATGAGCATCAGACCACCATTTCTTAAACTGGACATAAAACAAGATCATTTGAAAGTCAAGAAAAACACATTTAAAGGTCATAACTGGAAGCCTAAGTAACTTGAAACTTGATTTGTGCACAATGCTGAGTATTCAGTGTGACATTTCAAGCACTAAAAAGAACACAATTCTTTTTAGACTGGATGGCCACTGTAAATTCAAATAACTATTTGATCTAGAATTTATAACGACGACTAGCCAAGTAAATTCTTCTGTCTTAGCCTCATGTCTTCTAACACATTTAATGGGTTCTTGTCCTTTGAGTCCTGACAATGCAGCTTCCCTGCGTGATGGAAAGGAGTAGGAGCCCAAAGACCAGAATTTGGTTTTATGTTTTTAATACCCAAGGTATTCCAAAGCACTTCGGAAAATAATGAATTAGATGCCAGTGCTGCAGCGACCGTAGGTAACTATAAAAGCGATTACATGCCCAGCAGGAGTTCTCAGACACTATAACGGTATAAACAAATAGAACAAAACATTACTTTGTATTTCTGGCATTTGGGCTAGATGACAGCTAGTCAGCATGTTGTATATGTGACAAATCTCTCTCAATTGCATTGCCTATAATGTTATTTCAGCTATTTTTCTTTCTCCATTTGTATTGTCCAGTCATGTATCTGCATTTACCCTCATGTGAGCGTTAGTCATCTTGGATGTCCCTCACTACTGTTCCCCAAGACACAAATCATCTTTACTATTTCTCTAGTTTTCATCAGATTCCATCCATTACTTCTGACTGGATCTGCCTCTGGTGTTTTCCTCAGTGCTTCACAGTAGATGGTTTTCCATTTGCTCTCTAAATGACCTTGCCATTTGGAAGCACTTTACAAGTCTAGTATCAATGCCACCTCTTCCCTCAGATTTGATCAATACAGTCTCGTGGGGCACAGAATGTGAACCTTTTCATTTCAAGCCTATTAATCAACATTCAGGGTAGTCTACTCTTCTTATACAATGATTCTTAATACTTTCAAAGACACTGCTCTTCAGATTATATCCTTTCCACATGATCTTTTTGGGTCTCTAATTTCTTCTATAGCTTTTTTTGTACATTTCTGCATTTCAGAATTAAATAGCATGTTTAAATTTTCCCTTTCTGTGTAAGCCTACATCATTGCTACCCGATAAAAGCCCATTGTTTTTTTCACTTTTAGTTATGCTACCCTTTAGCTAATGTGCATGACTAAAACTGATCCCAAAATCACTCCCAGTATCTCAGAACTGTGTCGCCATACTTTGCAAGAGGATCCCTCAGGGCTGAAGTTAATGAAGCTCAAAGTCTGGCTGAGCAAAGGGCAGCATGGAGACACAAAAATCCTGACTGGCTAGCTGGCCAGAACCGACACATATCCCTCTAGGTTGCCGATATAATTATTTAGGGTTTCTATAGAAGAAAGCAAGCATTTTTGAGACATCAGCCTTCTGTCAAATACCGGTGCTGGCAGAAAGGGACCGATAGCCAGACAGGAAAGCACACGCTCACAGAGCACTGTCACTGAAAAGCCATTTCCTTAGGAAATCAGGCTAAAACCTCTCTTTTGTTTCAGCTTTTGGAATACAAAGGGTCATTGTATTCTTCTGTGATCCTGTTCCATAAATTTGGCAATGGAAACTTGTAGTCATCAGGATTTAAGCTACCCAGGATCCAATTCACATCAGCATAAGGCTGAAATTTGGTTTGAATTGATGTAGCCTGAAACAGGACCGACCTCATAACTGACTTTTTCCAGTTTTACCCCTCGTGCATCATCTCCCTTCCTCAGATTATCTTGAAGACGACAGAGTTCCATGACAATCCACCCTCATAAACCCCACGCTATGAAGATGTCTCAGTGAAGCTAACAAAGCTCCACTGCACTGAATAAGTGGGTGTTTTCACTGGGGTTTTGTTTTGTGGATTTTTTTTTTAACTCAACTCCCTACATTGTTTTTTCGTTTTTATGGTTAAGGGTTACAGGCCTCTTTCAATTCCCGAGCAAATAGCTTTAACTGATGGTCTTCTTGAGCATTTACAGAGTGTAACATTGTTTACCTTTTATTGAATCTTGCATTGTTTCCTGTAGTGCTTGAACCACTCTTATAAGGATGAATTGTCTCTTCTTTCAGTTGTCATGCATTATTTATTCTAATGTCATATACACTTTGTTCTATGTTCTGTTTTATCTTGGCCACAGTAATTTTGTTTACCCAATGGAAGACTGTGTCTTTGCATATGGCTCTTTTTTCATCTTGTACAAGACGATCACAGGTTCACTCATTCTGCACTGGCAGTTCTTCACCGTTCCTTCTAAATTTATTCTGCTGCGTTATATTCACACATCACCTTGACAGCTCTGAATTTGATATTCTCCCAAGCAGCACCATAATACAGGGTCTGGTGCAGCACTCCCCAGCCAGCTGTGGGAAGGGCAAGAGCGGCATTTCACTAGGACCTAACATAGGCAGATGCTGGGTAATATAAGGATTTAAGGGAATAATAATTACTATAATAACAACAGCTACCATCACCGGACTTCTTTAATACGCTGTCTCGGGCTAAGGACTAAACAACTGTTAGACCGAGGCATGCCAAAAGGAAGAGACCTTCATTTCTAGTTAGAGTTATGTGGGGAGTTGTGGCGTATGGACATAACAAAACAAATTCACAAAACTAACCATCTTTTTGCAGAGCACCCACACACATAATAGAAGAGCTACTAAGAGCCCAGGTGAAGCACATTTTCATTACAGTGTGAGACCATTCTTGTAACATCTCCACTTTCATAAAGAAGAGTTAAACTTTATTGTTCAAGGGTAAAGTAACTGATGGTCTAACATTTGCAGCATTAGGATGCATTAGCTAGGTCTTTTACATGTTTCCTGATTTTATTAAGTTTTATTACCAGACCATGATAACGTTTGCAAACTCGTAATTTTGGTGATCTACAGTAAGTAATGAAATGAGACGAAAATCATGTTAAAACAACATTAAAAGGGAGAGTCATTCTTAAGCGCAGAGAGTGGGAAGCTGCAAGCAAAACTCCCATTAACAGTAAATACAGCAGATTAAAAAAAAAAATCCTACATATTTGCTAAAACAGACTCAGTGAGACTTCCTTGCATTATTAAGGAGGACCATAAGAGTTCAAATTATTTTCTCCTCCTTACCGCCCCGGGCTTACCTGCTGTTGCTCACTTTTATGATTTTCACGCCACGAACAAAAACTCTATTCTAAATTTCACATGTACCATGTATCTAAACCTGTGTATGCTTTGAATTGCACTGAAGAGTTTATTAGCTGATAGAAGAGTATTTAGGAATGTGTCCTGTGCCAAATCATTAAGAAGACTGCTTTACAAAGCTGACTGGTGAGTAATTTTAGAAGTTGAACAGAAGTTCCTCAACTAAAGAAATCCTGAGTTGCACAGAATATTCACTGTTTTAAACTATATTATGTTCAGATAAAAGAAAAATTAAGGTGACCTCTTGAAAGAATATTACTTAGGTGCTTCAGTCCTCTTAAGAAGTTAGAGGCTTTTTCTTTCAAATCTTTTACGCCTGGCAACTCTAATAATTGCAATGTTTGCAGCGTACGAAACTTCACCGAAACGGCCAATCCTGCTCTCTACAATCACCATTGATCACTGGCATTTTCTTTTTCCTGTGATACCTACAGTGGCATGCATATCTTCTCCATTTCCACCACCATAGCTACAAGCTAAAATATAGGGATGTTTTTTTACGAGTGTGAATGACAGCAGAGTCCCTCCAGTAGGCAATACTGAAATTCATTAACCAGGAAAAGAGCCTAACAGTCACAAAGAGGAAACCACCAGATCTGTGGGGGGATAAAGAGGGCAGGATGAAAGGTATACCTTCAGGCATAATGGACTGATATGGGGGCTGTTCTACTGTCTCACAATGACTCATAGGTTCCTTAACTAGAGACAAATGCAATTCAGCATTTGTCATAGCAATTCAGATGGAAAGTCCCGAGCATGGTAATTTTGGGGTGGATGGCATCCGGCTGTTTCATTACCAGAGAAGGAATCAGCGTGCAAGTGACCATGTCCCTCACAGGCTATGAGGCTGGCAATCAGCGTAACCCTCGCAGAGGCAGGCTTCATTACTGAGGGTCCGGTCACAGTCAGGCAGAGAATTAGCAGCTTGACCTCACATATATTTTTATTCACTTGAAGACAACATATCCCTTTTTTTCTTCCTGCTTTGAAATTATCTTACTTTTGACATCACATGAAAGAAGAAAAATTTTGGATATCTAAATGCCTCATCCTAACGAGTTCCCCAATTCCCTTAGAGCCAATTACGTACTCTTTAGTCAGGTACTTTTGAAAACATCTTTTAGCAGCAGACTGAAACAATGATTTTCCAGCATGCCTCTGCTTTTCTTTGTTTTAATGTACAGCCACACTTAGCGCATATATTCAGCTTCACTTTTCTTAAAGAGTGAAAATCACCTCTGCCAAAAGCCGGAACAACTACACAAATTAAATTCCAATTGTAAGCGAGACTCGGCTGAGCCTTTGGCTCCATGCTCGCCTTCCGAAGAGCAGCAACTTTCATACTAAATGAATTTCCTGATAAAACCCTGATCAGCAGACAATCATTTCAGATCTGACTCCCAACAAGAATTTTTACTGACAATAGAAGATGACAAAAAGAAAGTCCCTAAGCATCATAACAAGCCATCTGTCACTGTACGCTGTTTCAGACAATTAGTTATCATGCAACGTTTACTCTAATTTTCAGCATTTCATTCCTACAGAAATATTCTGACAGTTCTTCTTCCATTTTATTCATGGGCAAACAAGGTTAATATTTTCTGAAGACAAAAACTAACTTCACTGTTTAATTTTCTATATATTCATTGACACATGTCTTTTAGACTAATGCCTAGGGTTTATGTAATACTTAGAGCCAAAAATCCCTGATTAGCTGGAATGGTCCTGAGGCTTCAGAATGAATAATGTGAGAACAAGTTTTGTTTTGTTTTCAAACTACTTTTTAAAAATTCAAAGGATGGATTTAATTAAAATGCAGAGTCTTTTCCAAAATTCCTCAGTCCTTATTGCCAACCTACCGCATGCATATCAATTCTTGAAAAATTAACTCCCCTTCCCTAGCAACATTTTAGGGAAAAATACTTTGTGAATTAATTAGCAAGGGTGGCACACATAACAGGCAAATTTCTGGAAATTAATTTTAATTTTTATTATATACTGTACAAACCTAAATTCTCAGATTCTCCTCTGAGTTTGCTAGCCTTGTCTGTAGCCACACACAAACCTAAAGCCATCATTCTGGAAGCCACCAAGGCCTGCACAAACGCAGTCCAAGTTTGCCTGTGTTACACTGCTTACGGACAGGAAGACTAGGTACTATCTTTCGCTTGCATCTTTCTCAGTTTTTAGATCAGCAGAAATAATTTTTTATGAAGAATATTGAGCAATTCTTGAGTAAATTCCTACCTAGGAATCCAAGGATCAGGTATTCTTTGTGCTACAGAAAATGCTTTAATAAATGTAAACATTCCTCACATGATCCACTCCACAATTATATTGCTACAGGTACATGTCTGAAATCGAAAGACTAAGGCTTGTGCCATAAGGAAACTGTAGCTTAGATGATATAAAAATTACCTTTGCTTTCAGATAAATCACACACCTTTAGTCATCCACAAGTTCTCAGAGATCTCTTTGCAGTTGTAGTAATTTTCCTCAAGAAAACCGATGTATAAAAACACAATCTTACGTAAACAGAACAAGACTGAGGAGTGTCCTCAGCACTACTGCCCCAAGTAATAGAAACAAGATACTTTCCTCTCCCGATACAAAGAACAGAGTCCATGTGCCACCATGCCAGTCCTCCACCGGCACGCATACAGTATCACTCCAACAGGAAAACTTGCACAAGAACTAATCCAGGTATCACTCTTCCCCAGTTCTCCTCCAAAAGTCTCTCAGACTCAAGGATCATCCACACAGGACAATGCCGTGGTGGGGAAACCTGGCTCTTCCCTGCAGAGAGCAACTCCACAGGCTCCACACCGCCTCTTCAAAAACATGACTGCCTTCCAGCACCTGCACCTCCAAACAGCGGGCACCTGAAACATGAGTAAATCTGTCTGTGATGCTTTTCCTCAGTAGTTAAAACCAAAAGAAAACTGAACAAGCTCTGTTATGTTATGTCATGAAGACACTTGCTGCTTTGATTTTCAAAGGCTTCTCTTCTTTCACTTCATTTCTAATCTTGTAATATGGAACTTTCATGTTTTGCGGTCACAAATTTCTTTTCAGGGTACTGGTTACAGTTCCCTTTCATCCCCAATGCAGAACAGTTGTTCACACACCCTGAAAAATTTACGCTACCTGCAATGTCTGCTAATCAGAGGGGTTTTTTAACATGAACATAGACACACCTGTATTTGTTATACATCTTAAAAAAATAATTCTCTATCTCTTCTGAAAACTTTTTGGTGCATCAAAAAGAACAGGTTCTCTGGAGGAAACTGATTGAAGTCAAAATGAATGCATTTTCTCATTCCAGGAAAAGTTACATGTACTTTCCCTACTTCAGCAAGTAAAGGTGACGTGAGAGGATACAAATCCAGGAAACCTTACCCCTGAAAAGCACCATATGTTTTTTTTGAGCTCAGAAAAATGCTCTCAGCCCTCTTCTAACTCCTTAAGATGAGAGCTGAGATTGTAAAGGAGTGATAGATGAAAGGTGAGGAGACTACAGAGGTCCAGAACCCAGGGGATTACAGTAATAATTCAAGATTACAGAGAGCTTCACATCCAGGTCCCTCTGACCTGAACAGCCTTTCCGAGAAGCGATCTGGAACATCCGCCAGAGGAAGCTCTACATTTCTTCAGAGATGCCAGTGAAGAAAAAGACAACTTCAGGGAATTATGGGCAAGAATTTAGACAGATTTCAGCTCATGTGCAAGTTTGGCTGAATAAACCTGTGGTCTTTCTGAGCAGCAAACAAATGACTTTCTCTTTCCTATCCCCAGCAAACTAAGATATCAAACAATTGCTCCTACTGCAGCAGAATGAAGTACCAGGCTTCAGGAATGATTTTTTTTTTTTTTTTTTTTTTTAAAAGGAAAAAAAAGACTCCCAAGCATTTGTGTCTCTGTGGCCTGTGCTAGCTATTGCACTGTGCATCAAAAAACAAAAAAATTCCTTATCAGGGACTTGAACAGGGGCTTCCCTTTTTTAAAGCCAGTGCTATAACCACTGGCACTTTTAAGCCAGTTGCTCTGCTAGGAAGGAGTTGTAGCATACACAAGATGAAACCAACAGGAGAAACAGAAACTTGAGAGTCCTCTCACCATCCTTACCATGCTACAGTGATGACTGTGTTCATTTTCTCTTCTCTAAACTATGCTCAGACAGTTCCAATTAACCAATACAGGAAATGGAGATAATAAATAATACCAGATGTACATAACTCTAAATGACAACAGGGAGCACCAGTGGCCCTGTATCCCACGCTGTGCTATCCAAGGCGGTACAGCCCGCCACTGCTCAGCACCTCTCTCCTGCACCATGTCCCTAGCCTGGGACAGCACCATCTGCACCAGCACTGGGGACACAAGACATAGCCCACAGGCAGATCATACCCATGCTCTTCACTCTCAGGCACCTCCAACGAAACCCCCAGCGCCAGTGAGGGGACCTGGAGTGAGGCTGGTGGTCCCAAAAGATAGAAAGATTGGGCAGAGGAGGGGTCTGCAGTGAGGTGATATTCCCCAGGAGCCAGTTACTGCCACCTTACCTAGCCCTGCTCTTTCTCAATAAATCACAGAAACCTTAATGGTGAAGCGAAAGCTGCCAAGTTTGCTTAGTTCCAACAGTCAACCAACATTTTAACTTTCTTATTTCAAAAGGATGAAAAGGTAACAAGGAAACTGTACTATGACACAAGCACAGCCAAAACAGTAGAATATTTAGTGCCATGAGAGATGACGGTCTCACCCTACTTGAAGAACAGGACTCTGACTTGTGGTGATTGCTTCTGCACAGTACAGAAATGAGTTCTTCCCATTTGTTAAGACTGTCTGACAAGCCAAACTCAACCTGTGCTAGTTCTCAAACAGGAAAAGGCACAAATCAGAAACATGTGTTTTATGACCTCACAATCACCTCTACCAACTCTCCCGCATCACAAATAGCACTTTTTTTTTTTTTTAATTTTTGCAAGAAGCCAAATTCAACTTAAAGTCTTAGATCTTTTAAAAATACATCTAGAGTCTTGATTTAGGTGCTTCCAGTACTAAAAAATCTGTAGCACCTCAATGTAACTGCTACACAAGTTAATGAGTTTCAATTTGCACCTTTCTTCTGTTTTTAATTAGGCCACTTCACTGTCAAGTTATCTCATTTTTTTTACTCTTTTGTCCAGCTCAGTGAGAAACCCTTAGGCTGTTGACTGTCTTCTCCTTTTTCGTTATAATAATTTGAAAGAGGAGGCTTAGAAAGTGAAAAAGCTAAAGGACAAGGCACATTTCTATAGACTGTATTTCATAAGTAAAGCTGTTCTGCAGCCCTGTTGAATTTTCCTACATCTTTTTTAAAATGTGACAACCAAAACAAGGCACAAAATAAGGCTTTTCTTCACAGAAAATTCAGCAGAGTGAAGATGAATTAAATAAAGACGTGAACATGAAGGATACTGCATCTCATTGTAATCTCTTAAATGAAGAAATACAGGGGTTGTCACTCACTTCAAGTTAATCTTAGAGCATCGTTATCACACATCTTAACTCATATCAACTTTGCTGACTGTTTCCCATGGAAACAAACTCCACTACAAGTCACACAATGCCACCAATATCAACCATATCCACAAATATTTATGCCTTAAAAAAAAGCATAATTTGTGTCTTGTTTGAATGCAGCAGCATTATCACCACCACCATGGAAGTCTGTGGCAAAAAAAGAGGCACTAGGCTGAGAGGAAGACGAGTCATATTTGCTAAGCAGTACGAAGGCTGAGCTTCATCAGTACCCACAGCATGCAAACACACTCAATCACCAAAGAAAACAGAGCGGAAGAATGGCAGCAGCACTTCAATCTACAGCCTCTCAGTGCCAATGTGATAAATCAAGGATGTTATAACAAGACGGGGAAATGTGGAAAAAGAGTCTGTAATATCTGAGGAAAAGTTTCCAAACAAGTTTTAGATTAACTGGATATAACGTATATATAGCAATAAAGCAGGAAAAAAGGGATATCTCCTGATACTCTATATCAATTCAGACCACTTTGTTTTGCCTATTGTCTGTTGGGTTAACCAGCAGAAAGGTTAACTAAAGGCACCACAACACAAGTTAAAACTACTGTTTATTAACATACAATGCACATCACTTGGCCTTCACAGGCTGTTTCAGTAACAGTTTTGGAATTGTTAAATTTTCAGTTGGAGAGAAAAAGTCTTCCATTTTCAAAACAGAAGGCAAAAACAGCAAGGAAGGTAAATGGTCATGAAGAAGCCAACAGAGACCACTTAGGAAGCACTTGTAAATCCTCAATATAATAACAAATTCTCCTCTTGATCAAACTCACTTCTCCCATCCTTCCCTTCTCTGCAGCTTTTTGTGTAGTCATGGTATAATTTCATAGGAGGAGCTCTCACCTTTTCATGCTGCAAGAGAATTCCACACTTAAAAGGTTTTGGTGGGGACTGAGGAAGAAAACGGGAAAAAATACTGGGAATGAAAGATCATCTCCAGGAACTGGCATAAACAAAACCACTTTGAAAGAACAGCAGGCTTGGGCTGCAGTCACTGCTGCTCCAAAGCATGAACTATAGAGAAGAGACAATGTTTCAAGACCTACTCTCAAATGGGTTGGCTCTTGGTGGCCATACAGCAACTGGCAGGTGCCCATCTCTTTGGGCCATGGCAAAGGGGACAAGACTTCAGGAAATAACAGCTCTGTGTAAGCTTCTTTACTGAACAAACGAATTTAAAAGGAGTTGAGCGCACATTTTTTGCAGTGTGACCAAAGTACCTTGCAACTGAAAGAATAAACAGTGGAAAGAAGGATAGCAAGTTACAAAATACAAAGCCATGAGTTGCCATTTTTGTTAAAATTGACAAAAAGCTAATTTTGCTACATTTATACAAAAATTTTCAGCACAACTATATTTATTGGACTACCATACGCTGTAGATCTCTTAAAACTCACAGACCTTCTTTAAAATCCCTAATGACTTCATTCTTTGTGTTGCCATCAAATTTAGCAGCTTATTTCTAACAATGAATATCTAGCTTAGTTAGAAAATCGCAGTTCTTGGAGCAATGGACATAATGTATCACTGAAGTAATGGAAGACTGAAAAAACTCCATCCATGTCTTAATATTATTTCACTTGGAAAACTCTTCAACCTGAATGCTACTTGTGTCATTTTAATTTTCTTACCTGTGTATTTAAAAAACAAAACAAAAAAACCCGCAGAGCACCCTCCCCTCACACACACTGAAAGTACTTGTGGCTTTTGTTCTTACTGTTTTTTCAGAGTGGTGTGTTCTTCATGTTTACACAAGAATTTACAAAGGGCAAATTTGCAGCTAACATAACAGTGAATCAACTGGCAGATTATCTGACAGGACAAAGTAAGGTCTTTCTTTGTATCCAACTGCACTAACAGACATGTGGTATAAGGCAACTTTGATCTTGTTTTCCACTCCACGTATCTTGGGTAGTTTGTAATTCGTATCAGCTTCTGAAGTGTCTTTAATGAAAGAAGGAACTCGGCACACAACAAAGAAAAACCTGCACAAGACAGCTGAGACTTGACTGAAAAAAAGAGGAAACCCTGTCACAGAACACCAGCTGCTTTTTCACTTCAAATATTTTCAGTAAAAAAGCTCAAGTTTTATGGCCAAGAATTTAGATAGTTTCTTATCACTGTGCTTTCTAAATAAATGCTCCTTGAGAGGTGGTTTGTGAACATGAGCGTGCACAACAACATGCTGTTGCGTGGGGTCGATTACCACAGAAGAACTGGGTTTATGCTGTGCCTGCACTTTATCAGGTTTGAAATACTTTAATGGAGCACCAGTTTCCAAGCCACCAAGCTGCCTGACTCGCATCGTATCTAAGATGCGGGCAATTTCCCTGCACCACAGGTTTAGTTTAGTAGAACACTGCAAAGATTCAATCACTTAGCTTACACAAATTGAAAAATATACATGAAAGTTCACAGTCTTCAGAGAACAGGTATCAGCAGTCACTTCATTTTATTAGTGTTTTGCAGACAGGATAATTTTGCAGGATTTTTTAAGACTGTAACATCCAACAGCCTCTTTGTTTTCCCAGAAGAAGGGCTACAAAGTCAAGTTAAGGAAACTTTGATGACCAAATCACAAGTAAATCATATAAACCCGTGTTCACAAAATACTAACAACTACAAGTTATTCCTGTTTCATCATTATTCCAGCCATTAAACCAATATGAGTTGAAGTTTAGAACTTAATAAAAATACATGCTTTGCACAGTTGTTGCCCCTCTGCAGTATGAATCAAATAAGAACGGATAAAGAAACTAAATTCAACGGCCCTCACTGAAGCCTATGGCAAACACCCTTGAGCTTCTGGGTGCCCACAGTGACACCCTTACAATGTTTTCTTCAGCAGTTCAGTGAACTCAGGACTGGGAACTTCAGCTGCAGCTCTGCTGCACAAAAGCTGATCTCATCTAGACCTTCAGAAAGTTTCAGGAAAGTCTGCAAAAAAATTTGCTTGTTACCGTTTTAAAGACATCAGGAGTCATTTCTGTACATGTATTTCTTTAATTTCAGGTGACTGGGATTATACCATCACTTAGCATTTGTCATAATGAATCACTCAGCCGAGCTGTATATTTGCATTGAAGTTTTCTACCCTAATGAAATATTGCAGCAAGCTTTATATATTTAAGAAGAGACTCCACCAAAAAAAAAAAAAAAAAAAAAAAAAAGACTGTGAATGGTCCTGCACCTTTCACATGAAAATTAGTAGCTGCACAGTTTTCTGCCACATGATTTAAGAATATGTTTCAGTATTTCAGTTAGAAGTATGTTCCAATATGAAATTAACTTTCACTTTGTTTCGGAAAGAGCATTTCTGTGTTTTAATACAATCCAAGCACCTGAGTTTTAGAGGTCATTTATTAGACCCCTGTGGCTATTCAGAAAACATGGGAGGAAGGAGGGCTGAGAGAATTCATCTTCACTGGTTCTAATTACAAAACAAAGGACGAAAATAAAAACAACCAACCAAACAACCCCATCTTCAGCTCTAAGGGAAGAGTTTTTCCTTGGTATCTAAGAGCTTAATTTAACAGACAAAGAAATTCAGTGCAAGGCATATTTTGTTTCCTTTGTATTTTAGCATCAGCTGCTTGAAGGGAAAGATACTTAAGCTCGCTGCTGCATTAATGCTTATGTAGTATAAATAAGACTACCTCCTTGCATTATCAATCACAGTATTAAATATCTGATATTCAAACCCACAGGGCTCACAATTCAGCATTTTAAATTACAGTTCTGCCTCAAAGACTCACAACAAGCTCTTCCACTCAGCTTTTGATGTCTTTCACAGTTGATGAAGGCTGTGAGTGAGATCTCAAAAAA
>WAAD01032555.1:1281-15526 GCA_013389945.1 Fregata magnificens | reverse complement strand
AAAAAAAAAAAAAAAAAAAAATCCCCTCCTCCACACCTCTAACAACTTCTCAGGAAAAACCTGTTTTTGTATTCTTGCCTTGCTACAGTGATGTTTATGCATCTCTAGTTACATGAGCATCACTCACTCCTCTTTGAAATAGTTTTTATTGTTTTTCCTAGGAAAACTAGTTCAACTTTGGACAGGATGAGCAAAGAGGGAATAGAACAGCTTACCTTTGCTACCAGAAGTTTACCAGGTGTGACAATTCCCACAGCATTAAAGAATTACATCTCATTTGCCATAATGAATATAGTTGTAGTTGGAAAGCTTTTATTTCCCTTCTTTTTACTGTACCTTGCTGAGATATATATTGTAGGAATAAAAGCACTGTAAAAATAAAGGATCAGGTGAACCCAGAAATATTCCAGAGAGCAACATATCTACAATGGTACTGAACTCCTGCATGTAAACTCTTCTGCACCCTAAGCTGAATGAAAACTGAAGTGGAACACAGAATTAGTCAAGGAACAACTTAGGCTAAAGACACAATCCTGCAGAACTAATTCCTAGGAAAAAGTTCACAAATATGGATAGTGTTTTCCAAGTCTGCAACTAACACCATGTTCTTGGACCACCAGAGGTAACCAGTCTTCCTTTCAATTACTTTTTACCTCCACATTAACGCAGTCTTCTCAACTTCACTCTGAAGGTCCTCTGTAACATAAGCTTTCTCAACCCATATGATTGACGAATTCCATTTTACTTAACACCATANATCTTGCCAGGGAGGGGGGAAGAAACAAAAGGAAGAAAAAAAAAAAATCCAGTTTCATGTTTTGCAATTATGCCAAAATGCAAAAGTTTCATTAAAATCCTGTATCTTTTGGACAGACACTAGAGAAAACAAAGGGGAGAAACAGCCTTAGTAAGGTTAGCTTTCTTTCTGTATTTTAGTTCACCTAATGCTGTAAAGAGCCTGGTCAGATTTCTAAATGATGTGAATAAAAAGCTCAGGCAACATTTCAGTTGTGATTATCACAGCTCAAATCTGAATGATCAAGTCAGACCAAACTGGAAAGCTGGCCATCTGAAGCTTCTTTGCTTTATCAAATCTAATTCCTGTTAAAGCTAATACTCATTTCCTGCTTTGCCTCTTAATTTCTCTCTCTGCTTTTATGTATTATTTTTCCCTGTAAATGTATTATTTAGCTCTGTAGTTCTATTGTTCACCCTGCAAAGCACGTAGTTATATTTTTTACATGAAAGATGCTATACAAAGTGCTATACCATATTGCATTCATCCTGCAGTGAAGTTCTAATGCACACAGGTGAATTACAGTAGTTGTACTGCATATTGATATAGAAAGAATGGTTTGGGTGCTGCAGGGTATTAATACGGCTGTAGAGCACAGGCGTATGAGGCTATGGAAATTATTTTGTCTGCTACTATGGCAAACACCAAAATATTAAAGATGGCTAGATAGAAAAGAGATAGGAAACAAAGAATGAGAGAAAGACCAGGAAACATTACAGACAAGTTGTAATATTTGATACAGCAGGAACACTCCCATTTAGCAACAGAAAGCTACGGAATCACAAAAATAAGAGATCTGATGAAGGCTTAAGTAGTGGAGACAGAAATAGAAACTGTCTTGATCTTCAGTCCTTTCAAATAAAGGGGGGCTGGAGCTACATCCAGAATAGTTACCTTTGATGCTTATTTTTTTCCTAGTATGAACTCTCGGCCTCAAAGAATTGACTTAATTACAATATAATGACATAACGCATAGCTGGACAGGAGTGTTTTCTGACTGGGATTCTATCAAAGAAGAGAAATATGTGGACTGCTACAAAACAGATGATTGATGGATGTTCATAATATATCCCTTTTTCTCCTCTCTGTAGAGTTGCATTAAACTGACAGAGCTGACAAACATTTATTTCATCACTAAACATCAGAAGCACTTGCTTCACTATTTCATAGTTTTGCATGTTGTCAGCATTTTGACTGGCACCTTCTTTGCATTTTAATGCTGTCATTGTATAAACAACACATATAGATTGATTTTATATACAGCATCTATCTTCCCTCATTAGAGGCTACAGCTGTTCCTGTATTATGGCATCATTCCCTAACTTGCAAAAATAAAATATTTAATACATTTATTCCTTTGTTTATATCATAACAATTACAGACAAAATGCCTCAATAAATCCCATTTTTTTGCCAATACGCAGTGACAACAAGCAAACACTGGATTCGTATCATGAAGTCCTTACTCAGAAGACAGCAGCCAGCAAATGTAGAATTCCATAAAAGTTTTGCTAAAGACTTAGTAGAAATAGAGACAAGAACCATCCCCTCTCCTCCCCTCCACTTGGCAATGACTACTCCTTCCAGAGCTACTTCTAGACACCCTTTCACCTCAGCACCTGGGACACTGTGACGGATGCATTTGACCCCTAGCTGTACTTCGGTTCAGCCTGATTAAGGAGCAACAGGCCTCACGCCCTGTGGTGAACCTGTGAGCTGGAAAGCTCCTGGCTCACGTACAAGGGAGTGAAGGTGCCTTGGAAAAATACTTCAGAAGGTGGTTTCAAAGACCAAAAATGCAAGATAACCAAATCTGAGACTAAGATTGGACCCAGCCACACCTAAGCTCCATAAGGAGTTTAGAAAGCAAGGGGGTCCACTCTGAACCTCACGACTCAATGGGAGGGTCCTCCTTACCCTTTGTGTCTCCGGTCTCTGCGTGAAGCATTCAAACTCGATTCTAACTCAGTTTTCCTTTGTATGTTTCTTCCATGCAGTAACTAATAAGGTGAACCTTGCCATCCAACTTCTTGAACCTCGGTAAACCACTGTGCAACTTTGTTAAATTCCATCAAATTTACTGAACACTGTCAAATTATTATTGTACCTCAATAAAACATATTGCTGCTTCTCTCTTTTGAGTGAGGTGCATTCCACTCATCTGCGACAAATTGGCGTAGTCAGCAGGATTACTATTGCAACAACACTTCATCAGTAGGGTAAGACTAACCTGTCTCACGACAGTCTGTGTGGGCTGGTTCCAAATGGGCATAGTTGGCAGGACGGCAAGTGGCATCACCGATTATGTACGGAGGCATGGAATAAACCTGAGTCCCAACTTCTCAGAATAATGGGCTCGTGATAATTGGCATGACTGGGAAGCTGTGGAAAAACAGCTAAAGGTGGCCAGGGGGCATATAAAAGATGGAAAAGGGAAAGGAATTATTTGAAAAATGCTATGTACCTGTTTAGAAGCTGCTTATCAGGATAGGTAGAATAAAAATAAAAAAGAGCAGGACCTAAAAGAAGAAATAAAAGGCAGAAAGGCAGCTGAACTAATACTGTCTTTGAAAATAGAGCAGCTGCAGAAACAGCTACAGGAAGAAGAGGAGAAAAAACAAAAGTTGGGAAAAAAGGTCGAAATGATGCTTTATGCAGGCTCACCATCCCCCTGACATGGTACAGATTAGGAAATTAATTGTATCCCCTGAAGTATGGGACGGGAACATATGGGGTGACCCCGACGACAGTAAACCAGGGGAGGATGATTCTTTGTTTCCCTCAAATCCCCCTGAATATGAAGCCAGACCCATCATTGAAACAGAACAGTCTGACAGACCTCGGGGTGGTGCTCTGCAATATACCGTGCGAATCACTCCCTGAGATCCGTTACAATTGGCAAATTCACAAGAAAAATACAGCAGAAAGCCAGGTGAAACTGAAACAGAGTTATTTGTGGCAAGTCTGCCTAAGTGGCGGCGACCAAATACTACTGAGTGGAGATGAACCAAACGGCTTTTGGGGTCCGGGAGTTCTCCTAAATTTAGGACCCGACCCGGCAAATGGATCCCCTTCTATCACCAGCAGGGTATCTTATTGGGCTGGGGGAATAGATGCCATGGAGCGAGGTGAACCCTCCAAAATCCCCATAAGATCTCTTAACGAGCTCTCTACAGCCATCACAAAAGCTGCCTGCATACAAGCCATGCATAAACGAGAATCCAGTGATGTCCCAGTATCTGCTACGATTGATTATGCGATGCTAAAACCACTACCTAGAGGAGCCCCGGCAGTTGTTAAACCCTACTTAATTGCAAAACAGGACGAAATTAAGAGACACAGAATACAATGAGGCATTAGGTGATAATAATCCCCACAACAAACTCTCTACCTGGGCAGAATTAACGCACGACATTGTAAATCATGCCTGTGAAATGCGGTGGGACGATCCGTTAGCCAAAAAATCAGACCCGAGACCCCAAGCAGGAGATCATCGAGTGCAACCAGTAAAACAAACACCCTCACAGGGAACAGGAACTAAACCAAGGGAAAATACGCCTAAAGACCCATGAGCAGAGTCTTGGGAGTGGAGAAATGAACTGTGGAGGAAAGCATTGGCAGTAGGCATTCCCAGAGCCACAATTCCGGGACTGCCTACTGGCATTATCCTGAGTCTAATTCAAGCGTTCCAGAAACGCGATGATGGTGAAAGGAGAGAGCGTACTCCAAATACTCCAGTGCCATCGCCAGTTCCAAGAAAGAGCAATAACCCTTTCCTCCCACTTAGCAAATTGCAAAGCATGAGGCCATAAAAAGAGTAATGCCAGGATGGCAACTGGGCCTGCTTGTCCGGCAAGTGGGATCTTATCAATGAATAAATAACAATGGCCCATATATTTTGATTCCAGTTGGTCCTCGACGACAATTGGTAAAATTCCTGATAGATACGGGAGCACAAATGTCAGTACTAACACAACAGGATGCCGAGATGCTGGGTGCAGGACCTCGACAGCAAAGAGTTAAGATTACTGGAGTGAACAGAGCAAGTACTATACGCCAAACTGCGAAAGTTAATTTATGGCTCCCGGGCAAGAAGTGCATCTCGTCTACTCGCTTTGCAGCTAAAGATCACAATGAAAATATTCTGGGTTTCAATGTTTTGAACGGCTGAACGTGGCGCCTGCCGGACGGCAGCATGTAGCCCTTCGGAACAAATGTCAACCCTAACCCTGACAGAAATCGGGAGGCTACACTGAGTGTACTCCGCACAGCCCCTGCACTCCCCGATTCAAAGATTACTGATGTACCGCAATACCCGATTTCTGCTACAGCACGAAACGGAATTTCTGAAGAAACAGCAGACTTGGAAAAACAGCACATTATTTCCAGAACCCACTCCCCGCACAATTCACTGGTCCAGCCAGTCCAAAAACCAGATGAGAGATGGTGTCTAAAATTGATTGTCGTGCTTAAATGCCAACACAGCCCCGCTAACAGCTGCAGTACCCAATATCGCAACTTTAACAGCCACGCTACAAGCAGCTGCACACCCATAGATAGCAGTGCTAGATGTGAAAGATATGTTCTTTATGGTCCCCTTACTGGAAGAAGATAAAGAGAAATTTGCTTTTATTTGGGTGGGGATACAATATACCTTTAAGAGACTCCCACAAGGATACAAACATTCATCCACGGTTGCTCATGCTGCTCTTGCTGAGCTTTTACAGAGAGTCTGACTCCCTCAAGATGTGAAACTCTACCGATACATAGATGAGATTCTAATCAGAGGAACTTCCCCTGAAAAGGTGGTGGAAGTGGCAGCAGCAGCGTGGCAAGCACTAGATAAAGCAGAAGTTGAGATCCCACCCGAGAAATGTCAGGGACCAAGAAGAGAAGTAAAGTTTCTAGGTACTTGGTGGATAGAGGGCAGTGCAGTGATTCCTCCAGATACCTTTAGAAAAATCAAACAGATGCAAATGCCCCAAACTAGGAAAGAGTTACAACAGTTAGTGGGAACTTTATGATATTGGAGAAAGCATGCACCTGGATTTTCTATCATTGCTTGACCATTATACTTGCTTTTAGAGAAGGGCAAACCCTGGGAGTGGAAATTAGAACATGAGGAGGCGATAAAAAACTCTGACTGAAGAATTAAAAACATATCAGTCATTAGGACCAGTACACCCTCGCGACCCTATTATAGCCAAATGGGGTTTTGCCAAACACGGTACTTACTGTAACCTATTCCAAACTGGCCCTGATGGACCAAAGAGATCTTTATTATTCAGCTCGACTGCATTTAAAGAGACAGAATGGAGATACTCCAAATGGGAAAAGGGACTTTTGTCTTTAATCCGAGCAGTGAAACAGGTTGAGAAAATACAGCAGGGACAGCCTGTGCAAACCAAAAGACCATTTGATTTGCTAGAAGCAATCCTAAAGGGGACCGGCCCCACAGAAGGAGTTGCACAAAACCCTACGGTCAGAAAATGGTATGCCTACTTGACAGGAATAGCAGAGGAAATGAAGTTAACCAAAGGACATGCTAAAGTTTCCAAATTACAGATGCCTATAAATGCAGATCCATTAGCGTCACAACAACCTTTTAAACCCTCACCAATTTTAAATGCACCTCCCCTCACCGAGGGAACACCAACAGAAGACATTTGGGTCACTGATGCCTCAGCAAAAAGGATAAATAGTAAATGACAATATAAGGCTGCTGCATTAAACATTACCACTGGCAAACAAATAATAGAAGAAGGTGAAGGCAGCGCACAAGTAGGAGAATTAAGAGCAGTTGCTTTAGCAGCACAGAATGGAGCAAAAATCATATATGTAGACTCCTATGCTGCGTGGGCTGGCACCACACAATGGCTCTGTCAGTGGGAATCCCTGAACTGGGAAGTAAACACATCTGCAGTTTGGAGAACACAAGATTGGCAGCTATTACTAAATATAGCCAGAAAAACACCATTCAAGGTGAGATAGGTGAAAGCTCACGCCAAGGACAATAAACCAGCCATAAACTGGAACCAAAAGGTGGATGAATTGACTAAAATTAGGAAAATAAAAATAGGGAACTCCTTAAATCCCGAGAGGTATCAATTGGGAGAATGGCTACATCAAAAATTAGCTCACACAGGTAAAGAAGCACTTTACTTTGCTGCACAGAGCAAGGATTGTCCCCTAAAGAGGAAAACTTGCGAAGTTATTCTCTCAGAAGGTCCTCAATGTAGATTAAAATTACGAACAAATCACCCTGCTAAAGCACCCCTACCTATCAATCAAGGAAAAACTCTGTGGTCTACATGGCAAACTGATTATATCGGACCATTCAAACCCTCGGCGGGATATCGATATATCCTCACAGGAGTGGAATTAGCCTCCAGCTTGCTTATGGTGATTAAGTGCCAAAAGGCCGATGGATTAAATACAGTACGAGGGCTATCGTTTTGGTTCTCAAGTCTACCCATTCCTGATGTCATCCAAAGTGATAATGACTCGCACGTCACATGTGAGGGAGTGCAAGAATGGGCAAAACAAGAAGAAATTCAATGGGTATTCCACACCCCGTATTATTCTCAATCAAATGGGATGGTAGAAAGACCTAATGGCTTATTGAAAAAGAGCCTTAAGCCACACAAGGCCCAGTGGGATACTCAACTTCCCAAAGTACTTCATCAATTGAATAATTGGTATGGGCCCACTGGGAGCCCTGGGAGCCGAGCATTCTTTGCAAAAGCTGAGCTTGATGCTCCACCTTCCGATGAAAGAAAATATCCGCTAGCGTTACAGCCAGGACAAGCTGTAATGGTAAATTTACCACAAATTGGAACTGTACCTATGACTCTAAACCTCGTGGCCCACTTGCCTGGGAAGCTACTGATAGCAGTGGTGCAAGACATAGAAGTAGTGCACAGTGGATTCTTCCTTCTTTCTAATGGGGTAACCTGTCTGGAAAACCCCACCGAGACCAGCCTATTTTACCTTTTTGTCCCACAGCTTCCTCGAAGGTGAAAATAAGATACATCATCCTACCACTGTTGAAGACTTCAATAATACCTGCTTCCCCATGAACGCCCACCTGTCTCAACTTAATCATCAAGAAATCAGCTGCGATTGTGTCAATACAGATAAGCCACCCATCTTATTACTAACAGACAGTAATATAAACATGATTTGTAAAACACAACCACTTGTAAATAAGGAATATATATATGTTATGATGATTCACAGTAACTCTTACACACTATATAGAAAATGCTGTAACATAAGTCATTGCTCAATACATGACATAGTGAAGGGACGTTATGATGTTGAAGTATCATGCAGATAGAACACTCTAAAGGGACGCAACATAATACCAGGAATATCCCTCAGAATCACTAAACCTATCACAACATCATCAGTGCCTACTTTGAATACTCTCCCAGTTTTACTATGGAATCTTACTGAAGATGCTGCACTCAAACCTAATACCCCACAGGATGGCAAACGGAAGTGCTGTGTTCATGTTAGTATTCCAAATCCTAACAATGACCATCGCCCATGGCCTCAAGGTCGTGTTAAGTACACCAGGACTACGGGAACACTCCCTAGTAAGGGAGATTTAAATCCTTCCACCGTGGTCATGCACGGAACTGAAGTACTCTTAGAAAACGAATGGAGCTGGGATAAAAATGAAACTGATGTTAATAAAGTTCCCCAGCTTCGGGGAATGGCAGGGAAAGAAATTAAAATAGGATGCCGGATGATCAACGAGTCTACCCATGAGAAAGCAACCAAGATTTCTGTGCACAACATTACGTCAAACACCACAGATACAAGACGTTGTGCCTCTGAAAAATTAGACTGTTGGTACAATTTTACCTTAGTACAATCTGTTTTTGTAATCTGCCTCTGGGCTCGCAGGAATGTGGGACTATCATTTAAATTTAAAATGGACATTACTGAGCCTAGTACAACATCATCTGCCACTCCTCACTCAACATCTGCCCCAACTGTAAAAGATAAGGAAACTCCTTTCCCACAAATTTCTGCTCTATCCCCACAAATTTCTGAAACTGGACCTTATGCTATTAAATACACAGGCCAAGAGCGAGCGTTGTTTAATCCATCATGGTCCCTTAAACGAGTGGAACTATCAATGCAGCTCATTCTCTCTGCAATTAAACCTACTTGCTCACCATTCTTAATTACGTCCTATGCAGGATGGTTAGCGTGGTTGCATGGATGAACCCTCACCTCTCCAAAACAATCAAGAAAAGATGTGACTGGTATCTTAGGAACAGGATTAGGATTATTAAATAGCATGGACACTGAAGTTTCAGCAAACAAAATAAAGTCAGCAACACGTAGTTCACACAAATTAGAACTTCCATTGCAATCTTCTCTGCTGGCATTGGGAACTAACCAATGGCTCTTAACTGATATATTACCCCAATGGGAAAGAATTAATGAAGAGGACCACCAACTAACTGTGAACGCACTAGGTGCAGCCCAAATTAATGTCTCTCTCACTCTTGGTTGTATTCAGGCTCAACTGTGGGTACCATCTACTGTGGCAGCAATTGTAAGACAAGGTGAAGAGGGCACCTTAACCACTGAAATTCAAAAGGTAATCTGGGATAATGTAACTGAATTTGAAACGGAATTCCAATCCTGGTGGCACCTAGTCAGTTTTACCTATGACCCTACTGCCAATAAAGCCCCAGCTTTTATTCTAACAATATGCAGTGCTTCAGCATATACCAGATACCCAATCACTGCGCCGGGATTAAATCACAACAGAACGGTACTCTATCCAGTGAAACACAAAGTATGGGCCCTACAAAAGGGAAACAAACAGCAAACTGTTGATGTCGATACACGTGTTGTGCGAGAAGAACAAGCATTTATTCGTGAAAGCAATGCCATTAAAGCCCAAGACATTTGTCTTGACAGTGAACAAAACGTTTGCCATTTTGAGATACATCCTTACTAAACCTCTGAAACTGTACTTGTGTATATTGGAAATGGATGTATTTGTATGAGAATCCTCTGTGATTTTATATCACTGTAGATATTTTACATCACTGTAGATATAATCACTCAAATACCTGTAATTTTTCAGAAATCATGGGATGCGACTTTAACTCTTCAGCTCCTGTCACGTCCCATCAATTATTACAATCTAACTATACATCGTATCAAGATTTATTATCTACCCCCACTGGAATTAATCTTACAAGGTAAGAAAGCTATTACAGCATAATGATCTCTACCAATTGCTGAAACAAGTTCAAGAAAATGGACAAAGAAGCCTCATTACCATTCACCATGATGCAAAAGAAATACACCATGTTCTGGAAAGAGTGAAAAGGGATGGAGAACATCATCGGTGGGATACCTTATACGGATGGTCACCAACAACAACAGGAACTTTCAATGTAATGCTTCATCCAGTTGTGATTTTGTTAGCTCTAACAATGTTACGCTTATTACTTATAATTGTTCTGTATGTAAAGGTTTGTTACGTAATGAAGCAAATAGTCTTTGTTCATCATGTGAAATCACCCAACAATGTACAAAAATAATATGTAATTGATAGCAATATTTTACACTAAAAGCTCTTTGCTTACTGTGGATCTGCAAGCATGCCAACATGGTATGTCAAATGTTTATAGCATAGAGGCAAGAGGTGACCATACCACAAGTCTATGACATGAAGTAAGTTGACTGGAGTCACAGGGCAGAGTGTGACAGATGCACTTGACCCCTAGCTGTACTTTGGTTCAGGCTGATTAAGGAGCAACACGCCTCACACCCTGTGGTGAACCTGCGAGCTGGAAAGCTCCTGGCTCACATACAAGCGGGTGAAGGTGCCTCAGAAAAATAATTCAAAAGGTGGTTTTGAAGCCCAAAAATGCAAGATAACCAAAGTAGAGAACAAGACACCAGAGCTAAAATGAAGACATTTATTTTGTCTGTACTACTGACTAGCAGCCAACTATTTCACTCTATAAATATCACCATCAGGATGAGCCCAATTTGAGCTCTCCCTGAATTGCAGCTGGACTGCACGCCAGGCGACTCTCCCCTTGAGCAGGGGCACCTCTCAAGGTTTGAGATCCCTTACCTGAGACTAAGAGATCTTTCCTTGCCCAAGGCAGAGAGATCCCTTACTAGCAACAGATCCTCAGTAAGTGACTGATGGCATGCTGTATTAATACTAATGGAACAGTACTAATCCATGTAGCTACTCAATATTCATTATTATAAACTTCATATGGGTAATGCCATTAGACATAAACTGTTGTCCAAGTCTGAGATTGAGATTGGACCTAGCCACACCTAAGCTCCATAAGGAGTTTAGAAAGCAAGGGGGTCCACTCTGAACCTCACGACTCAATGGGAGGGTCCTCCTTACCCTTTGTGTCTCCGGTCTCTGCGTGAAGCATTCAAACTCGATTCTAACTCAGTTTTCCTTTGTATGTTTCTTCCATGCAGTAATTAATAAGGTGAACCTTGCCATCCAACTTCTTGAACCTCGGTAAACCACTGTGCAACTTTGTTAAATTCCATCAAATTTACTGAACTCTGTCAAATTATTATTGTACCTCAATAAAACATATTGCTGCTTCTCTCTTTCGAGTGAGGTGCATTCCACTGATCTGTGACAGACACGCATCTTAAAAGGATGGGGTCGAAGAGATAAGTCCCCTACAGGGATATGTAAGCACAGGACCTAGAGAGCAGCATCCCACAGGACCGCAGTGTCCTAGCATGATGCTAGGTACGTGCTACTTTCCAAGCCAGTGGTTGAAGAGGGTCTTGCAGGAAAATCCCACATTTTAGGGTAAATCTGTGATAACAAAGTACCCTGCATTATTTCAAAAACCTACAACAACGTGCGTTATGGGGCAATCCTGCTCAAACATGCACATGTGGTCACTACAGAGCTTCTGCTGATTCAAGGGTTTATGGGCAGGACCCAGAAAGCAGTAGGCAACCCGGACAAGAGGTAACAGCGTGCTTGTGGAATACAGCTGGCATTTGAGCTGATAGTATTGCACAGTGCCTGCAATTCCAAAATGCTTAACTTTAAGTATGCTGTTCTCTTGTTGCTGCAATTACTATAAATAGAGACGCAATACGAGAAATTAAACACAATATAACTGTCTAGTTTCAGTAATACTATACTAACTTGCTTTCAGAAATAGAGGGGATACAGAAATAAGTCTTATGCACAACAGCCCATTACGTCAGGTTCACAGTGGAAGTAATGTACTTTAAGTCAAGACATGCAATAACCTACTGTCAACTTTTGGAATTCAAAGCAGAAAAGGAGAGGAAGAAAGAGCACTATGCTCTACTTGGAAAGACAAGATAATGGAACAATAAAAAAGAAATGATTGTGTCATACCTTTGTCCTCAATAGAGTTGCCTAGCCACTTATAAGTATTAAACGGAGACGCAAAAGTAATGAGAATGTGATAAGACAGGAGCAACACTGCCCACAAAAAATTCACATTTTTTATAAAATGCAGTGGATTTACAACCATAAAAAGTTATTATTACTATACAAAAGCAACGTATAGTCTTATTCAGAAGATCAGATTAGAAAATATATACATTTGCTATTGGCTGCTAAGGAAGAACTCCTCCTGAGCTGGCACAGCAAAGACACATCATCTATTTTCCCCATCCCCACCTCTGGCTTAAGTGGAAACAAAGGAAACTATTTGAAAAAGTTCTTCTGGGGCTGTAAAACAGACTACACAGCTTGTGGTAGTCACTGCTATAAACTTGGGATGATCCTATAGAGGTCATGGGTGAAAGGTACCATGAAAGAACTGTACTGAATAGGGGTCCAAAGGATGAGAGGAAGGCCACAGGCCACTTCATATAGTGAAGAGTGATGTTTTATCAAACCCAAACAAAGTTTTACAGCATTTTTATATCTTGTCATTTGCAAAACTCCAAAAGCTATAAAACTTAGCCTAAGGCCTTTACGAAGAGTTGGCTGATAATCACAACCCACGCAAATCCCCACTGAAGGCACAAGCGGGACTGCCTGTTAGGGTACCTCTTTTCCTCTGGCTAGGGGAAGCACCTTCAACAGCCTGGCTCCTAATCTGGTTGCCTCAGGAAATATCAAAGTTTAGATGGCATGAATATTGTCTTAAAGGAATTTAGCTAAAATTCCAGCCGCAGAGAAAAACACGCTGGTTTATGTTTTAAAGGCCTGAACTTTATGAAAAAATAGGCACAGAAGGATTTGGACACAGATGGCTTAGGTGGGGAGAAGAGTACAGCACGCACACTATTTTTTATAAACCAGGAATTAAATATATTTTGAATACAATCTTTCTTATTGTTACTGCAGGAAGCAGTCCAGTTAAAAACAAACTCAACAGAAATGCCTCGTACTACAAAGTTCATACATTTAGAACAACAGAAAAATCAAACACTTGATTTTTTTTTTCTTTGAAAATTTTTTTTTCCTATAAACTTTTGAGAAGAGTTCTCCAAATTCAATTTATTAGCAAATCCTTTGATTCATTCAGCACTACAGGCAATCTTACCTGATATATTCAATAATATTTATGCTAAAGGAAAGCTGTATAAATAATGTGACAGTTATGTTTTCTATGTTTACTTGTTAATTTTTATGAGTTTGGTAATAGAAGTACTGCTAATAGTCTGTTTTCCATTTTTGGCTTGTCCCTATTGCTTCATTATGAGATTTTACGGTTTCCATTAATGAATCAAAATAAAATTTAAGCAATATTATAAATGTAGTGAGCAACCATCTGCTTTGCCTTAATTACCAAAAAACTTTAATGCATGTGTGTGTGCCTCTCTTGAATACCAATATTCTCATTTCTCTGTGAAAGCTAACTACTGTGAAAAAACAGATCAGAAAAGGCAATTCTGTCCAACAATAAAAGGTATGGATCTAGTCCAATTGTCCTTTTTTTCATGCCAGAAGTTCCAATAAAACAAGAAATTGTACTAGATATATGGATTAGTGCTTCAATGAAACCACGAAAGCAAGTTTTACATACTGTCACATTCAAATTAATTTCACTGTATCTCCTCAAATCACAAGTCGCAGATTGGTGACTGTATTGGCAGCCCAGTCAAGCTAAGTACAAATCCTCTTGCTCACTGAAGACATCCACATTCAGATATTTTGCAAACACTGAATTTTCTTTCCAGAAGATGTCTATCATTATTGCGATCATTCATAAGTATTTAGCTGCATTACTAAAAATTGATTTTTCCAACCCGTAACCAGGGCAGCAAAAATAAGTGAGATAAAAGGATATTTTAAATATTTAACTATTTATTAAGTAGAAATTCTCAGCATACTAATCTCAGATGTAAAAAAGCAACTTCCACCAAGGAAAGAAGTCTCTACAAGGGCATTCAAAGTAAACAGGGAGAAAAATCACAGCTACAA
>WAAD01032554.1:0-30158 GCA_013389945.1 Fregata magnificens | reverse complement strand
CTGCCCACCAGCCGAGGAGCGGCCAGCCCCCCCGGGGGGATCCAGAGGTGAGAGCAGGGACTGAGGGTTGTCACAGGCTGGGGCTTGGGACACCAGAAAGCACAGCGTCATGCAATATTGAACCAGAAGTTGAGGGTCACCAACAGCTTACAGTCCTGGCCTCTTTGGAGTGGTAGCCCTGGTCAGCAGCATAGAGCAAAAGCACAGAGCGCCAGTGTTGGTGGAACTTTGTAGGAGCTACTAAGGGAAGGGGATTGCTGCGAAGAGCTTTCAGTCATGGCCCCTTGTGTTCTACTTCTAGGTGGCCGCTATTCATTTTTTGCTGAGCTCTGGCGAGGCTGGGCTAAGAAACTCATGTTGCAAAGAAATAGTATTCTGAAGTTGAAAAATTGAAGAGAAACAAAACTTGGTAGAAATTAATGCTTCTCTTAGCTGACATCTAGTCCAGATTTCACAAGGTAGTGTAGTGGTAGGTCGTGGTCATGCTCACACTCTGATGGTGCAGGATGCTTTGACCTGACTGAGAGCCAAGTGTAGCCTGTTCTCTATTCTCCTAGCTTTTTCTATATGAGTATTATCCAAGTACAGCTACCTGACACCACCTTCTGTCTGACAGGTCTGTTCGCACTGAGGCACCCAAAATGGGGATATTCGCAGCAAAAACTCAGATTTTACATCTGACTCTCTCTGCTTGAAGTGTTGAGCTGTCTGCAGTTATATTTAAATGGAAATGTTTTCATGAATGATATTTCTATAAAAGTACTACTATTTTATAAGTCTGTAAATATTGATATCTGTGTGGAGATTTCTATAAAATATGTATAAAGACTTTTCTATTTAGCCTGGAAGGGGGATGTCTCTGTATCAGATACTGTCCAAGAGTCAGGCTAGTTCATTGAGTTCCTGGGTGCCCTCCACAACAGGGTGAAAGCAAGTTTAGCTCAATGTGGTTCCTTCTTCCTCCTGGGTGAGAGAAAGTGGGGGGGAGGAACTTGAGCTGAACGTGGCCAGCTTTCTCAGGGGGAGCGGCCCTGTGTCTTCTCACGTGCCTGCCAGCCCTGTGCTTTCTAGAACTGTTTTACTTGACCCCACCTGGTCTCAGGTGGCTTCAAATGGGAAGACCTGGCCTTTAAACTCTGCCTTCATTTCTGTTACCTGTCTGAAATGGCTTTAATGTGCCCTAGGTATGCCATGCTTCAGTTCTCTACAAGTGATGGAAGGTAAGGGTTGCTGTCTCCAGCAACTGCCCTGATGTCCTAGAAGCAAGTGTTGTGCTCTGCAAACACTTTTGTAGAACTCTTAACATGAGCAGTGGCTGGTGATGAATTGGGAGAATACTGGAGTGAAATGAGAAATCTCTGGGGATTCGTAGAATGGGGTAGGTCAAGTGGGTCCTCCCGATGCCATCTAGTCTGATTTCCTGCTCAGAGCAGGTCCAGTCAGATCACGTTGCTCTGGGCCGTGTCCAGCCACATTTGGGGTATCTCCAAGGATGGAGATTTAGCATCATCTCTGGGCAACTTGTTTGAGTGCTTGGGCATCCTCATGGTGAGCAACTTTCTTTGTCTTGAGTCAGAATCTGCAATTTGTCTGTTGCCCCTTGTCTGTCCAGTGAGCCCATCAAGAAGAGTCTGGCTTTGTTTTCTCTAGTGAGGGAGAGAAGTAGGAGTAAGAAGTGAGGCAAACAGCCCCCCAAAAGACACACACACACACACACACCGCCCACACACCCCTGCCCTGTGTAGCATCTTATCTAGCTTTTCCCCTGTCCTTTGCCAGTAGGTTCCCTTCCTGTTGAGCAGTGGCTTGCATTTCCCTTGTCCTTCCTTCTGCTTCCAGTAGCCTTCCAAAAGCCCTTCCTGTTGTCCTTCATCTCTGCCTAGTTTGCCTCCAGCTAAGCTGTGGCTTTCCAAAATCCATCCCTGCATGCTTGTGCAATGTCTCCCTGTTCCTCCCAGGCATCCCATCTCTGCCTGCGCCTTGTGTGTTCTTCCTTTTTTGTGTTTGAGCTGGGTCAGGAGTTTCCTGTCCATCAGTGCTGGCCTTCTGCTACTTGTGATGAGGTCTGTGTTTTGGCATGGACCCTTCTGGTGTTTGGGGAGTGAGGGGGCTGTTGTCCTTGAAGTTCAACCAGTTGCCCTGGGTCCCTTTGCCCTCCAGGCCAGTCTCCTGTTGGCTCCTGCCTAGAAGCTCTTCAGGAAGCGGCAGTCTGCTCTGCCGAAGTCCAGCATTGTGATTTTGCTAGTTTGCTCACTTCTCTCAGGTTTTTAAATTCTACAACTGAGTGGTGGCTGCAGCCAGCATGCCCTTGACCTTTGCATCCTTGATCAGTTTTTTCCTTGTCTGTGGACAAGGAGTCCAGTGGAGGGTAGAGACAGGCACCCAGTCATTCTGCTTTCACACATGGGGTGTGAGACGATGTTGCTCCAAGTCTCCTGTCCCCTGGACGCCTCCTCACTGTCCCCTGCACCCTGCCTGCAGAGTCTGAGAAGCCTGTGCTGGTATATGTGGCTGCAGGCCTTCCTCACGGGTTTAGCCAGCCTGCTAGCAGAGACTCTCTTGCCCGCTCAGTCAAGGAGGCCCTGTCCCTGGGCCAGCAGTCCTTATTCCTCGTGTTCCTTAAGGAAGGGTCCTGTGGTCATAGCAGTCGAAGCCCTGTGCCGCCAGCCCAAAGGTGCTAAACAGCAGGATGCATTTGCTCCTGTTTGAGCCTTCCTGAGGAGAACACCACCAGGGCCCCAGGCTCTTCCCCCTGGATGGTGCTTGATGTCATGGGGATGAGGGCCTGATGAGCCTCATCAGCCTCCCTGCAGCATCGCAGACCCGAGCACCCAGTGAGCTACAAGCCACTTGAGACTTCAGGTCAGGTTGGCAGAAGGGTGCCTCTACCTAGCTGCAACAGGGGAGCTCTGATAACTGCCAGCACCCTGGCAGCCTTGCCTTGCCTCACCCTTCTGCCTGTGCTCTACAAAGAGGGCGTCACCTGCGTACAGGCAGGAGCACCCCACCTTCCCCTGCCTCTCTTGTGTGTTGTGCAGGTAAGCAGTATATGTTCCAAGTACAGAGACATCTCTCTGCTCTATAGACAGCCTATATTCCACATACAGGCGGAAGAGCCCCGTACTTACTACCTGTGCACACCAAGTCTTTGCTCTGCAAAGAGAAAAGCCTCACCTCCCCTCTTTGTGTGCTTCTCTAGGCAGAGTGTGCCTGATGCACAGAGAGACACCCCCCCCCTTAACGCCCCCAGCCTCCCCAGATTTCACATGTGGGCCGATGGAAAACCCCTGCGTCACCTGGCCCATCTCTGCTCTGTAACCAGAATACGTTCTTCATCCCGACAGGAAAGTGGTGTGCTGTGCTCTCCATATGTATTCTCTGTACAGCCATTTTACAGCCAGTGTATACTGTATAAGCAGACCAAAAAGCCCTGCCTTGGTGGTATCTAGTCTATGACTAGATGGAAAAGACATGTTTTGCCTGCATACAATTTATCTACAGATGAAATATAGTTTGTATCCAGAGAGAAAAGCCTCACCGTCTCTTTTCTGATAGAGTATATCCTGATATACGCTACATACTGAGAAAGCAAGCCCAGCTTTGCCTGTCCGTGTGTAGTCTTGAGGAAGACAGTATGTAGTCTGTATAGCGACAGAAAAGCTTCCCCTTGTTGTTGGCATGTTGTGTGTATGCAGATGGTAGATATTAGATGTAGAGGTAGGTGAGGCACTGCTTTTCTATGTACATGTTTTACATTTAGCCCATATATTCTCTATGCAGACAGAAAAGCCTCTCATCACCTTGCCTGTGTATATTCTGTATATGCATAGGCTGTATTCTAAAGAAAAGAGTGAAAAACCTTCCTCTCCTATGAAATATATCCTACAGAGATAAACCAAATCCCCTCTTCAGGATCTCTTGTGTGTACAGAGAGAAAAGCATGACTGTATGGGTCTTCTATAGTTTTCTATGGAAAGAGGCTATCTTCTGTAAGCAGAGAAGACCTGCCTCATCTCTTTGTATCTACTGTACATACAGATAGTACATATTCTATATAACGGCAATACGTAGCTCTATACAGACAGAAAAACCATGCCTTGCGTCTCTCTCAGTGTATGTCTGCATATGTATTCATGTGCATGTGTTCCAAGTCAGGACAGCATACACTCCACACACAGAAACGCCCTTCCTCCCTTGGCCTTGAAAATGTCTGTGTTCCATGTAGAGACAGTATCGATTCAATATAAAGACATCAACATTCATATTCAACATAAAGACGTAAAGCATAACTTCCCCTCACCTGTCTCTCTGTTTTGTGTAGTACGTACACAGCTGACAAATTGTATGCCTATTCTGTATGTTCTATGTATGTGTTTTGTGCATGTACGGAGAGAAAAACATGGTTGTGCTTCCTGTGTCCGTATACTTTTTTATGCATAGATAATGTATCCTCTGGATAGAGAGAGGAAAAAAACCTCAGTGAGATGAGATCAGCTGAGGCTTCTCTTCCTGGAGATAGAGTATACAGTGTCTGTGGATGTTCTGTATAGACCGTGTGTGCAGGTGTGTGTATCTATATTCTCAAAAGACTTATATTGACATGTATCGCTATATGTCTATCCATATATATTCTGTTTATACTTGCTGCATGTTTTCTGTATATATCCTATGCATGTAAAGATATCTAGATGGTGCCCTAGCTGCTTGTATTTTATATCCAGACAGAAATTATCTCACTCGGGCAATGCAGGACTTGTTCTGTATGTAGAATATACACAACCTACTGACAGTGTAAATGAAATGAAGAAAGCTTCAGCTAAGCAAGGTGAGACTTTTTTGTTTCCATGTAAAATGCATACTCCCTTGTTTATGCCCCATTCACAGATGCAAAAACGTCAGCAAGACCCTTCCAAGTGTAGGCAATAAATATATACCGTCAAGTTCTATTCAACCCACAGATGGAAAGCAGGGACATAGTCCAAACCCTTTTGTCTGTCTGCCGAGTCTCTGCTGTCTTCTAGATTCAGCCTGGGGAGCTCGACTGAGCCTTCTGTGTTGACACAGATGTGGACTTTGTGCTGCTTGTGTATCTCTTGTGTAGCAGGCAAACAGCAAGGGCGACATGAGAGTGACCAGAGGAGCAGAGAAGTGCCTCCCAGGTGAAATCAGAGCTCTCCAGGTGGTCATTTGAAGGGGCTGAGGGGAATGTTTTGGGGGTGTTGTGGTTTAACCTGGCAGGCAGCTAAACACCACACAGCTGCTCACTTACCCCCCCACAGTGGGATGAGGGAGAGAATCAGAAGGGCAAAAGCAAGAAAACTCGTGGGTTGAGGTAAGAACAGTTTAATAACTAAAGTAAAATAATAGAAATAATAATAATAATAGTATTGATAATAGTAATAATACTGTAATGAAAAGGAATACAATGAGAGAGAGAGAAAGAAAACACAACAAAACACAAAAAAAAAACCCAGGTAGTACACCCGCTCACCACCCGCTGACTGACGCCCAGCCAGTCCCCGAGCAGTGGGTTCCCCTGGCCAGCTCCCTACCATTAATATACTGAGCATGACGTTATATGGTATGGAATAGTCCTTTGGCCAGTTTGGATCAATAATTTGAGCTGTGTCCCCTCCCCTTCCAGCTTCTTGTGCACCTGGTAGAGCATGGGAGGCTAGAAAAGTCCTTGACTAGTGTAAGCACTACTTAGCAACAACTAAAACATCAGTGTGTTAATCAACACTGTTTTCAGCACAAATCCAAAACATAGCCCCATACTAGCTACTATGAAGAAAATTAACTCTATCCCAGCCAAAACCAGCACAGGGGGCCACCTTGTATCTCAGCCAGAAAGGGCCTTCTGTGAGTTGCAGGTTTCTTCAAAACCAGAAAAGTGGTTTGTGCCCCTGTGCAGGTGCCACCTGTGAAGGATGAAAGCTCTCTAGGAAGCGTTAAGAGCAGTTGGCCACCGAGTTGCCTAATCCCTGTGCAATAAATAGCAGGGGTCTGGGAAGAGGTACAGCATTTGTGTCCCCATCAGGTGTAGTCCGGCTAAGCACAGGCAGCGTTTCCATTGTGGGAATGTGTGGTGTGGTTCTTTGGCACAGGAAAACGAGGGAGAAATGAGGTATTTCCCAGGGACCCCTGGGAGACGATGAATTGGAATGCATTCAAGACTTTCACAGGACTTGCTAGGAATTACTGCCTCTAGGAGATTGGCAGGAACATTGTACAGTTGTTGGCTAGGAATTTCCAAATGGGAACAAAAATAACTATTCCACCGCTTGTTGTCTAGGATTGCCCACACTAGTTTTGAAGCATGTGAGGAGCACATCACCATATGGCCCTGGAGGAGAACTTCACTGCCTGGCTGGTTTGGAGTGCTTCATTGTTTGGCTTTTTCAGAGTATTTCATTGCATGGCTTTTTTTTGGAGTGCTAAAATGCCCAGTTCTTATTGGAGTGCATCACTGCACCAGCCTGGAGGAGTACATCAGCTCCCAGCATTTTTTGGAGCAATTCAATGTGCAGCCCTGGAGGAGCCCTCCACTGTTTGGGGTTTTTTTGAGCCCTTCACTGTTTGGTTTTTTGGAAACTCTCCACCCTGGGCTTTTTGGAGCCCTCTGTCTCCTGGATTTTTTGGAGCTCTCTAGCCCAGGGCTTTCTAGAAGTGCTCCAGCCTGGAGCGTTCTGGGAGCTCTCTGGCCCAGGGCTTTTTTGGAGAGCTTCACCTTTGGATATTTTAAAGCACTTCACCCCAGTGCTTTTTAGGAGCGCTCCATCCTAGGGCATTTTCAGAGCCCTCCATCGCTTCAGTTCTTTGGAGCACCCCGGTGCTTTTTTGGAAGTCCACACCCTGGTGCTTTTTAGGGGCGCAGCAGCCTGGGGCTTTTTGGGAGCTTTCCAGCCTGGGGTTTTTTGGGAGTACTTCAGAATTTTGGTTTTTGGGAGCCCTTTATGGTTTGGCTTTTTTATGGAATGCTACAACACCTGGCATTTTTGGAGTGCATCACCACGCTGTCCTGGAGGAATGCATCACCGTTTGGGTTTTTTGGGACTCATTCTCTGTATGGTTTTTTGGGAGTCGTTCATGATTTGGTTTTTTTGGAGCTCTCAACCCTGTGGCTTTTTTGGAGCCATCTGTCTCCTGGGTTTTTTGGAGCTCTCTACCCCAGGGTTTTTGGGATTGCTCCAGCCTGGGGCTTTTTGGGAGCTCTCTACCCCAGGACTTTTTCAAAGCACTTCACCATTTGGATATTTTGAACACTTCACCCCATTTCTTTTTTGGACGTCTCCACCCTGGTGGTGTTTTTTGGGAGCTCTCCACCCTGGGGCTTTTTCAGAGTGCTTCACCATTTTGGTTTTTTGAGAGCTCTTTACAGTTTGGCTGTTTTCTGGAATGCTACAACGCCCAGCATTTTGGGAGAGCTTCACCATTTGGTTTTATGGGAGCCCTTCACGGTTCGGTTTTTTGGGAGCTCTCCACCCCAGAAATTTTTGGGAGCATTTCACCCCGGCACTTTTTGGGAGCACTCCAGCCTGGGGCTTTTGGGGAACTCTCCACCTCAGGGGTTTTTTGGAACCCTGCACCATTTCATTTTTTTGGAGCGCTTCACTGTTTTGGTTTTTTTGGAGCACTTCACCATCTGGCTTTATTTGGATGCTTCACCATCTGGCTTTATTTGGGTGTTTCATTGCCTGGCTTTATTTGGGTGTTTCATTGCCTGGCTTTTTTTAGGGAAGCCTCCGCATTGTGCTTTTTTGGGAACATCACTGTCTGGCTCTTTTGGGGAGCTTCATCACCCAGCATCATCCATCTGGCCACTCAAAAGCCTATGGAGCCGGAAGGGATCCACCCACGAGTACTGAAGGAGCTGGCAGAGGAGCTTGCCAAGCCGCTCTCCATCATTTATCAGCAGTCCTGGTTAACAGGGGAGGTCCCAGATGACTGGAGGCTTGCCAATATGACACCCGTCTACAAGAAGGGCTGGAAGCAGGATCCGGGGAACTACAGGCCAGTCAGCCTGACCTCGGTACCAGGGAAGATTATGGAGCAGTTCATCTTGAGTGCGCTCACCAGGCATGTGCAGGACAACCAGGGGATCAGGCCCAGCCAGCATGGGTTCATGAAAGGCAGGTCCTGCCTGACCAGCCTGATCTCCTTCTATGACCGGGTGACCCACCTAGTAATGAGGGCAAGGTTGTGGATGTTGTCTACCTGGACTTTAGTAAAGCCTTTGCCACTGTCTCCCACATTCTCCTAGAGAAGCTCGCAGCTCGTGGCTTAGGCAGGTGTATTCTTCACTGGGTAAAAAACTGGCTGGATGGCCAAGCCCAGAGAGTTGTGGTGAATAGAGTTAAATCCAGTTGGCGGCTGGTCACAAGCAGTGTTCCCCAGGGCTCAGTTTTGGGACCAGTCTTGTTTAATATCTTTATTAATGATCTGGATGAGGGGATTGAGTGCGCCCTCAGTAAGTTTGCAGAGGACACCAAACTGGGTGGGGTGTTGATCTGCTCAAGGGTAGGAAGGCCCTGCAGAGGGATCTGGACAGGCTGGACCGATGGGCCACGACCAATTGTATGAGGTTTAACAAGGCCAAGTGCTGAGTCCTGCACTTGGGTCACAACAACCCCATGCAACGGTACAGGCTTGGGGAAGAGTGGCTGGAGAGCTGCCCGGTGGAAAAGGACCTGGGGGTGCTGGTTGACAGCCAGCTGAACATGAGCCGGCAGTGTGCCCAGGTGGCCAAGGCAACCAGCATCATCCTGGCTTGTATCAGAAATAGTGTGGCCAGCAGGAGTAGGGAAGTGATCGTGCCCCTGTACTCGGCACTGGTGAGGCCGCACCTCGAACACTGTGTTCAGTTTTGGGCCCCTTGGCACAAGAAAGACATTGAGGTGCTGGAGCGTGTCCAGAGAAGGGCAACAAAGCTGGTGAAGTGTCTAGAGCACAAGTCTTATGAGGAGTGGCTGAGGGAACTGGGGTTGTTTAGTCTGGAGAAGAGGAGGCTGAGGGGAGACCTTATCGCTCTCTACAACTACCTGAAAGGAGGTTGTAGTGAAGCGGGTGTTGGTCTCTTCTCCCAAGAAACTAGCAGTAGGACGAGAGGAAACGGCCTCAAGTTGCATTTAGATTTAGGGAGGTTTAGATTGGATATTAGCAAAAATTTCTTTACTGAAAGAGTGGTCAAGCATTGGAGCAGGCTGCCCAGAGAGGTGGTGGAGTCACCATCCCTGGAGGTGTTCAAAAGACGTGTAGATGTGGCACTCCAGGGCCTGGTTTAGGAGGCATGGTGGTGTTAGGTTGACGGTTGGACTTGATGATCTTAGAGGTCTTTTCCAATCTTAATGATTCTATGATTCTATGCTGCTATTTAGTGAATGCTTGCAGGACATAATTTCTTACTTTCACACTTCCTCTAAAATCCTAAGCACCACCAGTAACTTTCAACCAAATATTCACTGTGTTGTTAACACACATTTTATTTACACTTTTTTCACATATCATCAGCACTGGAATCACATTAATAAATTAAATGCACATTTCGTACACAAACATACAAAATGCACCACAACTTAAAGAAACTGCCCTACACATGCACAAACAACAAACACCCAACAATCAACAAACAACATAAAACCAAACAACAAACAAGAAAAACAACAATCAAGCAACAAACAAACATCTAAAGGCAAATAAGAAACAAACAAACAGCTGTTCTTCTAGTGAAGTGTCCATGGCACTGAAGCTGCCAAGATGGTCACCACATACCCCCAAGCACAAAAGTCTATCACTGATATCACTGTAGCTGACTATCAGCTATCACTGAGCGAACCTGCCTCTGTTGCAAAAGAATGGGATGACTTGTTAGTACAGGTGAAAAGCCAATCAAGCTGGGTGGTAGCTGGTTGCCTGTGCAATGAGTGTAAGTTCTCTCTTAGTTTTCCTCCACAGACGTTCAGTCTAGCCCCCATGTAGTAAATCACAAGCAATTTAAAGTGTATACAGCTCCTTTAAAAAATAACACAGTCTCCCCTAGCAGATAACTACTCAACTCTTATTCCCCACACTGTAGCCCTTTAAACAGCCACCAACAAAGACTGCTTCAAAGCTCCACACCTAAAAGTCCAAAATCAATACGACTCCCTTATCACCAACAGGCCAACCTATAATACTAAGAGAATTAATACTAAAATGATTAACTAGGGACCTCACCCTCTCAAGCACAACCTTACATCATCACAATATTAACAGATTACAACTAATATCTCAATTTTAACAGGATTAGATATTAAACCCACCCTGTCAACCCAGCTCAGGAGTGTCTGTTAGAAAGATTAAAATTTGTAAAAGGAACTAGGCAAACTCAAGGCCCGACTGTTTACCAAAAACATAGCCTTCAGCTGACCAAGTATTGAGTTGATGCTTGCCCTAACCCTAACCCTAACTGTCTCTTACAGATAATCAGTGAACTTGATCTTCCCATGAAAAAGCAGGAATATATAGATAAGATGAGAAGACCCTGTGGAAGCTAAAACAATCAGCGGACACTACAGCTCAAGCCTGGTGGGTTCACTGTCCCACCCACCCCGAAATGCTGGCCTGTGTTTTTTTGGTTGGGTTGACCTTGGAGAAAAAAAAATCCTCCAAAAATAAGACCACACTTCTTAACCAAGAACAACCCCTCAAAGTGCTAATAGTGACCAGACCTAATATAGTTGACCAATAGACCAAACTACCCAGGGATAACAGCGCAATGTCTTCCAAGAGCCCATATAGACAAGGAAGTTTATGACCTCAATATTGGATCAGGACATCCTAGAGGTGCAGCTGCTATTAAGGGTTCATTTGTTCAACGATTACCAGTCTTACATAAGCTGAGCTCAGACTGGAGCAATCCAGATCAGTTTCTATCTATGATTAACTTTCCCTAGTACAAAAGGACCAGAAAAGTGAGGCCAATAGTACAAGCATGCCTCCCTCTAAGTAACAAACTCAACTAAACTACCAAGAGAGCACCCATAGTATCCCCTGTCCTAGAAAAGGACTGCTAGCATGGCTGAGCTCAGCAAATGCAAAAGGCTTAAGCCCTTTACCCAGAGGTTCAAATCCTCTCCCTAGCTCCCCTCTTTCCCCACCACAGCTACTCATGACCTGACCCTCTACTTTAAAATATCTTATTATATCCCTATCCTATACTATCCCAATTCTAATTGCTGTAGCCTTCTTAACGTTAGTAGAATGAAAAATCCAAGTTACATACAAGCCCGAAAAGGCCCCTTTGGATTATTACAGTCAGTAGCAAACGGAGCAAAACTATTCATTAAGGACCCTATTCGGAAGGTAAAACCAAGCTAGTATCAGGCTTCAATACAGAGGACCAGTCACCCTGTTCTTCCTAGCTTAATAGCATATCCTTATGTATATGTACTTATCATACTGATAAGTACACTAACTACTATCCTATTCCGAAACCCAAGTTCACTAAACCTCCCCCCACCCCAAACTATCACCAGTGGCCTTGGCTAAAAAAGTCCTGCTCCTTTCCTCAGGCTTCTTATGAATTTGCACTTCCTGTCCACGATTGCGCTACAACCAACTCATACACCTCCTGTGAAAAAACTTCCTGCCGCTGACATTAGCACTATGCCTTTGACACACCAGCGTATCAATCTGCTATGCAGGCCTGCCTCATGACTTAAGGAAATGTGCCTGAACATAAAGGATCACTATGGTAAGGTGAACATAGAGTTATATCAGCCCTCTCATTTCCTAAGAAAGATTTAGAAAAGTAGAAATGGAACCGAGACGGAAGAGCTCAAAACTCTCCATACTTCCTCTATATTATTTTCTCATAGGGTCAGCTAAAAAGCTATGGGGCCCATTCCCCAAAAATGATGGTTTAACCCCTTCCCCTACTAATGAACCCACATGCAAAATGAATCTCCTCCCTAAGCTTACTCCTAGGAACAACCATTACAGTTTCAAGCAACCACTGAATCATAGCCTGAACAGGACTAGAGATTAACACCCTCGCTATCATTTCCCTCATCTCCAAATCCCACCGCCCACAAGCCATGGAAACTGCAACCAAATACTTCCTAGTACAAGCAGCTGCCTCAGCATCAGTCCTCTTTTCAAGCATAACCAATGCTTGAACCACAGGCCAATGAGACATTACCCAACTAAGCCTCCCAACATCCTGCCTGCTACTGACAATAGCAATTGCAATCAAACTAGTACTAGTCCCATTCCATTTCTGATTCCCAGAAGTACTTCAAGGTTCATCCTTAATCACTGCTATACTACTTTCAACAATAATTACATTCCCCCCTGCCCCCAATCGCTATTGTTTTCCTAACTCACTCAACCCAACACTATTAACCACCATAGTCGTTGCCTCAGAAGCCCTAGGAGGCCACATAGGACTAAACCAAACACAAATTTGAAAAATTTTGGCCTTCTCATCCATCTCCCACTTAGGCAGAACAGCCATAATTATTATCTACAGCCCTAAACTCCCCCTACTAACTGTCTACTTATACTTCCTAACAACTGCCACAATATTCCTCACCCTCAATGCAACCAAAGTTCTAAAACTATCAATGATAATAACCTCATGAACAGAAAGCTCTATATTAAATATAACCTTAATATTAGGCTTACTCTTCCTAGCAGGACTTCCTCCACTAACAGGCTTCCTGCCTAAATGACTTATCATCGGAGAACTTACTAAACAAGAAATGACCACAACAGCCACAATCATTGCCATACTCTCACTCATTGTTCCTCTACCTTCGTCTCACATACTATTCAACAATCACACTTCCACCATACTCCACAGAAAAAAACCCTAACCGTAAATCTAAGCCTACCACTACCCTAACCCTTACCTTTATGACCGCAACCCCTAAACCCTAACACTAAACTTAACTCTAACAACTGAAACTCCAACCCTGTCCCTAAGCCTAACCGTAACTGTAACGTTAACCCTAATGACTCTATCCATTTAAACCTAACCCTAAAGCCTAACCCTAACGCTAACTGAAACTGTAACCCTAGCCTTAGCACTAACCCTAACCCCTCACCTTAAACCTAATCCTAACCCTAACCCCTAACCCTAAAGTCCTAACCCTAACAGCCCTAACACTAAACCCTCACCTTAAACCTAATCCTAACCCTAACCCCTAACCCTAAAGTCCTAACCCTAACAGCCCTAACACTAAACCCTCACCTTAAACCTAACCGTAACCCTAAATTTAACCAAAATGACCATAAGCCTAATCCTAACCCTACCACCTAACCCTAACCCTATTAACAGTAACCCCAGCCCTAACCCTAACCCCTAACCCTAAAGTCCTAACCCTAACAGCCCTAACACTAAACCCTCACCTTAAACCTAACCGTAACCCTAAATTTAACCAAAATGACCATAAGCCTAATCCTAACCCTACCACCTAACCCTAACCCTATTAACAGTAACCCCAGCCCTAACCCTAACCCCTAACCCTAATAACCCTAACGTTAACCCTAACCTCTAAACCCTAACCCTAACTGAAATTACAACCCTAACATTAGCCCTAACCCTTACCCCTAAACCCTCACCTTAAATCTAACCCTTACCCTAATCCTAAATTTAACCAAAATGACTGTAAACCTAATCCTAACCCTAACCCTATTAACAGTAACCCTAGCCCTAACCCTAAACTCAAACCTAACCCTAAATTCAACCCTAATGACTGTAACCCTAACCCTAAACTCAAACCTAACCCTAATGATCATAACCCTAACACCTAACCCTAAACTTAAGTTGCGAGTGTCTGTTTGCGAGTGAGGGTGAGGGATAATGCAAACCCTAAACCTTAAACCCTAGCCCTGACCATAACCCTAACCCTATCTCTAACACTATTTGCTAACCCTAACCCTAAACCTAATGACCCTTAAATTAAACCCTACATAAAGGGACTACAAAGGGAAGGTGAGGGTTTACAAAAGCTATCGGTCCTGGCCACTTTCAGTGTGAGGCCTAGCTGACAGGTGTCTGTTTTGGACCTGGGCTCTAGCTAGGGTTAATATCTGGGTGAGGGTGAGGGTGATGGGTAACCCTATCCCTATCCCTATCCCAAACCATAATACTAGCCCTTACCACTTAACCTCACTCTAACCCCTAAAACCAACCCTAATCCTAATGGCTGTAACCCTAACCCTAAACCTAAGGCCCCTAACCCTAAACCCTAATGCTAATAGCACCCTAACCACAACACTAACCTTAAACCTTAATCCTAACCCTAACTGCAACCTAACCCTTACACCAATCCTCACCCTAATGACCCTAATCCTAACCCTAATCCTTAACCCAAACTGTAAACTTATTCCTAACCCCCTAACCCTAACTTCCTTGCCAAGGGAGGCTGCATTTTCAATAGCCTAAGCACCCTGCCGGTACACCAGTGCTGGGCACGGTGTTTTGTGGGAGGGTCCCTGAGCCCTGCTTGTACAATGGGCCAGGGCACCCTGCTTTGTGCATGGCTGTGTGCCTCATCAGTATCCTTGGGACTGTGATCCCTGAGGCTCGCAGTATCTCAGGACTAAGGAGCACGGTCCACTGGACAGGCATCCCCCAGCCCCACCAGCATGGGGCTGGACATGATGCTGGGTGCTTTGGTGCCTGGGATTATGTAACACAGTCCTCTGTGCAGGGATCCCTGAAGGATCATTTTGGTGATCTCTTAGGAGTGGCTTGTTAAAACCTTGCCAATCCTTCCTTTGAGTTTGTTCAGCCAGTAGAACAACACTGTTGATTATGTCTTTTGATCGTGGCTTCCTGATCTGCAGAGCAATACCAACTAATATGTGAGGAACTCACTCTCAGCTTGACAATGCCGGTAGATCTTAACTTGAATTTCCTGTTTACCCTGTGCTAGAAATTCCCTCATGGGGTAGGTGTTTGCTCTTAATGGAAAGGTACTAATGAGCTTCTTCTGAGGAATGTCCCTATAACATTCACTCCAGTTGTTACTAATTTTGTCCCTTTCAAAGTTGGCAATTCCAGGGCCCTGACATGGCAACCTAGTCCAATGCAAAAATTCTTCCTTCCTCCAGTCACTAGGTCTCAGAAAGATGACATTTGGAGCAGAAATCTTCCGTTCCGAGACTAGGGTCTCACCACAAACTCCTTCTGGAATCACCATGTCTACTTTTGGGTCCCAAATTGATGGAACTTTCTCTTCCCTTCCTCCTGGAGCAATCCACAACTTTCTACATTAATTCTCAATACCTTCTTGATGAACTATCAATTTTATAGTGTCATCAGAGGAATTAGCAATTTGGTGCAGCCAATATGCAGTTCCATATCTTTCCCAAGGACTGAGGTGAGGCTGACTGGCCTCTTGGTTCCTGGATTGTCCTTCTTGACAATGGATATACTTTCCGCCTTTTTCTAGTCACTGGGAGCATTCCCTGATTGCCATGACCTTTTAAGGATGATTAAGAGTGGCCTCATGGCACCTGCTAGCTCTTTCAGTACTCTTGGATGCATGCAATCTGGTATGATCAATTTATGCATGTCTGTACTGGGTCTGGCTGAGGGAGAGCTGGTTTTCCCCATGCCAGCCTGCTGTGCTTTGTGTTGGTGGCTGGAGGCAGCACCAGTGTTTTGGCAGTTGCCGGGCGGTGCTCGCACAGCCTCGAGGCTGTCCCTCTCTCCAACATTCCCCCCCCCGCCACCCCCACTGTGGGCTGGGGCTCGGCGGAATCTTGGGAGGGGGCAGCCAGGACAGCCGACCCGGGCTGACCGGGGCTATTCTATACTATGCGACGTCTGCTCAGGGATAAAAGCTGGGAGGAAGGAGGAAGCGGAGGGGCATTCGTTGTTTGGGACGTTTGTTTGTGTCCTCGGGAGCAGCCGCGGCACGTGCTGGGGCCCTGCTTCCCGGGAGGTGGCCGGGCGTCGCTGCTGGTGAGGGGTGGGGAGTGGGATCCTTGTTGTCCTTTTCCTTTTGTTTCCGTGCATGGTCTTTGTTTTATTAAACTGCCTTTGTCTTGACCCACGAGGTTTCTTTCCACCTCATTTTCTCCCCCTGCCCTGCTGAGGAGGGGAGTGATAGAGTGACTTGGTGGCGCCTGGTGTCCAGCCAGGGTCAAACCACCACAATGTCTAATGGACTTGAGTGGTCCCTAATTCTATCTTGCACTAGTGTGGGTATTTTTTCACTCCTACAGACTCTGCTAGGAGGTTTGGGGACCTGGGAGGCCTGAGGGCAAATCTTACCAGTGAAAAGTGAGCTTTGACTTTCCTAACTCCATTCCTACATGTGTGGGCAATGTCGTTGTAAACCTCACAAGTAATCTGCCCTTGCTTCTACCTTCTCTGTATTAGGTGAAGCCAAATCTGATAGCCCCACAGAGATGAGGCTGCTGCAGCTCCATGCCCGCAAGGCTAAGTATGTATTCTGTGTAGGCACGCAGACAAGTATAAAACAAATGTATAAAGAATACTTGGCCAGCCATGCAGATCAACACAGACAGAAACACTCCACTCACACCAAAACAAGCAGCACCAATGGCCTCATCCTGTTTCTCTCATTGGCTGATCAAGGATGACGAATTGTCAGTGGGAAATACATATACACATATGTATGCTGCCAGTCCCGCAGCAGATGGGCATAGATCTGCAGTGGACCCCTGGATGTTAGCCTCCCCAGCTGCCAGCACCTGGACAGACAAGCCTTCAAGGCTGTAGACCCACAGCAGGTGAAGAAAGGGAGGAAGAAGGCGGGGGGGGAAGGAGGTAGGGTAGGTAGCACATCTGTAGATATTGTATGTATCTTTGCAAGTTATGTGCAAACTCATTTGACTGTAAATAAGTTACATTTACAGGTTGTCACAATCTAGGGAAATGGATGCTCATCAGAAGTAGTGAAGGGATAGTAGGTAGGAAATAAAAGGGAACTTGGTAATCATGCCACATAATCTTATCTGCCAACAAAATCAACCAGCTTTACCTAGGCTACCTCACTTAGCCTGGAAAAGGAATGTGTAATTTATGTGTGATCAATAAATAGCCAAATGCCTCATCATCCAACTAGTGATGTGCCTGAATGGATGAATGAGATTCCCACTGTCCCTACTCACTACCCAGCAAAACCACAGCCAAGAGAACAGGCTTGGCAGAATCAGCAGGGAAAGAAGACCCTATTGAGCATGACCCTAGTCTGGCACTGTGAAGCGACATCAGAGGTGTAGAATAAATGTGCAGCTCAGGCCATGGTCCAGTTGGCAGTAAAATACTACTGGTAATTGCTTCCACTTACCCAGTGAGGGCTTGGGGGGGCGGGGGGGTGAGCCCCAAAGGGCTCTCACTTCTGATGCCAAATGCCTGGCACAACCTGCTCCAGGGATAGTGTCAGGTGGGGAGTTTGACTGGGGCAGTACACCTGTCAAACCGTAACACAGGTGTCCTAAGGCAAGCTCAGGGAGGACAGAAACCTCCCACGGACCAGAAGATCAAGGCTTGATCTTGATTTTCAGTACAAATATCATCCATGAAAGCAGGGCCTCGTGATCCTTCTCACTTTTTAGGTTTTAAGCAGGCATCCAGGAGACAGTGGATGAGGAACTCCAGGCATGAGTCTCCACATGAGGAACTTGGGCATCTGGGATGTTCTGCTCTGTCCCCCAACAACCTGGGGAATTCAGGCTGTTCCTGCAAGGACTGGTCACACTGGGGAAGATGAGGCTGTCTGGGCATCCCCACCACATCTCTCCCCATAGTGGTCCTGGAGAGAAGGCCCAGAGAGGTGTCACTCTCTGGTTGTGGGGCAGGGAACCCATTTGCCTCACAGGGGGAGCAGGGCTGGGACTTCCACCATGACAGACTCTGGGGTTCAGACTCCTGGCTGAACCCTATGCAGGACTAGGAGCAAGGAGGTGGGGGGGGAGTGGAAGAAATCAGTCCTCTCTCCCTGGTCTGCCCCTGGCAGTTGTCCCCTAACAACCCCACATCCCTCCCAGATGATACCCAACACCTGGGAAGAGCCCAAAACAATCCCACAAACCTCCACATGACCCCTCAAGCCCCAGTAGCAATCCCACATCTGCCTCCTGCTGGGCACCAGATGTTGCCACCTTCATCAACATGCAGGCACTCTGTCTTGCACCTGCTCCCAGAAACACCAGCCCCATGGCTCTGTGTGGTCTGGTCCCCCACCCTCTTTCCCATCCCTCCCCATACCTCTTACTGTTCCCTGAACTGCCCAGGAAGGAAAAGCCACTTTGTAGGGCAGATTGCGTGGCCTGGGTGAGGATCCCAAACCCACACCAATTTCACAAATAACTCCTGGGATGAGCACATCCAGGTCACATCCTCCTCACTCAAGAACGTCCTGCTCTCCCTTCACACCCATGTTCCCAATAGACAACAAGGAGGCTTGTCCTAGAAGAAAACTGTTTCTTTTTTAAACAGAACTTTTTTCAACCCTTGTTCCTCAGGGTTTTCTTTTTTGTGAAGATAAAGTATTACCTGAACAACCTCTGCATAGATATATATCTCTCTCATATGTGTGTGTGTGTGTGCGTGCATACATTTATACACTTAAAAAACAGTCCTGCAAACTTGTACCACTCATAGCAGCCCATCCTGCTTCATAGCAGAGAAGACAACTCCAACAAACAGCAAAAAAGCTGTCCCTCTCAACTAGAGGAATGCACTGAACCACATTCATCTGTGGTTCTGGAGGGGATCCCACCACCTCCAGATGGGAGGCTTTGACTTGAGTGTAAACACATTACTTTACAGTATTTCTAGACACTGGCTGGATTAGACAGTGCCATGCTAGGACACATGCCACACTCACCTGGGCCCTGTCCTTGGGGAGAACACGCCCAAGGACACTCAATAGTCCATTAACAGGTGGCAAGCAGTCCTCACTTTGCAGCTGGATTGTGACTTTCTAACTCAATTAGATACCTATGGGCAGAAATGGAGACAAGAGAGAAAGGCGAGGAGATGTCTTTCTGAGAGGTGGCCACAGTAACACAGCCCCTCTGTCCAGAGCAATGTTTCTGCATATTAAAGGGGAGTCACTGAGCAAGTAGCCCCCAGAGGAAATGTCTCTTCATTCTGCCTGAGAGCTCCTCACTGTCTTTGAGGAAAGACACTAATACAAACTGGTAGAGACAGAGTAGAGGCAGAGGTCCAGGCTGGCAGGCTAGGTGACAGCCCACTTCTAGTCATAGGCATCATCATCATCAAAGTAGGAGTCACAATCAAGGTTATCTGACTCATCATCGAACAGAAAGTTGTCTTCATCAAGGTCGTCGTCGTCATCATCATAGTCTTCCTGCCACTGCGGTTCATACTCCTCATCTTCAACCTCTTTGCCACCTTCATCTGTGTTGGGGGAGCCACACAAGATGGTACGTTTTGGCCTATTGAGGAGGAGAGCATCAGAGCAGAGCCCCAGCTGTGAGCAGCAACCACAACCCAGCCCCACACCACCGCCGTCCTCCCTACTACCATCACCTCAGCATCCCCATCCAAAGCCATGCCTCAGGGACACAGCAGCCATGCAGGTACACCTAGGAGAAGGTGATTAAATGGCCTTATCCATGCATGCAGCACAGGGCTGTGTCAGAGAGCCACCTGTGACTGGGCCAACAAGCTGCAGTCTGCCACCAGTTCTGGTGTCTCAGCCTCATTCCAAGGAGACCAGAAACCCTGCTCTGAAACAGTGTCTCTTGACTCAGTTGTCATTCTTTCTTGCAACACTCAGCACCCTGTTCAGCTCCTGGAAACACAGCAGCTGTCAGAAGGGACTGGTCACACTGGGATAGCAGATGCCAGTTGTAGTTTTTGGTTTAAACAGTATGTCTTACAGGAATAGACTTTGTTTTGAACTCATCCCCTTCCAATCATACTTAACACGTACCAGCTCAGTACTCTGGGACAGGGAAACAACAAATCATCCATTTCACCTCTCAACACACTATTTTACAGCTGTGTCACCTCTTCTCCATTCCCTTCTTAAAATAAATGTCAGGCCCTTCCATCTCCCCCCATGTATGTTCTTATTCTTGCTTCTCTCATCTAGACACCTCCTAGATCTCCGATGCACCTCTGAAGAAGAAGTGTGACTCTCCACAGAAACCCAAGAGAGTCCAGGGAGAGCAACTTCCATAACTGGGTCTGCCACTGATGGAGCTTTCTTGACCATAGCTGCATACCAAGCAGAGGTTTTGCTGGTCTCCCTACACCACTGTGTCACTTACATTGTTATCTCAAACCACAACACAGGATGCAAGTAATCAGTATCTGTTATTAACTCTTTTGTATGTCAGCGAGCACAGGAGAAAACTCTGGTCACCTGCTTTTTGTCTGCACTCACCCACCTTTCCTTGTTACTCTGCTAAGAAAACTCACCCTATACAGGCAGGGGCTGACGTAGGCACATTTGAGAGTTTCACCTTTCTCTGACCAGGATCTGCCAAACTCTGGAGCCCAACATGGAAATCCTGCTAGCATGGAAGAACAGCCAGAAGAGAGAGACAATACATGATTTGGGGTCTATTTTGTGTTGCAAACCCTTCCCTACATACACACAGCACTGAGAGTCTATCCCCTCAGCGGATCAACCCCCTCTCTAGGTTTGTCCAAGATCAAACTAGACCAGAGCAAGACAAGCCACTAACGGGCATGTGGACTTCACCTGTGTGGAGTGCCAGAGAATTGCAAAGAGACGCTCCTTGATCTGGTGTACTAACTTCAAACCAGCACTGAAATGCTCTGCTTTCAGGAGCTGAAGAGAAGAGGCCAGGTCCTGGTACTGCAGCAGGGTTTCCTCTGCAATTCAAGGCCAACAAAGTCACGCTGCTTTCCACACTCTTAAGCAGAGACTGAGTCCCTTGGCTCTGACTATGAAGCCAGTCACAGCTACTGAGGTCTCCTGTGCACATACATTCATCTTTCAGAAGGGAACATGTTGCTCCTTACTGCATCAATCTCCACCAGCAACCAAACTGCTTCAGTGGACTTCCCAAAAATGACATCAAGAACGCAAAAATGGGCTGGGAGAAGTGAGAGAGACCAGCTGGGTGCTGGTATGTATGCTATTGCCCCACTACAGAGCTGCCACCCTTTGAACCAGACAGCTGGGAATGCTAGTCTCTACTTTGGAGAGGCCGCAGGACTTACCCAGAAGGATCTGCAGAGCATTAGTGTGCAGCTCTAGGCTCTCAGTCTGCTGTTCCACAATATCCATGCTCTCAGTGTCCTGGTTATAGTAGCTGTACACACAGGAGTAGGCCAGCACCTGGAGCAGTACAGATCATGCTGTAAGCATCCTCCTTCAGCTTCAGAGTGGGCAAGAAGAGACTAGCATCAAACCCTTCCAGACTTCACCACATATCAGGGGCTGAGAGAGGCCTGGCAGTGCTTCGGGTCTGTGGCAATAGCCCAGTGAACCATTATGCCAAGTGACAGCAGTGCCAGGCTACCTAGAGCTACTCATAGGATTGGAAATTAATGTGTAATTATTTTGTACTGAATTCTGAAATAACTGATTGTTCCCATCTGCAAACCATCACAAGAACACAGACTGTAAATGCATAACAAGTATGACTGACCAGCACAGACAATCTGCACATTGCTGGGCAGCCCAGGTCAAACTCAAGTGGCAATGAACTGAGAGAACTGAGCCCAAAGGGAAGCAGGCATGGTGCTATACAGCACCAAGAGCCCACGACAAAGGCATTTCAACAAGTGACAAATTCCTATTATGAATGAATGACCCCTAAAGCCATCCAGGCACCCAGCAGGAAACAAGACCACTGTTTCCATTTAAAGAAATGGGCCAGAAAAGCCAGCAGCAGCAAGAAACAGGGATATGTATCCTGGCAAACACTGGGGCTACCACACGGAAAAGACAAAACAGGGTCAGACACCCTTGTTCCACATGCCTCTCTCAAAATCAAGTCTGCCTGCACAAACAAGGTATATATTGCAAAAAGCAATACTGCAAAGGCAATTCCCACCTCCTTCCTATGTTTCAGGGGATAGAAGACATTGCAAGCCTATGCTGTCACAGGCTTATTGCACATGTCCAGTAGCTGCACTGCAAATCCTTCATAATGTGGCTATCGGGGCATGCAGTAGGTAACTCAGTGCTCCCAAAACACCTACGGCTCATGAAGGAAAGGAAAATCATGAATATCAAGAAGGACTTCCTAACTGTAACACAGCATCAGGAGAGCTTTCAAAAGGTAAGTACCACCACTGGGGCATTTCAAATTGGAATGGACCAAACCCAGTATATGAAAATCCTAAATATAGATCCTTGTGGTGATTCCATGGTGTCAACTTGAAATCCTATGACCTGACTGTGAGGAACACTGCAGACAGAGCCCAACTCAGAGTGAGAGCAGGGAAAGGCAGACATGAGCTCTTCCCCTGTCCTGATGCTATTCCTCCTCTCAAGCTTTTTCTGTCTGCCCTTTTTTGGAGTAGAGCAAGGTTAGCATCTCTTCACTTTAAGAGAGGCATAAAACACACCAATAGAATTAGGCCTAAACCTCAGCAAGCCTGTTATCCAGCCTTACCTTCCGTGCCTGTTCTAGCACTTTGCAGGCATCAAGAACAAAGGTCAAAGCCCTAATTTTTGGCATCTCACTGATGGAAGAAACCCTGTTCCTCAGACTCATGGCAAATTCCTGCAATAACCACAGGAGGAAAAAAAATAAGTCAACGTCAAGCTCCACAAGATCAAAAAAATAGCACCTTCCACACAGATAATTGCTAAGCATCCTGAAGTGCCATCCCAGAAGATGCAGGCAGCAGGAGAGCATTTACTGCATCCAACTATGACATCTCTACTGTGCCATCACTTCAACTTTTTACAGTATCTCAGCTCTAGACAGAGTTCAGCCTTCAGTCCTTCAGTTGCCATTGCTTCCAAGTACTGCATCAGTTTGAGCACATGAACACCACAAGTTAGGTGTTCAGTTTCCACAACAGACTTGGTAGAAGAAAGCAGGCCAAGAACTACCCGTTACATCAGAGCAAGGGTGAAATGACCAGGCATCCCCATCTGGATTCGAAGCCTGCTTCTCAGCTTCAGGTGAAATACACTGAGACACAACAGAAACTGTCCTGCTCACTAGAGCTAAGGCAACAGAGTCAGCAAGGAAGGAGGAGGCCTTACCCTTGCATGATGATGAAAGGTGCATCTCTCATTGTAATCCTGAAAACGCTTCTCCTGCCAAGCTGCTTTACTCACCTGAAAGGAAAGGCAGAAGTAACCTATAGCAATGTCCCTCAAGTACCAGGGCTGCCCGGAAATAGCTACCACACATACAGACTTTGACAATACTATCAATATTACTGGCAAGTGCACAAAGTGCACAGTAAAGGGCACAAGTGCAAACCCTCACCCTCTCTCTGAGAGGCCAGGTGCATCTGAACACAAGCATGAACGACTAGGATATAGGAAACCACTCACCATAGCAGAGCAGTTGTAATAATCCTTATGAGTCGGCCTCCAGGGCTTGAGGCAACGCCAACAGAAGCCATGATTACACTTTGCACATGTCATACTGCATGGTAGAAGAACAACAATGGGAATCACTCAGTCCTAACAGCCATTTGCAGACAGTTCTTCCCAGTGCTCCCCTACATCACAGGGCTGGAGTGTGCAACCTAGTCACTCCCACTCATTTAGTACTACGTATTTCCCTGCATGTATTTTTTAAAGCCTTTGCTGGAAGCAGATGATGCTTAAAACCAGTCATTGTGTCTCCAAAAATGAGCTCAGTAAACTGGCAGCATGATCTCACAGTACCAACTTACCAAGTACTTGAAGGGTGAACTAAGCGTTCCACAGTTTGAAGCAAGATCCACAGGAGCACCTCACCTCTTCCCTCAGTAATGCAGTACTCCACAGTGCAGAAAGGCACTGCACAGCCCTAGGGCCACACACAGCGCGTGGGGACAAATCACGGCTGGGCACTAAGGGCTGTACCAGCGCAAGAAAGAAACAAACAGTGACTCCTAAGCCCTGGCTTCAAAGCTGGAGGTAACTCCGCTATCATGTAAAAAGCTGCCAGAGATCCAAGACAATTCAAAAGAGGCAGTTAAAAGAAAATTGCTTAATGTTACAGAATAGGTGAGCATGAAAGGAAAATGGTGCCAAGATATCCACTCCCCTAACCTGTACCTCTGTATGTCTATAGCAGATTCTGAGAGCAGACAAGTGCGTGCTATAAAAAGGTACTGCAAAATAGGTTGTGGTTCTGCTACAGAGCTACCAATGGATTTAACTCTGAATCCTGGGGAACGTTTTGCTTTTCCTAGGTATTAAAAGCAATCACTCATTCCTCTAAAACTATAGAACAGACCTGCTGTAACTCTTACTCCACAGCCAAAAAAAAAAAAAAAAAAAAAAAAAAAAAAAGCACAATGGACCTAACTGTATGTCTTTGCCCTCTCCTGTCTCCAGCAGCAAACAAAAATGGATACTCACTGCAGGCACCCCTCATTTTTCTCTATCTGAGCCTGGCAGCTTGGGCAGTGCTTTGAAATGAGCTTAGCCAGATGTTTGCTTTGGGCTTCACTCGTCATTCCCTCATAGTACCCATCGTCATCCACCCACTGAGACATGTGGCTGCAGCTGGCAGGATAATGAGCCTGAAAGAGAGAGCCAGTCAACCACACAAAAGCAGAATGGTGTGTGCCAAACCCAAGACAGTATTGCCTGTGATCCAGCTCAGCCTCACCTCTGGGAAGTTGCAGTTGAAGCAGGATATCCAGGAGCACTTGGAACAGGCTGCCCCATAACCAAGTCCGTCCTTAAGGAGGATCTGATCACAGCCTTGAGGGTTGGTGCACCATGTCAGGTTGGAGCAACACTCAACATAGCCTCTGAGGAGGGCTTTTTCATACTGTAACAAGAAGCCATGAAGGAGATTTAAGACAGAGAAGCTTGTAACAAGAAGCCATGAAGGAGATTTAAGGCAGAGAAGCTGCACGGTTAGGCCTTACAACTGGGGCCTGGTGCCTCTGGGCTCTACATCTGACTGAACAACTACTCACAACAAAACAGCACTAAGTTTACTCTTTCATTCCCTTTGTGTAAATTCCCCACCCCTTACGTCGTATCTGGCGATTGTTTCATATAATCACAGAATAGCTGAGGTTGGAAGGCACTTCTGGAGATAAAAACTAGTTCAACCCGTCCAGCTCAAAGCAGGACTGGACCATGTCCAGTCGGGTTTTGAGCATACCCAAGGATAGAGACTACAGCCTCTCTGCCCAACCTGTTCCAATGTCCCATTACCCTTACTTTTAAAAAAAAAAGTTTTATTATGTTTAAATGGAATTCCTTGTATTTAAATTAGTGTCCACTGCCTCTTATCCTTTCACTGGATATCATCAAGAAGAATCTGGCTCCTTAATCCCATTTGTGTTTACACATGTTGGTAAGATCCACCCCTGAGCCTTCTCTTCTCCAGGCTAAACAAACCCAGCTCTCTCAGCTTCTCCTAGAGGTGTTCCCAAACCTAAATCATCTTTGTGGCCTTTTGCTGGATTCTCCCCAGTATGTCCACATCTTTCTAGTACTGGTGAGCCCAGAAATGGACATAGATGTGATCTCACCAGCACTGGGTAGGGGGGAAGGATCACCTTCCTCACCCTGCTGTCAATGCTCATCCTAATTCACCCTAAGATGCTAGTGCACCTTCTTAGCCACAAGGGCACACTGCTGGCTTATGTTCAACTTGTCCACCATGATCCCATTTTTTTTTTCCTGCAGGGCTGCTTTCCAGATGGTTGGCCCCCGGCACATACTGTTGCATTGGGTTATTCCACCCCCGGAGTAGGACTTGGCATTTCCCTTTGTCGAACTTAATGATACTCTTGTTTGCTAAGTTCTCTAGTCTGTTGAGGTCCCTCTGAATGGCAGCACAACCATCTGCAGCATCAACCAGTTCTCCCAGCTGTTTATCTTCTACAAATTTGCTGAGGGTGCACTTGGTCCCATCATCCAGGTCATCAATGAAGATGTTAAACAATGTTAGACTTAGTATCAACTAAGGTTACACCACTAGCGACTGGCCTCCAGCTGAGCTTTCTGCCATTGATCACAATCCTTTGAGCTCATCAGGCTCACTGTCCACTCATCCAGCTTGTATTTCATCAGGTTTTTTTCTATGAGGATGTTGTGGATGATGGTGCAGAAAACTAAAGCTGAGATAAACAACATCTCCCCTCATCCACCAAGCCAATCATCTCACCACAAAAAGTTATCAGGTGCTCTTTTTAACTTTTTTTAATTTTAAGTTCCTCAGCAGACTTTTGCTTAGTTATATGATGTGCAGAGGGGAAGGAGACTCATTTTGCCCACAGCCTATAGACATTACTGCAGAGGACAAGGCAAACTGGTTATCAATAAGTGACTGTTCAGGCAGGGACCCAGGGATGCAACTATAGTGCACATAGTAGCTTAATTTTCTATGCTCAGTTACTATAGCGTAAGGACTGTGCAAACACACACAAAACTAGAGGAAGTTCAGAAGAAATCCTGTAGTCTTCACAGCCTTCCTGCAGAGATTTGTGCATGGAGAGCTGCTCTAAAGCCACCAGGCACAGAAAGGACAATACAGGTCACAACAAGCACTAGAGAGAAAAGGTGCAAGCCCTGAGCACTGAAGGGCTTAGACAGGGTTCTCATTCATTTCTCTCTCTCTCATTTATTCTCTCTTGTTCATTCTCTCTCTCAGGCAACCTAAATCAGACAGTGTGCGCTGACTGGCTGCAAGGATGTCAGCCTGTGTCAATGGCAAAATGCCTCGTGAAGGCAAAGTCTCAACAAAGCCACTTCATTCTTCTCAAAGAGAGTCAACATCTGCGTCTGTTGTCATCCTGTTGATAAGCAATGTGATCATTTCTGCCCAGACACCAGTATTCAGAGAGATAAATGGGTACTTGAGTCAGCAGACAGCACCAAATCACGGCCTTCACAAAGGCTGAATTTCACAATGTCTGATGTCTGGAGTTTTGTTCTATCCTGTTTTCTTGGTGAGGAGGAGACAGAGATGCAACTGCTGCAGTGGATCTAGGATTCTTCCTAGAACCATAAGAGAAAGAGCTGCTCTGAGGAAGCCTAAAAGGAGAGGGAACAAGTGTCCAATGAAGGTCTGGGAAGAAAACTATCCAGGTACAATCATGAAGTTGCCAAGTACTGCATGACATTGACCAACAGATCTTACAGGAACCTTTGCACACGCTGGAGTTAGTCCAGGTATGGAGCCTATGGCATGATTCCCAGCAAAGAATCCCTAGGGGCAGAATGGAAGACCAGATCTGAAGAACAGACTCTCAAGGAACTTGAGGGAAACAAGGTTGAAAGAAAACATCTTTCAGAAACATGACAGAGTTTATGTTTTGTAGAAATACAAGCATGAAAAGTTTAAACTCAAATATTCTTGTATTAGCAAGAGTGCAGCCAGCAAGCAAGGGAAGGGATTTCTCACAGCTATTTGGCACTGGTGACACAACTGGATACTGGGAACAGTTTGGGCTCCCAAGTACAAGACAGACATTAACAGACTAGAGAAAATGTCGTCCATAGGCCACCAAGGCAGTCAGGGGCTGGAGCACAGAATGTATGACGGGAGGTTGAGAGAGCTGGGTTTGTTCAGTATGGGGAGAAGGCAGCAGAGGGGGATCTTACCACTGCCTAGAGCTACCTAAATGTAAGATGCAGAGAAGACTGAACCTGGAGCAGTACGTTTTAACTTCAGCATTAGATCTTCACACAATAATCTGACTATTTTGAGCACAGGGTTGGACCAGAGATCTCCACAGATTATTGCAACCTAAATTATTCTATGACTGTGTGACTCTGCACGAGGCATTAATGCTCCAGCCATACCACTTACCGAGCAAAAAGGGAAACATAACATTTCAGTGAGAACATCAGAGCAACTTGTTAAAATTGGCTGCAATTTACCTGCAATATTTTTTTTTTTATAAAATAGCCATAGCAACAGGATATAAAATCCTGCTCTCAGACAGATGTGACTACAGGATTTGCAAAGCCAGTAAGAGCTAACCACCCAGACACATGCACTATTTCTCCAAGCACTTCTTATAAAAAACAAGATACAAAAGATACATCAAAGGAAATGCTTTTCTATAGCCTTGCCCATTTTGGTTGCCAGTTTGGAAGCTTAAAGAAAAATTATAAGATAGGGCAGTCTTTATGACTACTGTTCATTTCTCCTTATGACTGTTCACACAGGATCATAATGACAGTAATGAGCTGGAAGAGGAGGAAAATATTTTTGGAGAAGGAATTGCTGGTGGAGACCTGTTAAACAACAGAGCAGTAGAAAACAGATAAGACACCTGTTCTGTCCAGCAATTAACAAAAAGAGTCTGTCATGTGACAGCCACACCTCTGCCATTAGGTGGGGAGGGCATTCAGCTCTGAGTAGTAACTAAAAACTGAAAGAATAGGGAGAAAAAGTAGCTTCTGCCTCAGAACAAGCAGCTCCTGCTGCCCCCTGCCGACTGAGGATTAAGGTGAGCAGAGCTCAGGAAGCCTGGTTTAGAGACGTCTGTAGACCCACACAGACTTAGAGTGAAGATTAAGTCTGATGTCATAACTTCTTTCATCTTCACAAAAACCTGAGGTGCTCAAAGCTGGAGACTGATGGAAGAGAAAGGACGTTGGGGTCATTGATGCAGCAATAAAATGAAACTGCTCAAATGCTTTCTCTTCATTTGTCTTAGATTTTACAGTTGCTTCCAGCACACCAGCAGAGGATACTTGTCATGAGCTGCTACCACAGCTCTCACCTGGGCCTCCAATTAAGGATGCACCTGAAATGTTGTTTGCTGGAGACATGTTTAGAGGAAATATCACTGTGCTCTTTTGCTGATGTTATGCTCTCCTGAATAGCTGGAACTGACCATGATCAGAGACAACAGACACCACTGGGCAAAAATCTGGTCTGCCTCAATTATCACACTGCCAGTCTTAGTAATGGGAAGCGGAAAAGCAGCAACAAGATTATCTGCTAGCGCTGACCAAAATGAAACAGAGCTTGGACACCCAGTAACCACCTCTCCTACTTCACCTTGGCTATAATCTCCTCAGAGGAAACGATGGAACAAATGAAGGCTGTAGTTGGCTGAGCACGGCACTCAGATATGGGGCAGGTGCAGTTGACAACCATGTTCTGTTCAATGCGAGTTGTGAGATACTCACTCCAACAGGGCTGTGGAGGCAGAAGAGGAGAGATCAGAGCTGAACAGGAGCTGCACCACCTGGGCCATGTGACCCTGGAAGCCCACCCCACCCAGCAGAGGGTGCATGAAACCACCACAAACTGTGGGTAAGTACTCAAAAGCACAAAAGTGGGAACAGACTAATCAGGAGCTGAAGGATCACAACAAACAAGGGAGATAAAAAAAGAAAATGTAGCAGCTCTGTGAAAATCACGTAGTAACAGCTTCAGACAAAGCCAACCAACTGCCACCAACTAGGCAGCAGCAATTCCCTATCAAGTTACAGGAGCTTCACCTTGCAGCAGTAGTGCATGCAGCAGAGGGTTGGTGGCTTCTCAGTGGGACACAGCTGGTTCACACAGACTGGGCAGTGGGTTCCTGGGCTCGGCGGGGGCTGGGCATCCTGCACTTGCAGCCCCGAGGAGATGAGTAGGGTCTCACGGTTCTCCACATAGCACTGGATCAGGAAATCCACATTCCACCTGCAGTGCATGAGGAGGTGCCGAGCAACATCATCCGGGATGCTCAGAGTATCTTGGACCTGCTGTACTGTCTGGTTCATGAGCAGCTTTGCCTCCTCTGGGCTAAGCGTGTGCCCCATTGGCACCTGCAGCATTGCCATGAGAAACTCCTCCAACCTCCCTACACCAGGATTCAACCTGACATGGAGAAATGTGTCATGTCCATACAGGGTGGAGATGCACACCCCTCCACACCTGGTGACATGCATTCCTACCAATACAGGCAGTCTATGCTGTCCTCATCTGGAGATGCCTCTGGTGGCCTGCTCTGGAAAACCATCTGTGCCTGGCCCCCAAGAGGTGTTGTGGGCTCAGCAGAGATGTATTCCAAGACATGAGGCCTCTCCTCCTGG
>WAAD01032553.1:5467-19301 GCA_013389945.1 Fregata magnificens | reverse complement strand
TGGATGAAAAGCTGGACATGAGCCAACAATATGCGCTTGCAACCCAGAAGGCCAACCGTATCCTGGTCTGCATCAAAAGAAGCGTGGCCAGCAGGCCGAGGGAGGTGATTCTGCCGCTCTACTCTGCTCTGGTGAGACCTCACCTGGAGTACTGCGTCCAGCTCTGGAGCCCCCAACACAAGAAGGACACGGAACTGTTGGAGCAGGTCCAGAGGAGAGCCACAAAAATTATCCAAGGGCTGGAGCACCTCTCCTGTGAGGACAGGCTGAGAGAGTTGGGGTTGTTCAGCCTGGAGAAGAGAAGGCTGCGGGGACCCCTTATTGTGGCCTTTCAGTATTTAAAGGGGGACTATAGGAAAGGTGGGGACAATCTTTTTAGCAAGGGCTGTTGTGACACGACAAGGGGTAATGGTTTTAAACTAAAGGAGGGTAGATTTAGACTGAATATAAGGAAGAAATTTTTTACAATGTGGGTGGTGAAGCACTGGAACGAGTTGCTCAGAGAGGTAGTGGAAGCCCCATCCCTAGAAACGTTCAAGGTCAGGTTGGATGGGGCTCTGAGAACCCTGATCTAGTTGAAGATGTCCCTGCTTACTGCAGGGGGGTTGGACTAGATGAGCTCTAAAGGTCCCTTCCAACCCAAAGCATTCTATGATTCTATGATGTTACAACCAAATTTTCAAACTATTAGTTACTCTGCCATTGCTGTCAGAAACATGTGCCTACAACTTGTTATTTTGGCAGAGGGAAATGAAACCACATTTAAGATGAATAATACATGAGGACAGCAGTTGTCCATATGCAACTTTTCAATAGATTTATCCTAAATTTGTTCTTTTTGCTTTCTTCCAAGTTTTCTGTATCTTGATATCTCCCCTTGTGATCTCTTCATCTCTAATCTACAAGAATACAGAATGTTCAACCTAGTGATTGAGATGTGATTGATGAATTATTTTCCTGTGTGGCATTGTGTAGCTGAAGGAGAAATATGAAATAATGGGATGTCCTCCAGCAGAAGGAGAGCAAATTTTAAGGGAGCATTATCACAGTGCCATCCCATACAAGTTGTGAAGCTAGCCTTGATACCCATCTAACACATGTCCCTTAAAATTATGGTCAGTACTCCTAGTGAACTTTTCAAATTATACCTTCTACTACTAAAAAATATAACTGTACTGGACTTTTCAAGTTTTATTCAACTGTTTCACCCAGCCACAATGCAGGTCTCAGTGTACACTTATTTTCTGAATTATCTATCAACAATCTCATCGCTTTATATTAGTCTCAGTAAAGCCCCTTATCAGCCCAAGCTCCTGCTTTTCTGAGTCATTCTGACTGTCTCTGTCTGCTCGCTTCCATCTCTGTGCTGACTGGCTCAATTTTTTTATGTGTGGTAAACTGCACCAAGGCACTGAACATCATCTCTTCCAAGTTTCTGACCTACAAAGTGAACAAAATCAGCCCTAGTTCTCATGCTTATGCTACCATTTCAGTCAAATTCTCTACCACAAACTGTTTGCATGATTTTCTGTCTCTAATGGCCGTCTAGTTTTCTAACCTGCTCAAGATTTTCAGCCCTTTTAGTATGGCACTGTAAGTATAGTCATCCACTTGTCCTGTTTTGTTTCTGAGGTAAACATCTGGCAGGACTATTTACACAGCAAGAGATGTAGGGAAGAGAGAGAAAATAATGGGAGACATCTAGGTTTAGCAATCATCTAAAGTGTTAATGGTCTTTAAAGACCCATGGGAAGGAAACACAGTGAAGGACAAAGAAAATGTAGAGGCTTCATAGATCTTAGGTGAGACAGCATTTTGTTTTGTCCCACCCAAGAAATTCATACTAACCTTTTTTTTTTTTTTTTTAANNNAAAAAAATTATATTAAACTTTTTTTTTTTTTTTTTTAGTAAAAGGACAGACAATACCAATTTTTAGACCAGTCTAGTGTAATATAATGGAAATAGCAGAAAAAAGAAGGTTGAAAATGAAGAATGGGACAGTGTCTATTATTATGAGAGGAATGTCTAAAAACAGCAACAGAAAGTAAGAAAAGAAACATTAAACTTACAGTTATGGTCAAATTTTTCTGAATGGTTTATCAACTGTTGCTTGATGTTCTACCTAAGCACTATCTTGAAGCCACTGTCCAAATAACCTTGGGTGCATTTGAAAGGTAAGATTGTGGGTAATGAGAAACCTGAGAAATCAGAAGACACGTATTATATACTTAAATATTAATTTCAGTGCTTGGATGTACAAATCTGCGTTCTGGGATTGCAGAGAATCACGGTCAATATGCTCTGCACTGAGAACTGACGTAAAGATTGGAGTTTTCAGGTTCCCATTCAAAAAGTGTTTTTCAGAGGAAAAAAAGTTGTCATATTTGAATGTTTAGCATCTTTTTAAGCTGAGATATGTCCATAAATTCCTGGGTCCTATGTTCTTGAGGTTGAGTCATTTTGTAGTAGCACCATTTTGGTGGCATATTCTGTGCATGTTCAACCTTCTGAAAGAGAATTTGTCTCATTAATATAGTTCTCTGAGGTAGAGGTTGGAGCATTGGTATGATTTTGCAAAAACCTTTAAGGTTTAATAGTCTGAAGGGAGAAAATAAGTTTAAGTCTGAATAACTTCAGATTACAATAAAAGACCTATTCAGACTGTCTTAGATGGATGAAATTATTACCTTAAATATTTCAAGTCTGAATATGTCTTGATATTGAAGAAGGACGACCACTTTGACTCAGACTGTAAAGGACATGAATATGCAGAGAAATTTCGTAGAATCATAGAATGGTTTGGGTTGGAAGGGACCTTTAAAGGTCATGTAGTCCAACCCCCCCGCAATAAGCAGGGACATCTTCAACTAGATCAGGTTGCTCAGAGCCCCATCCAACCTGACCTTGAATGTTTCCAGGGATGGGGCATGTACAGCCTCTCTGAGCAACCTGTTCCAGTGTTTCACCACCCTCATCATGAAAAATTTCTTCTTTATATCTAGTCTGAATCTATCCTCCTTTAGTTTAAAACCATTAGACCTTGTACTATCACTACAGGCCCTACTAAAAATCCTCGGTACACTCCAGGACTCTTTTGGACTGCCTACAGCTCGCCATGCTACTTTTCCAGCAGATGTTGGGGTGGTTGAAGCCCCTCAGCAGGATGAGAGCTTGCGAGTGTGATGCATCCTGTAGCTGGAGTAAGAAGGCTTCGTCAATAGGCTCCCCATGATCACGTGGCCTCTAGTAAACATCAACCACAAGGTTCCCTTTGTTGCATCAGTCTCTAATTCTTACCCATAAGCTTTCAACGTGCTTGTGGCTATTCTTCAGAGAGAGCTCTTCATGATCTATCCATTTCTTGACATGGAGAGCAACCCCTCTGCCCCTCCTTCCTCACCTGGCCCTTCTGAACAGCTTGTAGCCATTGATAGCATTGCTCCAGTCATGGGATTCATCCCACCAAGTTTCAGTAATGGCAACTAGATCATAGCTTTCTAGCAGCATGGTGGCTTCCAACTCCTCCTGTTTGTTGCCCATGCTGTGTGCATGGGTGTAGAGGCACTTCATCTGGCCTGCCAGCTGTGTCACCTTTTTAGAGGAACACACCTTAATTCCTTTGAGGCATTTCACTGGTGTTCCCCTGTTGGCTCCTATTACCTCAGGAACCCCTGGCTCATCTCCATAAGATTTCAAGTGTGCTCCAGTGCACCCAGCAAGTCTCAGAGCAACGGGCTGAGGGCCCTCACTAGCAGCCCGTCCCTCTAACCTTGGCTTGCTGGCCTATGGCTTGTCACAGGTGAACCTGATATTATCCCCCCCCCCCTTCAAGACTAGTTTAAAGCTCTGTCAATCAGCCCCACTAGCTCATGAGCAAAGACCCTCTTCCCCCTTTGAGAAAGGTGAATCCCATCTGACACCCGGAGGTCTGGTGCCATGTAGGCCATCCCATTATTGAAAAACCCAAAATTCTGGTGGTGACACCAGCCACAGAGCCATGTATTAATAGATTGAGTCCATCTGTTTCTTCCAATATCGCTGCCCACAACTGGAAGGATAGAGCTAAAAATTACTTGTGCTCCAGATTCCCTTACAAACCATCCCAAGGCCCTGAAATATCTTTTGGTTGCCCTTGGACTATGTGTTGCAGTTTCATCACCACCAACATGGAAGAACAATAATGGGTAATGGTCCCAGGGCTGTACTAGGCTAGGAAGTTTCCTAGTGATGTCCATAATTCGGGCCCCAGAGAAACAGCAGTCTTCCCCAAGAGGAGGGTCTGTCTGGCATATTGGATCCTCTGTTCCCCTCAGAAAGGAGTCACCTATAACCCGACTTTTCTTCCTTGTGGAGGTGATCATGATGCAGGGGGTAGGCCTTTCTGACCTTGGCAACACCTCTGCTGTAGATGGACCATCATCCACATCATCGACTGACCTCCCATATCCAGAGCCTCATACCTGTTGCATAGAGGCACCTGGGAAGGTGAGGTAGGCAAGGAGGGGGTACCTCCGTCGTGAGCATAGACTTGCCTCCATTCACTCCCTTCCTTTAAGTTACTGCCTTCTGCCTGGTGGGTTTTGCTCTTGTGGTTTTTTTGATGGATGTTCCTCTTTCTGTCTCAGGGAGGGCAGAGCATGGTTCCACCAGTCTATCTCTTTCCCAGACTCCCTGATGCTCCTTAATCTTTCTACTTCCTCTTGTAGCTCTGCCACTAGGCTGAGCACATCATCTACTTGCTCACACCTCACACGGCTGTTCTCGCTACTTCCATCAGTTACCAGTGAAAGGCTCTGGCACACCCTGCAGCCTGAGACCTAGATGGCTGCATGTTTTTGTGGGAGCTCTGTCCAGGTTGCCACATCTGTTCTGGTGAGTGCAGAGGACGTGGCTTTCTGCCGGGTGGATACCATAGCTGAGCTCCTTCTGGGAGGGTTAATGACCAATTGAACAGACCTTTTGAACTGGTAGGGTGACGATGACCTTCCCGCACAAACTGCCATGCCGACTGCCATGCCAGGCCCTGGCTGACACACCACGCCCTGTTTTCCCACTCTGTTCACAGCACTTCACAGCGCTCCTGGTCGCTTGCGCTCTCCAGGCTGCTTTGTACAGGTGTGGGGGTAGCGGTGGTTGGTCTGGCAATGCCCGCGCCTTGTCAGTGTCTCCCATGAGAGCTGCTGGCTCCTGGCAGGTCTCTCCACTGCCCTGACGTTTGCCCACTGGGCCAAGTCTGGAGCTGCTCACCACAGCAACTGACTGATTTAATTATACTGTTTTCATTTTGATTTCCTAGCTGTTTTGAATGAAAAACTAAGACTGTTTTGTGTATTGACGAGGTTGAAAAGAGAGAACTTGAAGTCAAAGGCTGTGCTTCCTTGACCTTCTGAATTGCTCCCAACTCTTGTTTCAGTAACATGATAGAGCACACAGCTGTTTAAACGTGTCACGGTGCGGTGTGTTAGTTATGGCTACGTACAAGAGGTACTGTTTGAAGTTAACCTGACACCATCCAATGATGTTGTTTTATCTGATAGTACCTTTTAAGCAATGTCATTGCAAAGAATGGAAATAAGTACTCTATTCAACTATAATAACATATTAATACTAAATCAAAGAAAGGTTGTTCTGTAATCAGGGGGAACACACTTCAGGGTTTGTAGTTTTTCTGATGTGAGAGTTCACACAGAAGAAATGTGAGCCTTTCTCGTGTCCTGGCTTCAGATATAAATGCATTAACATTAAATTCTGATTGCATTTGATCTTAATCAGATCATATTCCTTTTTTTCCCCAAATATAATGTGACTAACTAGAATGATTATTCATCTTGCTGGTTCTATATAAAGTCACTATAATAGAAGGGTAGCAACATCATCTTTATTGAGGCTGCTCAGGCAAAACAACTCCTTCTTAGGTGATCTTTTATCTGCTGATTCTATAGGTATATGCTTATGTCTCAGCAGCTGCACATGAATGACATTTGAGGCTCTTTGAGGAGAGCACATAAAACCTTTTCTACTTTAAGAAACCTGTAATGGAAAATGTAGTATTTTTATCTCATGGGCTTAATTTTATACAGACATTAACATATTAACATTTATGTGAGAGGTACCTCAGTTCTCTCATTAGAAATAGTTGTGTCATACATTATTCACTAGGATAAACAACGTTTAAAATACCAGAAATTTTAAAGTTATCTCCAAAAATTTCTGATTATTCTACAATTATTACGAATTATTATCTATGTAAGTGGCCTATAAATTCTCAATTAACAATGAACTATTTGCCTCTTTCCAAAGATTCACATTCCAGGCATCTTATTGAACAATTATAAATCCATATCTTTGAAACAATTCAAAATAATTAGTAAAAGAGTTCTCGAAGACCTCTACTTCATATAAATGGTTAAATGATCATATGCTATCATATAAACATTACCAGATTTTAAATGTCAGGAATTAGACAATTCTGAGTGTTAGGAAATTACTTTTCTAAACGCATATTGAACTTGAGGTCTATATTGCTTTGAGTATAGCTTTTTAATACTGTGTGGAAAAGCCACAAATAAAAGAATATTCTTTGGCAAGCAAAAACCACCAATATTTTATCTGCTCCCAAATGCTGCTGTTGTATTTCCAGTACCTAGGGCACAAAGGTCAATTTATAATATCTAAACTTCCTGCCTGTATGGGTTCAACTAATAGGTCTGTTGGTTTGGGGTTATTTTTATTTTGTAAATGTATAGGAAATTATAAGTTGAACTGTCATTTATCAATTAATTTTTGCTTAGGACCTCTACATTTTGGTCACACATCAAGCTGCTTATTTGCACTTTGATCAGTAGATGTTTGACGAAACATTTTGGCAACTGCACTCTATACCATTTTCAGTGCTGGAGGTAAAAGAAATTATGAAGTCAGCTGGTTGGCAGGAAGAAATTCTAAGAATCAATGTTTCAAGTACTAATATGTATCTATTTACATGACAGTCAAACAGTGATACTCTCTCAGCTAAGAATTACTGGTAATTGGATCTATATAGACCATAAAACATTCCTTGCAAAAAATGTTACTTTGTTCCTGGGGAAAGAAGAGCATTATTAACCTTTGAGTAGAGATAAATGAATCAGTTCTGGGGTAAAATAAAACTTGGGGTAAATCTGAACCGTAATCTTACTGTTGTTTTTGCTGAGCAAATGTTCTGCAATCACTATTTTATTTAAAATCCTGTCTGCCTTCAAGTAGCGGCAGCTCCCAGAACAGCAAGAAATCTGAACAGATTTAAGACACCTTGGAACTTACTCTTACAAGAAGTTCGTGTATAGTTGGCTAAGTAAATCAAAGAGCTTCTTTGATTAAAACCATAGGTAATGTTTTCCAGTTTAGGCTGCTCCTCTATTTCATCATTAAATGGTTCTTGAGTTAAAAAGAAGATTGTGAGCAATCTCTTTGCACAGGAGCCAGCCAGTATATGTAGTTAAATCACATTTAGGTCAGAGGCATTTGGGGATAATTCTACAACACCAACTGGTGCCCCTTCTTCTTTTTGTTGGGTGTCAACAGTCCTGTCCATTTCTGCTGGCCACAGAAGACAGCATTTATGAAAATGCACATCCTTGTACTTTTAAACTGTTCCCTTAAAACTCTTTGAGTGGTCTTCAGTTGCTGTAACATATGCAGCCAGACATTCTTGAATATCAGACATCCGCATGGATGTGATTATACTTTTTCATATATCCTGACAGCCAGCCAGGATACCGTTAGTGATCTGAAATGGCATTAATTGCTTATATTTAAGCAACTGAATCACACTAAGTGTATATAATTACTTGTGGAACTTTGTAAAATCACAGGTTTTGTTTTAATTTTACTGCAACTATGTTTTAGATGTATTTGTGTGAAGGGTTTTGGATGCCTCTGTAACTGAAGTGAACATAGTCATCAAGGAAAATAGTGATGTCAGTGTGTTGATAGAACCCTGTTTTGCTCCCAAATATGCCTGTTGATTTTCTGTTCGTTCCATGGAATGATTCCACTCAAACAAAGAGGCTATGCCAGCTGTGAATTTTACCCGTTGACTTAATAGGAGCTGTATATGTGTCATATTGCTCAATGTCTTCGGAGTATACATATGATTAGCTCTGAATGGAAGATAGGACAGGCATAATGGTATGTACTGCCATTACTTTCTCACTCTCCTCCAGCAATAGCAACTGACGGATAACATCTATCACCTTTCTCAAGCAGTGTGTACATACTGAATAATCCCATTGTAACCAAATGGATTTATAATTCCTTACCATATCGATGCTGCTTTTATATTGTTGCAGAGTTGTTCTCATTGGAATTGATGTTCTATCTGTCTTCCATGCAGTGTAAGTAACCATCTTGATTACTTCTTACCCACATCTTGCTTGAATAACTCTGCCAAATTTTTCCTATGAAACTCAGCTAAATTTATGAGGGTCATTAGCATGATGGCCATTAGCTCTCTTTTTTTTTTTCTTTTTTTTAGATTTAACTTCCTTGATTTCATTTTTTTAATGTAGTCTCACATGAGCATTTAACAACTCTGACTCTAACCACTGATTCTTTGTTTTAAGTAGAAATTCTTCAGATGTTGACTGTTAAGAGCACCTCGTGACCAGTTTATTGAAACTGGCTAGCCAGTCTAATCTGTAAATCGTGTGGTGCTTAGTTTAATGCTCCTTAGATAACCGCAGAGTGGAAATTTTTGGAAAAGATTATTACAAAGATTTATAATATTGCTAGTGTACTTACGGTATACAAATAGATGTAGCATGGCCACAGCAGCTGTGTTGGAAAGTCAGTTGTTCCCTTGTCATACAAGTAATGGATTTTCCACTAATCAAAATGTTCTGCTAAGTTTATTAAAAAAAAGAGGAAATGCTCATGGCTTTAAAAATCCATTAACCTCAAGTAAGTACTTCACCAGTTGTGCACATATAATACCATGCACTTATTTTAATTTTCTCTTCCATATTATGTGCTGAGTCTTCTAATGATTCCTTCTTTAATTCCTCCACAGATGCAGTTAATGTTCTGTGTGGCTCAGCATTGGCCCTCACTTTTGCTTGTCAATGAGGCCTCTGATAAAAATGATATCTGGACACAGGGACACAGAAAATATTGTAATACATCTGGGCTGGTAACATATTAGATACAAAATCTGTTCTGCTTTTTTAAAAACTCATTTGACATTTTTTAGAAACCACAGATTATACTTTGGACAAGTAAATTTTATATCTGGAACTTACTTTCATTTTCAGTTGTTCCTATTGGTACTTTTTTCCTTAGGTGTAAGACGCTTGGTGAATAAGAAATATCTGAAAACTGAGACATGAAGTATTAAATTATTTGTCTTCTTCACTTGTCAAGTTACTTGATAATTTCCCATATCAATTCTACACATGATTAAGTGTCAATTCCAATTAAAACTTGGCTAGTATATTTTATATTCTAATTTTCAGTATGACTCTATGTGAAATATGCCATAGCTTATAATTTGTCATTATAAAGATGGTTGCTTATCATCACCATGGTATTTGTAGTACCAAGTATGCACTAGGTGAAACAAATATTGAGCAACATAAGGGATCAAGTTCTGTAAGTGAAGTTTCTGTTTCTCAACATCCTGAAATTAAACAAGAAAACTGAGTATAAAAACAAATAAATACAGAGCATAAGGGCCAATAATTCACAAAAGAGAATGAAATTAATAACAAGCATTTGAACGTAGCACCATGGTTTGATTGGGTGCTTTTATTACACAAGTTAAAGGAAATACAACATCTCTGTGTTATTGCAGCATTATATATTCACGACCTAACATTATCATCTTTAATTGGATAAAAAACCCCGATAGTTAAGAGAACCTTAACTCAAATCAGTGTCAGGAAGCTAGGGATGTTAGCTTCAGTGACATGAATTCAACATTACATATAGAATCTGAAATTCCTGTTTGTATCTTAAACTTGTTTATACGTCTGTTTGCCCAGCTGCTACTTATTTCACATTTGGTGCAGCTTTGAGCAAATGTTATATGTAACAGCATCTGTGCCATCAGTTAGAATACTGACAGATATGCTCCATGTAGGGAAAACAGTAAGCCACAGTAAGTGGCCTGCCTAAAGTTTATTTTAGAGCAAACTTAAAGCTCACAGGTCACAGAAGTCTGTGTTGTCATCTCTGTTTTCGATTGAGATATTAGAAAAATAGGTAAATACCCTTGTGTCTATAGTTGTCTTTTCTGTAAGAGATTTTTGAGGATGTCACAGAACACTAGATAGTCATGAAATAGGGAAAGAAGCATTTTGTTTCTCATTATATCTTCCTGAGAAGAGATTCATGAAGGAAAAAAAAACCCACAATTTTATAGTTGTGCTTTGAGAAACCTGTTAGGGAGTAATTATACCTCATGTCTTAGAACAAAGTTATCAGAACCTGTAGCAGAACACTGTAAAATGTTGCAACAATAGAAATCTGAATGCCATGTTCAGCTATGGAATTGTAAGGTTAGAAGGAGAGAAGTCTCTGGGCTGCATTCATTTTGGTACCTACCTTAGAGGTGACTGAGAAAGAAGTACACATTTCCACAGCTGTTTAAATTTGTTCCTGGCACAAAATGAAGAGGGAGAAACTCTCTTAAGATCTTGCTACTACCATAGGAGGAGTAAAGACTGTAAAATACCCAGGTGCCATCCACATGAAAGCCTTTTTTTTAGTCATTCTTTTTGAAGATAATTTCTTCTTTAGAGCATAGTGAAATGTTACATTTTTACAATCAGGATAATACTATACATTTTTCTTTTTTCCTTTTTACTACCTAATCACTGAATAAGGGAATTACTGTGACTCAAGGCATGTGGCTCACAGGGACTGGGGAGCAGGGCAAGCTGGGGTCAGCCAGGGCAGCCCCATCCCTGGGCATCAGGCACCTCCATGGGGATGGGGATGAGCCAAGGCTGGGACAGGACGTTGGCCCATGGATGATGGTATGTACCAGACAAAGAGTGCACATGGACAAGCAGGGGAATGGTTGCAGGCAGTGTGTGTGATCTGCCCCTCCAAACTTCATTGATTCAGGAAAGAAGTGGCTCCAGACATGATTTAGGTAAGCTTAGGTTACTGCCATACCCCGTGCATGCTGGTTGCCTGGTCCCCCAGCTTACTGCTGTACCCCGTGTATGCTGGTTGCCTGGTCCCCCAGCTGTTCACACTGGTTCATTGCTAGATGGGTTTGTTCCTCTCCGACTGCCTGCCAACAAGCGCTAGGCATGGGAAGCCCGTGGGACCAGGGCCTGGCAGCTGTGGAGAACTATGAGTCACAGCTTGTCCTCCCGCTCCCTGTGGCTGCAATCATGCCTCTTGCATCTGTGCCTGGATTGTGAAGGAGGTGGTTGTTTTCCTTGGGTGCATACGCTGTGGCATACTTCTGCCCAGCCACAAGCATGCAAGAGTTCCTTTGTGTCACCACAGTCCTTTTACACAGAAAAAGGAGACAAAGCCATTATGTTTGGTGTATTCTGCTATGTTATAAATAATTCTTTATTCATTTATACATTCACCATTTCCTTTGCTTTAGAATCTTTACCCCTTTCCAATTTATCAAAAATTTTATTGGTTTGAATGGAGTTGGGATTTTTCCGTGTAACGTAAATAAACACTACTGTTTTACACTAATTGACAGAAGGCAGTAGTGCATCTGATAACTAGTACAGACATGTTTACGTAAATTACATCTGCCTAAATTAGGGGATTATATTCCAAGGTGACAAGTGCCTTGCAGACACCGGAGAAAGAGAGAAGAAAAGGGTTTTTAAATAGGCTTACCCTAATAAAACTGTAGAACACATACATTTTCTTTCCTCTTAAGTTAAACTGATAGCAGTCTTTAATGTGCAGGTAGCTTACTACATCTCCAGTTGTAAAAAATGCTGTTTAATTTTAATTCTTTTGTTATACTCACCCACAGAGAAGCTTATCTTAATCTTACTTCATATGGTGTCAAGGATATAAACACCACTTAATGTTTTTCTTCCGCAGAAGTGCTGGTCATGAGCATAGAACAGACTTATTTGTGTTGCAGTCAATGCCCACTGCAATCAAGGTTCCCATGTTTTCTGCAAGAACACCACTAACCTGAATTCTTTGTTATGAGGTCTGCAGTCTGTAGCACTCCACTGTAACTGACTGGAATTTCTGTTGCAGTTACAAAAAAGGGGTTTGGAAATGGAGGCTGTGTCCTTGCGGTATTTAATTCAATTAAATTTTGTGCTGCCCCTAGCTTTATATTACTGTTGAATTACATATTGATTATCTAAAGCAGCAGAATACTTTTCTGAGGGGAATTTGAAGGTTAGATAGATAGGGAACGGACAGAAGAGGACTTCTGTTACTTGGATAGATATCAGGGATTTCTTGAGAATGAGTTATTCCTGGTGAAAGTGGACAGCAATGAAATAATTATGGAGTCTGGTATTTCAAAATTAACAGCTTGCTGACAGGAAAGAAATAGTTAATCTGTGTACAGGACCATCTGCAGATTCACGAACCACGATTTACCTACTACTTCGTGTGCCTTTTTATTATGGCTTTTTACAACCCCTCTAATGCTAGTATTGCTTGATACCTAGAAAATCTGAAACTACACTGGTGTCGGTCTGGCACAGTGCTATTTTCAGCAATGGAATTATCTGTTGATTTACAAAAGTCTAACCACAAAATACTAAAGTAGCAGTGGTGGCTGCTATTAACCTATTTTTGATCTTAAAAAAAAAAAAAATCACTGGGTTTGCTCTCCCTTTGATTTCTTCATACCTTTTTGGTTTTTTCTTTTCCTAGCCTTCTGCAATCTTTTCTTTTATGAGTTTTGGGAAATTTCCCTGCTTTTTGAAAGGTAATAGAATTAGTATTTGCCCATGCAGTTTGACAAGTAGATGATGTGAGAGAAAAGGGTTACTTTTAAGCCTCTCTAGAGAAAAGTCTGGCCTTATTCAGCCACTAAGCACCACATTTCTAGATCTCTCCAGTAGTTAATAATACCTAACCCTGTGAACTAAGACACAAGCATTTTTCTGTTTTACCCATCTTGTGGCTTTATGCTCCAAATAAAGTTTGATGCTGAATTATCAATTAAGGCTGGNCTAAAATATTTTCTCTTTATTAGCAATGGAATTGTTAAAAAATGTAAATAAAAAAGCATATTTAAATAATATTTGCAGAACAAAAGCCTAATTCTGGATGCCCTGTGCATGAAGCCAAGCATCTATATGTGTGGCTTCACTGGCAGTGGGGAACTAACTGCATGTTGGAATTTTCTGTCCTGGTCTTGGCTCATCTGCAAAAACCTATTGAGAGGCTACTGAGTGGGCCATCTGCAGCACATGCTCCAGAAGGACATTCTGAGGTGTGGTCCATATGTTTCTGCAAGTTTAACTATAGGCAATTGATAATGGAGGCTATCTTTTTGTCTGCATAAAAATGTTTGTCTCTCTAGGACTGAATCCCCTTCCTTGAGTTCTTCATGGGCTCATTATTTTGCTCATTTTTGCCTTCTCTTTTCTTCTTTCCTTCTGTCCAGTTCCTTTCTCTGTTCTCTGATTTTTAGATTGTTGTGGCCTGTACAACTTTCCCTCTAATTGTTTCTATCAATTGCCTAGTTCATGTAGGTATCAAACTTCTGAGTTTAACTTTGGTAAAAATAAATTGCTTCCCTACCCTGGAAGGGAAAACCACAATACTAGATAATGAACCTGCACTGGCTACTCAGATTTGACATTCCAATTTTTTTTTTTACTTTTTTTTCTAACA
>WAAD01032552.1:459478-483323 GCA_013389945.1 Fregata magnificens | reverse complement strand
TGTCCCTTTCCTCCACCTGGCTAGAGGCAGGGCCCTTCTAGTCCTGGTCATAGTATTCGTCTCTCACTTCATGTAAATGTGAACCAAAAGTCCCTTTATTAAGATCGGAATTAAAATGCGTGCTTCTACTCCTCCATCTGGGGAACTGCCCACTGGAAACTGGAGCAGCAATTTTCCTGGAAGAACCCCCTTTTCTGATTGTTTTTCCTTGCAACTCACGTACCCGTGCTTCTAGGGTCGAGGTAGGTTTTCCGTCCCACTTCCTCATGTCCTCTCCGTGGTCACGTAGGTAAAGACACAGGGTGGCCTGTGGTGTGTACCCACTATATTCTCTCTCTTGAGCAGAGGGACGCTTACTCCTAATGGCTGAGATACTGGCCTGTACAGGCGGGGAGTAGGATCTATCCTCTTTGAGTTGCTAGACCAGTTTCTCCACAGCCGAGACGAAGGAGGAAGAGAGACTTTCTTTGCACTCCCGGAGTCTGCTAGCCACTTCATCCACTGTTGGTGCTTCTTCATCTTTCCAGGTTAGTATTGCCAATGAGTTGGCACACAATGCTGGTGCGCTCCGTACCAACCTCTGCCGCATGGGTCTTGTGCACTGGACTTTTTCTGGATCTTTGGATAACTGTTCGTTGTCCAGGTCACCAGAAATCACCCCAAGCACGGCTATTTCTCTCAAGTACTGGACACCTCTCTCCATGGTGGTCCATTTGCCTGGGCGATATATAACATCTTCCTTGAAGGGATACCTTTCCTTCATGTCAGACAGGAGTCTCTTCCAGAGGCTGAGGGCTTGTGCCCCTTTTCCAATCGCTTTGTAAATGCCCCCTTCCCTAGAAAGGGATCCCAGCTGCTTGGCTTCTCTACCCTCTAATTCCAGGCTACTGGCCCCATTATCCCAGCATCGGAGCAACCAGGTGACAGTGTGCGCGCCTAGACAATTGCTGAAATCCTTTCGCATATCTCACAGCTCACTCAAGGATAGGGATCAGGTTGTTTCCATCTCGTTTAAGAGTTCTTCCTCCTCCTGCTCCTCTCCTCGTGATGGCTCTACTCTGTCATCATCTCTTTCTAAACAAGCTGACTTTTGCTTCCAAGATTTCTTCTTGTATATAGGGGTGACTGATAGTAGCACTGGTTGGTTCTCTGATTCATCTGCAGTGCCTGTCACCGGTGTTTGAGTAGCTGCAGTGTGTGTCAATGGGGTTTGATTAGCCGCAGAGCCTGTCACCACGGTTGAGTAGCCACGGTGCATGTTGCGGGGGTTTGAGTAGCTGCTGTGCCTGTACCTGGGGGCAGAGTGGCCACAGCGCCCGTCGCTGGGGTTGGAGTAGCCACAATGCCTGTCGTGGGGGTTGGAGTAGCTGCAATGCCTGTTGTGGGGGCTGGAGTAGCCACTATGTCTGTCGCGGGGGTTGATCTCCAGATGGTGTTCTTAAATAGCTGTTTAACCCTAAACAAGGCCTGTACCACATTCAGGAGACATAGCAATAGGAAGATGTTGGTTTGAACATCCCAAGGATATTAAAAATTCTCAAGAGCCGTTGTAACTAGCCTGAAGGAGAATGGGAAGGTGAAGGAGCTGGAGAAAGTGTCTCCCTCTGTCTCCCCCATGGATTGGTTTTCTGAAGAGAAGAGGTAAAAGGTATAATTGTTAATAGTTTCTGAGAGATGGGTCCCCAAATACAGAAATGCTGGCAGTGCTGAGTACAACCTCACAACCGATAATTTTATCATAAACCAGTGTGACACAGGACAGCAAAGCAATAACTGTAATCCAACTCCCTGAGGTGACAAACAGCACCACAGGGAGTGCATACGGCAAGTAAGGGGTTAAATAACACAGCTCTGAGAAGCAGCACAACAGCTCTGAGAGCAAATGAATAAATATTGTGACCAGCGACTATTAAACTAATATCATGAATGCTTATCACAAATTTGTTTTAACACACTCTGGTCAGATCTGTCTTTATCTTGAACTCTTTATGCGCGGCAAGTAAGGGGTTAAATAACACAGCTCTGAGAAGCAGCACAACAGCTCTGAGAGCAAATGAATAAATATTGTGACCAGCGACTATTAAACTAATATCATGAATGCTTATCACAAATTTGTTTTAACACACTCTGGTCAGATCTGTCTTTATCTTGAACTCTTTATGCGCCATGTTGGGCGCCAAAAAGGACTGTTGTGGTTTAACCTGGCAGGCAGCTAAACACCACACAGCTGCTCGCTCACACCCCCCACCCCCAGTGGGATGGGGGAGAGAATCGGAAGGGCAAAAGCAAGAAAACTCGTGGGTTGAGATAAGAACAGTTTAATAATTTAAATAAAATAATAATAATAATAAAAATAATGATAATAATAATAATATTGTAATGAGAAGGAAAACAATGAGAGAGAGAGAGAGAGAAGGAAAAAAAAACAGGGGGAAAAAACCCCAAGTGATGCAATTGCTCACCACCCACTGACCGATGCCCAGCCAGTCCCCGAGCAGCAACCACTGCCCCCCAGCCAACTCCCCACAGTTAATATACTGAGCATGATGTCATACGGTATGGAATAGCCCTTTGCCCAGTTTGGATCAACTGTTTTAGCTGTGTCCCCTCCCCTCCCAGCTTCTTGCACACCTGGCAGAGCATGGGAGGCTGGAAAAGTCCTTGACTAGTGTAAGCACTGCTCAGCAACAACTAAAACATCAATGTGTTATCAATGTTATTCTCAGCCTAAATCCAAAACACCTATACCAACTGCTAGGAAGAAAATTAACTCTGTCCCAGCCAAAACCAGGACATACACAGCAGCTTAATTTTTGCTAACTCTGGAAAATGCATGCATATTGTTGAAGTAAGCCTTGCCAAATAGGACAGCATTGCTTTGGGAAAAACAAAATTTCCATTTCAAACGTAGAATTGAAGGCCTCTCAAATGTTGCATTGCCTATCTCCCCAAGTCTGCGTTCATCCGATAATCAGTCAACAGATTCAGCTAGATGAATGCTGAAAGTAATACCAGCTGACAAAGATCATCTGCGGGGGTCACGAGGCCAGATAACAGAACCTGAGCCGTTCAGCCAAACACTCCTCTAAGTACAGCCTTTAAAGATGATTTCAAGAGCATGGCTGCCTTGGGACCAAACTGTACAAGCCGCAGAGCTTCTGTTGGCATTTGCAGCAACAACAAGGAGATTACCAATAGTGTGCTCTGTAGGATCATCGCTGCTCACTCTGTCAAAGGTCAAGACATGATACCCCACATTGAAGGACTCAACACTAAATCCAGAGCATGTGAGTGGAAACCTGTGTCACTCTGTGTATCACCAGTCTCTTGCCATCAGCCTACTTTGACGCTTACAGCTTCGTTGGGAAGGAAAAATCCTGTGAGCTGTTGAGTGGGGCTCAGCCTATTTAAGGTCAGTCCTTTCTGTCTTCAGCTCAAATCACCTCTGCCGAGGGCCTCCATTTCTGCTTGTTACTTTTTTCTTTCAGAGAGGTGTATCAGAGTCAGAGTGTCTCTAAGGTAGGATAGAAAGTGATATATTCCTGGACAATGTGAAATTTGTCCTAGTTCACAACAGATCAGTATTTTGCTTAAGTCCAAAAAGACAGTTAAAATATATATAAAATACAAGAAGCAGCAGAGTTATGACTAATTCTGAAGAGTTTGTATTTAGGGAAATAGGAGACCAAAAATGGTTTGCTTTTGCATTAAGTGATAAATCCAATAACACTGGGAAAGGTGATTTAGTCTTATCTGTGTTCTCTTTCTTTTAAGCTGATTATGCATCGTCTCTGGAGAAGACTGATGAAAACTTTCAGCTAAGATTCTGTAACGTCAATAAAACCATCCAGGAACAATTGTTTCAGAGTAAGCTCCCCATTTTCTAGAAAGCTTTCCATTTAAATAAGGATAGAAAAATTACTTTTTTCAGAAGCATCAGGGCAAGGGCAAGCCAGTGAAACAGCCATTCAAGACTCTACAAAATGGCGTGATTGGGCAATCCAGATACCTAATTAAAAAAAAATTAGAAAAATTTGTAATTCAAATATTAATAGTGGATGTTTCCATTTGCGCTAAGCAGACCTGTTTTTAATGGCTCAATAGGAAATGCCTATTCTTTTTTTAACTCACCAACTGCCTGGCATTTAAGCATGAATAAATTCAGGCTATGCATCTTGGCCTATGAATATGACATTGCTTTAAGAGGTTTATTTGTGAGTCAAGCCTCTTGTTCAGATACACTCCCAAGCTCCCCGGTAAAATCATGACTACCATCAAGTTATGGTATTAATCACTGAAAATCTCTTGCTTGGTTATGATGGGTTGCTCTGTTTCTTTCCAACGCACATTTAATCTTTAGATTTCTATGCTGTTTTTATCCAAACCTTTCTCTCTAAGTACTCCTCACTAAATGACTTCGGAGTGAAACAGACATCTCTGCAGTACATTCCTTTACTTTTCTGCCAAAGTAAATCTACAGTAACTCCACAAAATTTGGTGAAATTGTTATGTCTTTAGGAAAGAATGGAGACTCAAAATCCAGGTAGTGACTGTAGTATATGGTATATTGCTGTATGATTCACTTTCAGCTGGTGTATGAATATACGCATCAGTGCGTGATGCTCATGATATGTTTTGAATGTTGCACCTGAAATGGAATGAATTATAATTGACACACTTGGGCTAGTAGTGCTAGTTTGCTTGCTTGCTATTTTTATTAACCAGTCTTTCCTTGTTTTTTCTCTTCCTAAGGAGAAGATTGATGCTTCCTTGGAAAAAAAAATTATGAACTTAGCCTAGTCTTTGTGTGTTGAATTATGCATGGAGCCACCATAATTGCACGTATCAGTCAATGCCTGCAGAAAAATGCAAGGCTAGGCAAGTAATGGCTGTAGGTAAACACACATTTAGTCATACAATGGTTACGGTAACTGAGTGTGCATTTTGTATGCACGGCTGGATGAATCGTTATGACAGCTTTCACAGCTGAGTTCAGTGCAGTACTGCGTAGCACAAGAATATTGCTTTTCTTCTGGGATTGGCCAAAAAAGAACACTGCTCTTCTACTTTGGCCTGATACTTTAAGATATATTTTGTCTCAGAGAATCATAGACAACCAGAACCCTGAGAAGTCGCCCTTAGTCTGTCCCCTCCCAGACCTACTTACACAATTCTTGACAAATGTTTACCCAGTTCTCCAAAATCTCCAGCAAGAGAGGGTCCAAAGCCTCCTGAATTACCACTGCAGTGACTTACGAGCTCTACTGTTAGAACAGTTTTCCCACTATTATCCAGTCCAAATCCTTCTTGCTGTAATTTGGGCCCATGTGACTTTCCCTAGGCACTATGACCGTGGAGAACAGGTGAATTCACCCTCTTCACAACAAAGCAAACTGCTAGTTAGCATGGCAGAAGTGATGGGAAGCTCTGAAGTCAACAGAATAACACTCCCAACTTTAAAAGAAAAGCGTAAGTATTGTTAGCTAAGCTACCACTTTGTCAGGAGACGGTCGTCCTTTTCAAGTGTCTTTAATCTTTTAGGATTTTAAATTGTCACTCTAGAAATGCAGCAGGTAAAAACATATAGACAGACTTTCTTTCTGCAAAGTGTGTGACTACACAACTCAAAGCCTTATCAGAGGCTTCCTGGATGCTGGCTTATATCCATTTTGAAAAACATTTCATATATATTTCATATATTTATGTCAAGGGACAGACAGAGAGAAGGATCGTTCCTTCACTGTAATAGCTTCTAGGGATTTCAGTTTAGCAATTCCCTTTTTGGGCGCCAAATTTAGAAGCCTGATGTGAGATATTCCTGGCTATGTTTAGACTACTAATTGAGATAGGAGATGGAGGGCTGTCATGCACAAACATCTCTCCATTGAGGGGTGCTACAGGTGTTTAGTGCCTCTGAGTTTTGAATGTAAAGCCTTTTGAAGCATGCTCATTAGAAGATTGCTAAAAGGTAAGGAGTGCCTCAGTGGTGCTCCCTTTGTTCTGAGTGTGCCAGCCACGCTGCTTACAGATGGCACAGTCAGCAGGTTAGAGGCTTGGTTCAGAGCAGTGTGGTTGCAAGAGGAGGTGCATTGGAGTTTGTCTGATCTCAGGGTGGGTTGTGGGAGCCCGACAAGAGTGGAAAAGGGAAGTGCCAGGGTGGAAAGGTGGGCTCAGGCAATACTGCTGTGGGGTGAGAGAGGGGATATGTGCTTTCACTGGCTGCACAACAGCAGCCTGGCAGAGCAGGATCAAAATCCCTGTTAGTAAATCGCTCTAAGAGTGCAATAAGGAATTGTTGAATGCTTATATAGGATGGGTAAAGGTGTACCAAGAATGGGAAGAACAGATGCAAATCTGTGGGCAAATAGTCAAGAAGAACAAAATGTAAGAAGACATCCGTCCACAAAATCCCGTCATTCATGAAAAGGGATATATGGTTGTTCATGAAGCCTGTTCTCAAGGAGAAAGATTTTTAAAAATTTATTTCTGCTTGAGGCATTACGTTATGCTTTTCATAGCTAGTGTGAATACAAATATCAGATGAAGGACATTTATGGTCATTCTCATTACTGAATACACTAGGATGGGGGTTGCCTAATTTCACACTTGTGGTCTCCACTCATTCAGACAACTTTTGCACATCCCACCCTCAGGTGATTTGTTGCATGCCGTATGTCAAGTCGCTCACAGAGGTGGGAACAGCAGCCTTGCTCCCAGATGTGTTTCTTGAATCATTGGAGTGTATTTCTTCCCCGAGCAATGAGTTACCATTCCATACATTTGTTGCCACATGGAATATTAATATTGTAATCATGTCTGTCTCCTTAGGGGACTTGTATTTTATGGCAGCAATTCAATACCGTTCACTGTTTGGAGTGAAAAGAAATACAAGAGTTGAAGATTTTAAAGACCTCTTCTAAAAACCAGGCAGAAAGCACACCACAAATCACCTCCTCAGTTCAGAAAAAAACAGAAAGAAAAATATCATACATGATCACCAAAAACATTAACTATTGTTCATGATCTTTTTTTTTTTAAAAAAAAAACACCCAGGAAAAAGTGCCTTCTAAAATATATAAAATGTTGTGATTTTCTGACAGGCTCCTGAATAAGCCGCACAACCCAAAAGGGTTTTGAGATATGTGCTCAAGGCTGGCGCTGCAGGGTGCAGCGGAGTAACCTTGTCCGAGCTCAGGGGCAGAGCTGTGTGAGAAAGGGCTGCAGGAAACCTTGTTGGGTCAGGGACGCCTCCATGGGCTCAAGCGCCATTTCAGCTCCAGCCCTCGCCCCTGGTCCTTCCTCGAGTTATGCTGCAGCTCTGCCCATGCCTGTGCACATCTTTTGCCCATCCTGACCCTCAGCTTGGCCTTGGAACTGCTCCATCCCCATGGCTGTTGTCACAGTCACCAGCCCGGCTCTGCTTGCCACCTCTGGGGCAGTGGGACGGGGCCACGGGGACAGGTCCCTGCCCTGACCTACCCCGGTGCCCCCCTGCCACCCACCCTGGCAGCGCTGCACCATGACCCTTTCTCCTGATAGCTAAGGCACTGCTAGTGTGAAGAGGCATTCACAACAGCTGTATAAAAAAGCTTGCAATTAATTTTATTCCCTTTTCCACTGTAAGAATAATTCTCAGTCGGAGTGCAAGAGAAAAAAAATGTTTGTAACCATTATTTTTATCACTGGCATGGCAGCAGTTCTATGGGTCCACGGTACATTTAAGACTTGATTCTGTAAATACTTACATGTCTGCACATCATACAAGTGATCCAATGGTCTGGATGTAAGAATATCTGTGTGTGTATATATATATACACACACATATATATATGCGCCTATCTTTGCAGGAAGTGGACCTTGCTCCATGGAGAATATACTGCCTAAATGGTCCCAGGCTAATGTATGCAGATATTTTAAGCTCATTTTTCTTGATGGCAGATAGAGACAAACAGCTTATAACATTAATTTTCTTATTGGATCTCATCTGACAAAATCCCCAGTTACTTTAGCCTCACATGAACCATTATTCTTTTGTAGATACGTGCCTAATAAGCTTAAATTCTGAAAATGAGTATTTGCACTTACTAATATCAAGGGAGAGTTAAAATTAAACATGCTGTACAGTCTTCTGGGAAAGTCAGCAGTAAAGCAATGTTTTCAATAATCAATAAGTCAACCAAGCAAATCTCTAGACTGTTGTTAAAAGGGGATCTGTCATCACGCAAAGTGAAGATTTGTCTGAGAAACCGCTAAGTAAATGCTTCTGCCACTTAGCAGTGGGTTTTTTTTTTTTTTTTTTTTTTTTTGTATTGTGAGCTGCAGATTAAAGTGCAGGCACGCATAGGTTTGTTTTGCATTCCAAACAAAGACAGCATCTGGACCAAAGCACTTGTACATAGTCCTCACCAACTCAGGTTGGTTTAAGGATGGGAAGATACCCTCTATATTCCCTGTCTCAAACTCTTCTTGTACTGCTGCCTCTTCCTTTTCCTTGTCTTCTGCATTTTGTATCTCTCAGCATTAAAATACTAGGAAAAATTTACTTGACGCTTTTACAGGCTATCAAACAAATAAGTGGTCTTATACCTCACTGATCTGTATCCACCTGTGATGATTAATAGTCCCCAGAAGGGACTTCACTCCCCAATAAATGTCCAAATGCATACCAAGAATGTGAACTATCTACTTGCAACAGTATCATCAATTTCTTACAAAATGTATCAGAAAACATTTACCAGAAAATAATAAAGTCTCAAAATAATACGAAACTGAGCTTCATTGCTACAAACAAAGTGCATTCTGTGCTGCACTGTTTTTTGCTTTTATGGCTGTGCTTGCTCATTTTCTAATTTTGTTTGAATACGAGCTTAAGGCTTGGGACCTAAAATCCTTGGTAGCCAGGTAACTGCCCCAAAGGGTCATGTTTGGAGGCTCAAACATGCATGTTATGGTTCCCTCCAACCCTCTCCATTGGCATTTATGTTCCTTTCTACTGCTTTTTCTACTGAGATTTGCCTCTGTCTTGGAGGGAATATGAATGACTCATTGCTTATCAATTAAAAAATCCTTTTCCATTCTGTAAATCGTCACTCTCTTTTTGGACATCCTTCCCAGCGAATGTGGCAGGTGGTGTGGTGAGAGAAAGGGGATGCAGACAGGCTGCTAACATTAGGGTGCCCTTCTGAGGGCTGCTTCCACTTCTTGGACACATCTGCAAAATAATCAGATGAACAGGGTGGACCCCAGCAGCAAACACAAATTCTAGGATGAAAACTGTATGTTTTATGCAGCTGGGTTGGACCTGTGAGTAGTTGAAAACAGAGCTGCTTGTAGTTGTGACAAATACTGTACATAGGGCGGTAGTATAAGCACATAGGGTTCGTGGATATTGTGGCACAAAAGCAACAGATTCAAAGATGTAGGCAGTCTCTCCCCTCCCAGGAGATACAGGGGATCCAAGTCTGGGCAGCAGCACCCCCATCACTAGCAGAGCCCATCAACATGTAGCAGTGTAACACCTCTTGTGATGGCGCTGGCCTGAAATGTTTTTGCTTGATCTTGGAGCCTATCTTTTTCCCACTCATCATCTAGCCTTACCTGATGGCTTTGTAGTGTTAGCATTTATCAGTGCCTACTTGTTCTCCCCTTCCATTCTGCTTTATCTAATTTTTGTACAGGAGATACAAGTCCTCCTTTCTATGACCTTTGCCTTTCCCTTGTCTTATACCCATTAACAGCTAACTACCCTCATGAGAAAAGGCTAATTCCTTTATATTGGCAAGGCCAGGGCCTCATGAAATCAAAGGTGAAACTCCCATTGACTTCAGCTGGAACAAAAGTGGCTCAGTTTAATCAAAGAACTTGAGGAGAAAAGCAAAACAGAAGGCAGAGAGAGTAAGTATAGCCTACGACAAACTCCAGAATGATTAAAAGCTTACAAAGAGCTCAAACCTTCCTAGATATTCATGCAACATCCAGGATGACATGGCTACCCTCAGGACTGAAGCCTGTTACAGCTACCACCCACTTCAATAAATACTGATTATCTAACTAGAACGCTTCCTTCAAACCCGGAGTGTGTGGGCACTGGGCTAGTTAGCTACTGGTTGTAATACGATTTTATTTTCAGGGAGCAGTATTCTTTGGAAGCTGTATGAATTTCCTTCTAAAGTCGTAATTTGTGAAATGTGGCACTTTTCATTAAGATGACAAATGCTGGCATTTGGCGGGATGTGGTATTGATTGTATCAAGCTTTGCAATGACAGCTGGCAGCAGAAGAACAACGTGGGAGCTGGCCATGTCCAGCTGGATCAGGTGGCTTCCCCAGGGTTTGTTTTCATCCTGCAGTATAGTTCTAACTTAGTGTGAATAAAACCACTTCAGAGGTAACATGCTGATTTGCTGAACTATCTGTCAAGCGAACTGTTCAAAGCAGAGATAGGGCCAACTGGCATAAATAAGAAGTGTACCGCTCTGAATGGCAGACGTAATTCTCCACCTGTGAGAATTTCATTGCCTACTGCTGCACAAGCAGGTTCAAGCGCTGAGCAGTTTCCACTGGATGAATGAAAGAGTTTGGGGACCTTTTTGCAAGCACGCGCTACAGGGAAACATCACATTTTACAGTTCCAACTTTTTTTCTTGCTAGTGAATCTGGACATTACTTTTTAATTCCTCATAGTTCTTTTAAACATATGTAATACCAGGCCCTGATGAGGAATCCAAATAGCCGGTAATCCTCTGGTATACTTATCCCTGTAAAAACTCTACATCAGAGTCCACTATTTTATGGAGGAAATGAGAGATCACCTTCTATGCGCTAAGATATTTAACATCACGAAAGACATGAGCAATTAGATTGCCTTCTGCTCAGGACTGCAGGAATGGTCAAGGAAGAAAAATAGTTGTGGCGCCTCATATGAGGCCAGTAGCCAATTTGTTTCCTTGCCTAACTGTTTTTCATCCAACTTTTCCTTGCTGCTTCCTAATAAATGAGTGAAAGGTGTAAATATATATAGATGAGCTCAAAAGGCAGAAAACACTGCTAGAAAAAAATCCATTACTGTTCTTAATTAACAAAATTGTTATTTTTAATAAAAGCTTTCTACAGTGCTGTAAAGAAAATAAGTCCTTTTAGGGGAGTTGTATCACCTTCTGGATTGACCTTCTAAATGGTATTTTTTAATACTATTGAAAACAACTGGTCTTTGTCCTCACCTAATGAGAGTGACCTCCTATACAAAACTCTTCAAGATCTATTTATGAAGAGTGCCACATATGAAACTGATATTGATTTTTGTTTATTAACTTTCTTTATGTATTTCTGGCAGTTACATCTCTTTTATTACCTGTAGATTGAATGACTAGGCCTCTTAATATATTGCTATAGGACTTGTTTTCCAAACATCTCTTACTTTTGTTGCTCTCTTCTGAATTTTTGTCATTTTCCTCCCTTTTTTCTTTCTTTTTCTTTTAAACCATGCAGCGCTCTGAGACTTAAAAAGGTCTTCTGTAGAATAAGGTAATTATTTTGCCTAGAAAGAGATCAACAGAAAGCTTGCGAATGAAAATTTGAGGAAAATAAAATGTGAAGGCCACAAAAACATTCACAACTCTGAAACTGTGGACCTGCCATTTAACTAATTCTTGTCAACTGATGATTTACTTCTCTGTAATTTCCACTTGTGTTGCTACTGATTAAAATAGTATCAGGAGAGCTTGTGGAGGCAAATGCTAATGTTTTAAGCATCATAAACCACATCCAAGAAAGGACGGAGAGAGTGATGTGCCTCTGTGAGAGAGCCCCTACGCTGAGTGTGCTGCCCTCCCAGCATAGCCAATAATTTTCCCAGGTGGTTTTGTTTGGCTCTTTCCCCCTTCTCTAAGTTTTGATGGCTGAGGTAGGTGGCCATGCAGGTGCGTGGCACCCTGGGGAGCCCAGAGCCCTGGCACTGTCCCTAGCAGGAAAGGCACTTGCAATGGGTGGCAGAGGGGAAGCAGCTCTGCACGGTTCTGCTCTCTGGGCGGCTGGAAGCACTCCAAAGTGGGGAGAGGACTCAATTACAGGACAAAAAAATGCCTCCAAAACACAATCCCTAAGCTGTGATAACACTCAGTCACTCTATGTCATTCAAGGATGAAAAAAAGAGGAGGAAAGTGGAGGGAAATTTGGTTTTGAGATATGTATTTAGTGAAAATTTTCAAACCAGCAAGACTTCTTTTCAAACTCTGAAATGGAAAATCTTTCTAAATATTTCATGGATCTGAGTCTCTGCTTAGCTAATTACTTGTTTAGAAAACAAATCTCTGAATTCAGCAACTGGGAATACCCATATGAAAATACATCCTTATTGACTTTTGTGTTGCATACCAGTCAGTGAACAGGTATTGTATGGCCATTTCTACCCCTTTCCCCTTATATCTCCCCAGGGACAAAAGTCAATGGTAAGGAGGTACAGACCTACTTCTCAGTTGATCTAGACTGGCTTTCCAGGGCTGTACATGATGGGCCAGTGCCTGTATCCCAGTCTCGACACGGATGTGCTCCCCACACATGCCTGCGTCCCCTACTGAGTGCATCACATTGCCGATGGAAACATTTGCATGGGCCAGCTGGTTTCAAAACTCCAAATATTGACTTTTTGCCGCCTTAAATGTGTGTGAAACATTAATTCCAATGTTCTTTTTGTCGCTGCTTAAAAGCTACACCCTGCTGACAAGCCCTGTGCAGACTCTGCATGGCACACTGACCAGCCCTGTGCTGAGAGCTGTTACAGCTGTGCTTTTCAAGAACCAGTTACTGTCCCTGCTTTGAGCAGTGATGGGCCCATGCTTAATTTCAGGCTGATTCTGGAGACTCGGCTACTGAGCCACAGTGAGACTGCTGTGCAAAGACAATGGTTTTCCATTGAAATGGGTCAGTTCTCCAACATGATCAGCAGCCTGCTTAATTCCCAGACATTGAGCTAATTGGATTGTCCAGATACAAGATACAGCAATCTTTTGTATTCTTCGAAATAATTGTGGGATTACAACTTTCCCATAGATTTAGCAGTACTTTCCACCCTCTCTCTCCATTAAAAGAATTCAATCCTATTTCAAAAGATAACCTTGAGAGAATGAGGAAGGTATATGCTTTGCCTCCATCTTAACAAAAGTCTGATATGAAGGTTTAATTAAGAGAAAGAAAATAATCAGGGATGAGCACAGGATTTAAAGCAAAACAGACCTCGTACAAGTGAAGTAAGAATCACAAATGTGATTCAAAAGGTTCCCCTGCAGAGACAGAGCGGAGTTTCTCACTGAAGCTTGAGATAAGATCTGCCATAGCTGTTTTCCATTTTCCAGCTGTGATGGCAATCCACACTTTTCCCTTCTTCTGTCTTGGCTTACAAGGCTTACAAGGCTAAGAGAAAATTTTTCCACTTTGTCTCTTCTTTGGACTTAGTGCATTTTCTTTCTTGTCTTGTGCTGTTATGGTGCTAAGGTTTTGCTGTTGGGTATTTTTTGTAAGAGTTTTAAACACCTCCCATTCCCACTACTCCATCTCATATCACTTTTGTTGCATTAGAGTAAGCAGAGGAGAAGCTGCTACATCTGCTGTGTTACCCTTCTATGTTCTGCTAGGGACACAAATATTTTCTGTAAACTGTCATACGAAAGCAAAAAGTGGAGGGAAGTAATGAATGGAGAAACTTAAGTTGCCTGGCCTGACAATATCTGTCTTCTGTGATGACTTTGGAGTGCACTTGTTTCTTTATGCATGCATGTATTAAACCTCTCCTACCCCAATAAATTAACGGTACAAATCTCTGGGAAAAAAGTTTCAGTAAGTATATTATACTCAAGGGATTTCAGAGCTCAGAAAGTGAAATCCAGCTATCTTGTTTATTCGTAGAGGTATCCTTCCCTTGAGGCTCTCAGGTTTTGGCAGTAGGGCTTACTGCCTTGAACTGACAGGACCCTGAAGGAGTCCTAGGAAACAATTCTGTCTCACTTCATGCAGCAGGTGCGAAATTGAAAATACACTGCTTTTCATGGAGATGGTCTTGAAGGTATAAATATATAATTGTATGCTTAGTCAACCATTAGTTCTTCTTTCTGGAGTTTTAGATTCAGGCTTATAAAATCTCATTGTTGTTAGGATACGTTTATACTTTAATTTGAGTCTAACAGCACTATAGTCACATCTTTGTCTGTACAGCACTGAAGATAATGAGAAGCTATTATTGGGATTTCTACATGCAGCTACAATAATGTAAATATATCATTGGGATTCCTAGATGTTGCTACAATAGAAATAAATGCTAAAAAAATGTTTTAAATTTATCTTTGGCTGACAGACTAGTTTGAAAATGTGGTTGGCCACTGAAAGGGATGTTTTTCCCAAGCTAGATTTATCTGTTTCAGGGGAGAAGTTTTAAAAGCCAGCGAAATATTCCCAGGATAATTCACACACAGCTGACTGAATAATTCATAATGAATAATGTATTTAGATTTTGCCTCTCTCTTCATAAGGAGATTAGGATATTCTCAGATACATTCATTATTCAAACTAATACTGGGTTTTCTCATCCCGCCCTCTCCCCCCCCCCCCGGGCTCGATTCTGTCACCTTTACTCAAGTTGAGTAACGTTTTCTGTGGGGAATCATGCTGATTTTAGTGGCAGTTCCTGCACAGCATGGTACAGGAGAGAGCATCTGGACGCAAGTGAATAGGTTACAAGCACTTGTGAATATTTGATGGTTGTACTTTGAAGTTCCTCCTGTATAGGATTGCTATGCAAATCCTAGGAGGTACTTTTGTTAGCTCTTGTAATTAACCATCGCAACCCCAATTTATTAAACATACAATTCAAATTTTGATTGCAGCTGAGAGGCAAGCTAACATCTTGCTTTCCATGAGCAGTGGAGCTTAGCTTTGAACACTTTGCTGTTTACAGAAAGCGAACACAAAAGATCAAGAGCGAAGGCTAAAAGAAATGTGCTCGAGTGTGCAGTCATTCAGAATTTCTCTTGTTACCAGCGTTGCTTCTGGAGACTGCCCACAGGCATTTTTTCAGCATTCAGAAAATGCATTAATTACTTCTGTGCCTTCCTGTTCCCTGTGACTGCAGTTCTTTCTGGCAAATATTTTTAATATAGATCTGGCCTTTGGCTGGGCAAATGAAATTTCCTTCTCAACTTCCAGCAGCAGTGCCTAAAGGCAGAGCTATCAGTGTAGATTGGGGTACACCTCCACTGCAGTATGCCCTGCTGGATGCTCTGCAGCCACCAGTGCCACCCTGCTGTGCAGAAGAAACTTCAGCCTGGTGGCTCTGCAGGCTGGTGTTTCCCCCTCCCTGGCTAGCTGTGCTCCCACATCGCCTCCTGTTCCTCCCACCCAGCTAAGGCTGTGGGAGAAGTTTGGCCCGGTTCTGCCTTGCTACCCTTGGCGAGAGCTGGCCGCAGCTGCTCGCTGACCTGTGTTCTCTAGTCGCTTGGAGTAGCCTCAGGGAATTCACGTGTGAGCTGCTGTGACTCGTGCCATCCAGTATAGGAAGGGGTGGTGGCTCCCTGTCTCCTCCCAGCACCTGCTCCCTCCTTTGCAGGTCTCCCGCAAGGAATTGGAGTTATTCAGGACTTTGCTTTGCTGGCAGGCAGAGGTGAAGGGGGAATGAGCGACCCCTGAGCACCTCTCTCAGTACCCATGTTTTTGCCGACAGTTTTGTGGTTTACAGCTAGCTGTGGTGGGCTGAACTGAATATTTTGCCTTTCCAAAAGAAAAGGATGACTTTTTTCTAAAAATCGTACCATCTCTTCCAATGATTGGGTCAGAAAATGTCTCTTTCAACACTCTGCCAAGATTTCTCATTCTTCCTGTGTCAAAACCAAGAGCTACCTCAGAGGGGAAGGTTTTGGACTAAATATACCCAGTATTTTTACATAAAAATGCACGATGTTTTATGTAAGAAGATTATCCAATATTTTATACACCTACATTTTCTCTATGTGGGGAAAATGAGCTACCTGAAAAATTCTGCCAATGTGAAGTATAAAATCTGTGACAAAGCCTTTGGAGCAAACTACTGTGCCTCCAACATGGGGATTGCAGTCTTCTGTATGATGGAGAAAGGGCACCTTATCAATACACCTATTTGCAACAGATATGCTTGCAGTGTCTGCACTAGAAAGTGCTTGCCTGGTTCTATTAAAGTTCAAGCCAGCCTGGAGTTGGCAGGTCTAGAGTACTTCGAACCTGGTCGAACACTTAATTTGATGGACAGGGTTGGAATAAGGCAGTTTAGTCTATGACAGTAAAACAAATACAAATAGTCTCCTGGCTCTCTGACGGTGTTTACAAGAGCATTAAAATTATTTCCCCCTAATGATAAACAGTTGTAGGGATTGCAGCGCTATATCATGAGGGTAATGCTGCTGCCACTGTGGTGTGGATCTAGAGAGACCCAAAACAAAATGCCAGCAGAGGAGTTGGACAATGTACAATACCAGGAATGACAATCCAGCAAGAGTCAAAGTGTTGCTGCTGTACTTTTAAAAAGAGAGAAGATAATTGCAGGAAGTGTGCCTTCACATTGGCTTTGCCTGACCCTTTAGTGATGTATTTGTTATTATTTACCTGGTATAGATAGACCTGGTTTTAAATGCATCTCCTCTCTGCATGGTCTAAGGACCTTACTCCAAATCAGGTTCCTCACTTCTTGTATTAATTGATATCCTGCTTTCTGTATAAAAGACCTCTTATAATGCACATTTAGGTTCAGGAGGACATTACAGAGCACTTGCAGATTTACTGATTTAGGCTTGATACTATAATTTATTTTTAAAGAAAGTTTGAAGCTTGCTTTTCTGTAATCACTACATCTTTCCTTAAATGAAACAATGTTCGGGAAGTACTTTTACAGACATACATTTTGCATAAATACTGCCTCAGAAAGCAGAGAATTTTATATTTACCCTCTGGGCCTTTTCTCTGCTATAATGCAGGTTCTTCTGTGACAGCAGTGCCCTTTCTCCTTTCAGACACCAGCACTTATCTGGTTCAGTGGGAACACAGAAGCCCCCGATTTCTTTTTGTTCAGGGCAGAAGTTGTGTTAACCTTGCAAATGCAGTGAATGTCAAATCAGTAAAGTGCTGACTTGCCTAGCATCTGTCTTTTCAGCCTATTTATGCCATAGCTGTATGTTAAAGAGCACCATAAACCACTTATGATTTGACCCATTCTGTGCAAACGAAGCAAAATCTGCAGATAACACAAACTATAATTCCAGATGTCAGTAGGTTGCAGATCGTTCCCTTAGTATTTTTAATGAAAGATGAACAATAAAGACTCTTTTATCTCATTAATAATCTACATATTATTCATATTAATAGAACTGGGCCCTGCAAACTCATAAATATCAGTAGATGTTGTGATATTTGCCTTGCTGTGAGTGCTTTATGGGTTATAAATTACTCAAAATTATCATTAGACACAGGTTTCAGTGGAGCTGCACTGAAAAGCCCTCCCTCCCTCCTAGTTTTTAAAGGCATCACAAGGCTATACTGATGCTGAAAACTGGTTATCAGCTGTAAAATTGGAATTGATGTGTGACTTGGAAGTTCAGGTTTTGTGGTGTTTCCTGTTGTGCCTTGAGCAGGAATTCGCTGGTTTTCTTGTTTCAGATTTTTAGTGTGATTTTAGGGGTTTACTTTTCCCTGAAGACTGAATTTTTGAGAACCTTTGCAAACGTGGTTGCTATGGAGGCTGTGGAGAGGAGGTATGGAGTGGGGGAGACATTTCAATTGCAGTTACGAGAGCTTGTTTGTGTACCTGATCCATTCACTTCCCAAAACAGCTGATTTGATCACTGATGCCCCTATGACAAACCAGCAAGGCAAGGATTAAACTATCACATTGCTAAAAATTGTTACAAGTCTAAGGCATTCATAGGGCTTAGAAGAAGATAAAAGTCAGATTGGCCAGGAATAGGAGATTTCAGAATTTAGGGTTCCCTTTGTCTTCAACTTCACTGCTTTTGGGTTTGTAACGAGTGAGCTGAACGTAACTTTACTTAGGTTCATCACAAGGGGGAAAAATGCTGACAGGGATGATTAGTCATACAGCCAGTGGAGTTACAGGAAATTTGGCAACCAAGCAAGCAGGAAAAAAAGTAAGGTTTTGTAACAGATGAATTTCTCTTTGTGCTAATCTAAAGCTTATTTACAGCAATATCACCCATCAAGAGACTGTTTCTCCCACTGCTTTTCTCTTGGGCAGACTGCCACATACCAGCACTCGGTGGCTTCACCGGGCTTTTCATGCTGTTCTAATCATTGTCCCCTATGCACAAGAGGAGGCAGCCAACAGCCCATGACAACACCTGTTTTTTGGGAGCAGCAGCAGAAATGAGAATTAAGTCTGCAACAACTTGGATTTTGTTGTTTTGAAATCCCAGCTTTGGATGCATTAATTAAATTTCCACTTGGAGAAAAAAAAAAAGTCTGTTATTACCTAGGAGTGTAATTTTGGCTTCTGTGCTTTCTCATTGCTTGTAATTGTCAGGATTAAGAACGGTTCCCAGATTCCACCTCCTCTGTCTGCTCCAGTTTGTACCCAGGATTTGCAGTGCACTAGGTTGCTGCAGCTTGTATTCCCCTTGCTCTGTTCCCTCCCCGTACATTAGCTGATCACCAGGATTAATGCATTCCTGAAAGGTAAGGAGCAGAAGCCTGTCTCCTTGACAGCGGGGGACAAACTCATAATAAATACATAAAAATAAACATAAATAGTTAGAGCCAGCAGCAGATTGTGATGGCAGTAAAGAAGTGTTTGCTTGATGCTTTATGGAAACGAAAGCTCTGTCTTCTGCCTTCACTGCCGTCATAATGAGAGCCCTGCTAATCCGCTCTCTGAACATGATCATCATTTTTATAAACATAAAATATACTGCTTTAACTCTTAAGTCCCCTCCCCCAGCTTAGTGTCATTGTAAGTAACTGTAATTAAAATAAGGTGCTGCCCAGGCAGCCACTGCAAGTGCAGATTCAGAAACAATGGAGCATAAGTTCAGCAGCTGATGTGATGCAGGGAGGAATACTGTTTCCAACAGCTTTTCTCCAGATCAGTTGCTCTTCCCCTGACATCTGGCTGGTGATGGAAGCTACAACATAGGTGGCCATCCAGGGTGGAAAATGATTTTGAATAGGTCCTACTGGCCCTTGTATCCCATGGGACTTGACAGAGGTGACTGATCTGAAACTGGCAGAGGCTCAGTGCAGCAGTATAACATGGTACATGAATTATTGCAATATGGATTAAGTGACACATACAGATATAAAATGACTGACTGTAATTGTTCAGCCAGGAATAAAATAACTAGAATGCTGTGTGCTAAGTTTCATCTCACTGTCTTTTAATTATGCATCTGTATAGTACAGCAGCAAACCCAACATAACGGTAATATTGTCCAACGGGCTATCCATCTCTGGGAACTTGCCGAACCTGATCATGGTATCATCCAGCTGTCTTCTGTGCTAGATAAAATTATTTTCTGATTCCAGGTAAGTTCCTGAGGGACTAGTGGGAGCTTCTGACTTCTGTGAAGCAGAACATTTAGAAACTGTGAATGAAAGTTTTATGCTTGTAGACGCTGCAACTAGCCTTGCTCTTAGTTTATAAGTGTCAGACCCAGTGCTCAGCTTCCCCATGAGCTCTTCATGCCTCTCTGACAGCAGGGAATGAGACTAATGCTGGTGTAACTGGCTGCCTCCCAGTTTCTGCTCCATGGCACAGTGGAATCCTGCTCACATGGGTCTGCAGGAGCAGTTCTCTGTCCCCATGAAAGCAAGATAGTGTGAGGAACATGATGGAGAGGAAGGGGCTTCACTGGAATAATTTAGCTGTCCATGTCTGCTAGGCCAGCTTCTTAACGTGATAAGAAACTGGACAGTCTCTAGGATCTGACCACTTCTGGCATAAAAGCAGCTCAGAGCCTGAAGAAGATAAAGTGAGGAACAAATCCACCTTTTCTTGACTTTCCCTACCCCTTCACCTACCTTGGGAACAGCTAAAAAACGGCAGCAGTTTTAATTACAGCTTTAGCTTTTTATCTGTTTACAAATTGCCCTATGGATCATTTCAAACTAGGTGCTCTGTTATTTTATACCTGCAGTCTGGGATAGAGCTTATGGTAGAGATTGCACTGAGTAACTGAACAATCTTTCCCTTTTGCCATCTTATGGGTTTGCTCTGTGAACTGTTCTTTGTAGACAGATCATTCGTTTGAGAGACGAGGCTGCAGGATTTTACTTTTCTCTGATGGTCCAGTTCCACTGTTAAGTGGCCAAATAATTTTTATTAAAGCCTTTGTTTATGTAAAAAATAGATATTCAGATTACTTTTACCATAATTCAGGCCTGACATTCATCCTAGCTACCCTGTTACTTGAAAGACCTGCTTTCATGGTAAGCAATACAAAACACAATGGGCTGGCCTGTGACCGTCTTCAGAGGATGGAGGTTAAGACAAGGTCATAGGTATATGAGTGGAAATATAATCTTGTCTTACTTTCTCTTTCTCCTGTTGTTTCAGGTTGCCAAATGTTTGGTCCTGTTTTTGTTGGTGTGTCATCCCCGCCCCTCCTTCCCAAAATTGGTGGGATTGCAATAAAGAAGCTTTGAGGCAGAGACACAAGCAGAAATTTGCCTGTGTCTCTTCTAAAGCCAGTGCAGGAGCAAACCTCCTGAGGTGGGCTGTAAAAACTTTCTGTGGAGAGCAAGGAAGACTCATTAACTACCTGGTCCTTTCTTTGCTTCAGGAATAGTGCAACTACATGTTGTCCCTTCCCTTGGGCAGATGGCAATTTGGATGATAATCTTGCAGTGAGTCCCTCCTGCTTCACTTGTTCACACCGTAACTGGGAAGTATTTTCCATGTGCTTGTGCTGCACTGATTTCTAAAGCTATGGAAAGAAGGGCTGTATCGAGGTGAGCCGTTCAAATTTCATCTAAAAACTTAAAAATAACACTGTAAAGATAAACCTGGAATAGCTCTCTCTGTCTACTGTGTACTTTGCTTAGCATTTCCTTTCACCCTGCAGCCCAGCCCATCACTCCCATCTGGTGTCACCGTCGCCATAGCATATGTTAGTTACTGGACCAGTGCCATTGGTTTCCAGTGAAGTAGCACATAGTTTTTGCATATAGCCCTTCTGATAAAATTCTGCATGGTTTCTTTGCTGTGACTCAGTAAATTGAATCCTTCTTGTAGGAGAAAGATGACAGAGTGCATGAGATAAATGACTAAAATATCTAAATCTTGTGATCTTCTGCAGGTACCTTGATTAAAAGTACTTCAGACTTGGTGCTTTTGTTGTATGTGAGCCAAAATGGCAGGCACAAATCTTTATCACTGGGTAGATTTTATAAGGTCATCTGCCATCTGAACGCCAGCCACAAAAAATTAGCATCTTAAAAAACTACCACTAATTCTTTTCATGCCCCTTTTAATCTTCATTTTACTCCTGGCCTTGTACTGTGAGTTCATGCAAGGTGACAAACTGGGACCTTAAAAATGCACCGTTTCTCTGGTATTTCATGAACACCTCAAGTTTCATGAACTTGCAAAGAGTCATGATCAAAAAGTTTAAAAAACATCCCCAGAGTTCCTCGTGTCCTCTGTATTCTTCAGAATTAAGCTGTCAGATACGTCTGCAAGTGGACAGCACCCACTGCAATTTCACTGAACTAAGAGGAAACTTGGAGCTCTTTTTTTTTTTGCCTTGTTGCATTTTTTTTTAACCCTGTGAAGAAACAACTGGTAGTAAAACGTGAGAGAGAACAGGCAGTCTTATGTTCTGGAAAGATAATCGTGACAACAGTGTAAAAAGCTTCCCTTTTTGGCACAGTAAGTTGAATGCTTGAAGAGGATGGGCTGTAGCTGCCCCCAAACTCAGTTGAAAGACTTCACTTCTCAAGGGTACTTAGTAAACTGTAGATTCAGCTCTCACATTGTATATGAGAGGTGAAATAATTATGCAAAAAAATGAGGGAAAAGGAATTACCGACACTTTACCGATGCACATGCAACACACAGCATACATCTTTCTCATTCATGAGAGAGCCTTTAGTCCTGCTGAAATAAGGGAAAAATATAAGAACTTGCCTTGCAGGTCAGCGCGCAGGGGGCCTGAAGATCTAATAGACTCCGAAAAATACTACCTGTGGCATATCTTGACACAGAAACCCTGGAGCAAGCACACAGCACATGTATCGAGTTCCCTATTCTCCAGCTGAGGGCTTTGATGTTTTATGACAGTTTTTAACGCCGATGAGGCAAAACAACCTCAGAATGTGCAAAACCATAGCAACTGCTGCAGGAGGATATATCTGGAGACAAATTGGCCTCATCTCTTCTAATTTTACTGCATTTCTTCCCCTCTAAGCAAAAGATGGTTCTCCCTCCATGAGTGGGTTTTTTGTTGGGACAGGACTGGGTTGGAGTTTCAGAAGAGACTCAAGCCCAGCGATACGCAGGAGTGAGCACACATGCTGAAACCTGAAGAGATTTTGCTGGGATAAGGGAGTGCCACCCAGTGTCTGTTGATTATTTATTGGATTAAAAGGTCTGTGGGGGAGAAGCCGCTATTGCCCAGACTCTGCCGGATGCTCCCCAGTACTGTCGGCAGAAGGGCATGCAACAGTGATGCCTCCTTCCGGGCCTGCAGCGCTGGGCTGTTGGCCTATGTGGGGGCGACACCGGTTTGTCTCTCTTGAACAAAAACTGGAGCCAGATCTAAGGGGTCTTTCTGACGAAAATTCTCTTGGAAACTGGTGCGTTTCTGTTTAGCAGAGCTGGCCTTTCTGAGGGAGAAAAATATCTGCTCTGACATTTTCCAGCTGCTTTAGTTGTAAGCAGTGCGAATGATGGTTTGTAAGTCATTATTGTCAGCAGGTCTTGATATATTAGATTCAATAAAATCACACACATTTGTTGCTTACCAACACCTTCAAAATATATGACGTCATGCCTCATTTTTGCTTTTTGAAGCAGGAAATATACAAAACAACTTCAAACTTCTCCTTGGGTAGGAAAAGTTAATTTCCAGTTTTTAAAAGAAAATTCATTGTAACAAATATATGATCAGAAATTGTCAAATTAATTTTTACTTTTATCCTAAGCCACTATTTTAGTTTACAACCTGAGTACTACAGGATTTGGGAGATAAAGCAGTCCCACAAGGATCCAGACTGAGAGACCCATCCTTTTTGCTGCAAACAAGCTGCAAATGAGAAGACTTTAGTCAAAACCAGCCAGGGGATCAGCACCGAGTGGGCGCTGGCGAGCCCAGCTAGCCGCAGGGTTACGTTAATACAGAACCTCTATCAAATTCCTGGAGTTGATTAGTTGTTAACTCCAAGGAAAATATTTGTGTAGCTGAAGGGAATGGAGGCAATTTTTGAGTGGCATCGTAATTGCTCCCATGATCTTTCCCGGACACCGGTGTGCCCTTACGCTACGGACAGGAGAACTGCAGCTGAATTAGTCAATACCATGCCGCTGCTCCCTGTTGCCTGAAAGCCTTTATTACCAAACAAAGAAAATCCCTACAGACAGCGAGGCCGTGTTATCCATTTGTCCGGGTAAAATCCGCTCATAATTTCCCCACCTGCTTTGCAGGGTCCCGGGTAGCAAAGCCGGCTACAGCAGTCTCTTTCGGCTCCCCGTGCAGCGCGGGCCGCAAGGGCTGGCGGTTCCTACCCGAATCATAATTACTCTTTTTGAAACAGTCCCCAGCTTAAAAAAAAGACCCCTCGCCCCCAACCCCTCATAGAAAAAGCTGCTTGTTAAATTTCCACCCACC
>WAAD01032552.1:382504-459337 GCA_013389945.1 Fregata magnificens | reverse complement strand
CGCGGGGCAGCCCCCGGGCCAGTCCCGCCGCCCCCTGGCAGGAGGGAGCTGGGGGGCCAGGCGAGGAGAGGCCCCCGCCCGCAGCGGGAAGGTAAGGGGGCCCTGCCGGGGGGATGGAGGGGACCTGGGACAGCGCTGGTTTGTCAGGTACAGGGGCTTACCCCGGGCCGTGGCCTGCCTCACCTGCCCATGGCCCGAGGACTCGCGGTTAGCGTACAGCTCCTCAGCCCGGAGAAGGGCCCCGTTTCCCCGGGGCTGGGGCTCGCAGGCTTCCCCCCACACTGCCCGCTGCCTCTGCCACCCCGCTTTGCCCGACTGGGGCTTCTCCCCTCCCGGTCTCCGCCACCCCACTTGGCTTCGCCGCTGGCCTCGTGTCCGGGCGGCTTTTTCCGGCAGGCCTGTGTGCCTGCTGCCTCCCACCATCGCCCAGCCACCGACCCTGTGTGTGCCCCCACAGCCCGCTTTGCTTTTGCATGGGCCTGGGCTCAGCGAGGCGGCATCTCCCCTTCCATCTGTATCAGCCGGCAAAGGCTTGTCTGTTTCCCACTTAATTTCCTTCTTGTTTACATTCATCCTCAGTGAAGGCTGGCAGGTCACTGGCCTCACTGGTGCCTTTTCCTCTCTCTGTCAACACAGGAGCGCTCAGCACCTCGCCCGCCGGGGTGCCCGGTCCGCCTGATCCATCTTAGCACCCGCCAGGCTTTCTCTCCGGTGGCCCAGGCGCGTATGTATGGATGCCTGCCGGTTAATCTCGGCTTCTTCTGCTGGGCACAGACGCATCAGGTTGGGCACAGGTTTGCTGTAATGAGGCTATGTGGCTCCTGGACGAGAGCTGGCTCCTGCGTGGGCAGTGAGCTCATGTCTGTCTGCACGTGCCCCTGTAGATAGACATGCCCGCGGTCCAAAGCTCTGTTCCCTTGGCGGGTTGCGGGTCCCCTACCAGAGGGGATGCCTCGGTCACATCCCAGGATGCACGAGAGGAAACAGCTTCTCAGCGCCACGCATCACCTCCAATATTCACTGCTGGGTGAGGTCAGATGGAGGTGGGCAGTACTGTAAGGCTTGCCATGTGGCGGCCAAGTAACTCTTTTCCTACTGCTTTATTTTCTTCTTTCCCTGAATCTCAAGCCTAAAGCACGGGGAAGGGCAAAAAAGAACAATGGATGTCCTGGTACATATTCTTAAAAAAAAACCTTTACAAAAACTAAAAACATAAAAAAATCTCTAAGAAAAGTTCTTTAAAAAAATTATCCCCACTTAAAATTTGCCTATGTTTTTGTAACAGTAATGCTTCAGTAGTGCTTGCTGCTGAAGTTAAATGTCAAATAGTCTTCCCATAAAACTTATCAAGAAAATGGGGCTGACTGGTGACCTCAGGCACTAATACAGCAATAGCAAATAGGCCACAGCACCACAAAGATACCAAATGACCTTGAATCTCAATTAACAGAAGGCTTTATCCACAATTTTTTATTGCACGCAAGATGTCTGGACTCTGCTGTGTCCCTGTGTTTCCTTTGTGTTGTGTTTGCAGAAAAAGGAAAGGAGCACAAAGCTCCCTTTATTTTATTAAAACCAGAAGTTGTTTATAATTCTGTGGCCAGTGTGATATTTCCTGATAATGTAAAAACTCAATTCAAAAAGGAAATAATGTGTTACCTTGCATTGTTCCCCCAAATAACTTAGAGGCAGATAACTTGATAAAAACATTTCTATCACACCCTCTGGTTAGTTAAGTGTAGTTGTTATGTTTCCAAAAATAGATAGTCCCCGAGCGTGCCCGAAATCTGCAACATGGAGGTCAGTTCTGTGTCATGCCTAGCCTTTTCTGCCACTGCCATTCTGCCTTAAAATTGTCATGGACTTCTGCGCTGTCTATTTCTTTAATTCACTCATCATTTTGCATCGTCATACAAAGTAGATGCATGCTTGTAATCAGAGAGAGACAAGCTCGTAATCAGAAAGTAGCCAACAGTAGTTGTTTGATGCCAGAAAAATAAAAAACGTTCAGAGGTTTGAAATAAGGGAAATTATCACTTTTTATGGCTCCTAGCAAAACTCCATGACTAACTTCCTTAAAAAATGTGTCTACTCAATAATGAATGATGAACCGATATGTCTTTAAACTCTCCACAGAATCACTTCTTTCTCTTATTTTTCAATGACTGATAATGTTTTGGCTTTCCCAGCATTATTGATGTTAAATCAGCTTGCTGACTGTGGCGATGTCCTTGCAAAGAGAGGGGCCAGGAATTGCGCAAAGCCCGGGAGGAGCGTGCTGGGGTGGGAGCTCGGGGATTGGGGCCATTCCAGAGGGAGCAGGATGCTTTTCCTTGTACTTAGCCTCAGGCATAGACGTGGCTTACTCCTTCCCTCAGTCAAAAAAAGGAACTTCAGAGGCTTAAACATACACTCGGACGGCTGCTAATGAGACTGTTCTGTCTCTTCATACATTTAAAAATCTACATGCCATATTTCAGTCTCGGGCCTTCTGGGCGTTTGTGTCTAATTAGGCTGGAGGGCCTCCAGATCGAGATTACCTATGCTGCTTGGTGCCCAATTTCTTTATATGACTTTGGCAATAAAGCAGATTACTGTGGGTTTGTGTGCTAGCAAATTAGGGACAGATGTAAGCATTCTTGTAAGCCCTATTCCTGCTTTCTTAGCACTGATTGAATTCCACAATCATCTGGTTCTTTCTACATGAAATGACAAGTGTGCCGATTATTGCATATTTGTAACTAGGGGTAGTCTGTAAGACACGAGGCTTTTAAATACTTTGTCTTCTCTTGCTTCTCTTTTTTTTTTCTTTTTTTCCCAAGGGAGAAACAATACTGCTTCAAGAAAAGCTTCCCAGTTCCAGATTCAAATAATGAAAAAGAGGAAATGACTCTGAGCTGAGCTATACATAGCACAGCAACAAATGTTTTGGGTTTGTTTATGTTTTCATAACAGCTTAGAGTAGAACGGAGAAAACACAATACATAGCACGTGAATTGGCGTTTAGCACTATGAAGCAATATTCCATTGGTTAGGACTCCTATTTACTACCACTTTAGAAAAAAAAGTCCCTGTGCATTTTCGGAAGAATATGGAAGACTGCTATGGCTGTCTCCTCAGCCATCATTGAATAAATAAACCCGATCGTAATTCTCCAGGTTGCTGTCCACTTTATGAGCGCTACATGCACTCTTAGGATGTTATCCCTGGTTTTGTCAAGCCAAAGCTTGAAGTGAAATCCCAATTCCACTGAATTAAATGACAAAATTTACCAAACAATAGTTTCATCTTGGATGTCAGGAGAACTGGATACATAGTCAAAGGCAGACACCACCTTAAATGAACCATAAAAATATTTGGAAATATGTGTTAAAATGTGATTTGTGAAATGCTAGGTGGCAGGGATGAAACCCAAATATCAAAGTACTCTTCTAAATGAATAAACCAATTTTTCAGAATGATAGCAAATATCTACAAATCTTCCAGCACTTGACATCCTGCAGTCTTACATAACTGAATATAGATTTTAAGTGCTTAACTTCAGACGCTGGTAGGTGAATATTTTAGATTAATAACTACAAAGATAACACACTCCAGAAAACGTCAGATTCTTCACAGTTATAATTTTGGAATATTGGACTTACAGCTCAGAAATACCATGTTTGAAAACAAAATTTTCATGACCTCATTAGGAAGACCTAAGAATAACTGCCTCCTGACATCCAAACTCCTGTTTAAATATAAATCTTAGGGATCCTTACCTCAGGTGCCCCTGTGGCTGCTCTATGGAAAAGTTCTGACGCCGAGACGGTGAGGAACAGTGCACCACGAAAAGTGAGTGTCTTCTGCCTGTCAGGCTCCCAAATTTTTGCTTGTGATTGTGCAGTTGATAGAGTCAATTTTATTTCTTTGAAGAAAAAAGATTACAGGTGAAACACTGATACCTAATTCTTAGATTTAAATCATATGACATTAATTAAGCAGTTTCACAGTTTAGAATGCTCTAAAAAAATCAACACCTCACATTTACAGGACTTGGAGCCGCAGTAAACTCATTATTCCTAGCATTGCATATATTATGAAAAAGAAAAAAGGCTGCCTGAATGGCAAATAGTGACAAACGCGTACATCCAATAGAAATACCGTGCAACCACCCTTTTATAGGCAACTTCTATATTAAAGGAATTTCCTTGCTTTCTGAAGTGCTGAGACAGCTGGGACAGGCAATCACATCTGAAATGTCTTTGCTTTCATCTCTGGAATATGGAGGAGTAAGCAGTGAGGGGGCATTGCCTGGTGGCAAGAGCAGCCAGAGGGGCTTCGTCCTGAATGCTCAGAATTGGGCACATCTGTCCTGTTGAAGGTCCCGTGCCCTCTTCCCTACCTCCCCAGGTATAGTAGGATATCCCTCCCCATGGTGAGGGATAGCCTTGCAATGCTTTTGAAATCTGTGCCTAACTTTGTGGCGTGAGCCTCTTTCTATTTAGGAATACAATAGTGCACTTTGATGTATCATAGGGTCATTCATTTTCACAGAAAGCAAAGTGACTGCTCAATGATAGAATGTGCCTTCAGAAAAAGCTGAGCTACTTTTCATGGGAAAACTAACACTTTAAAACCCCTTTTTCATCCTGTAACATTCCAGAGATCAACGTAAATCTGCAAGTGTTAACATTGAAAAGGAAACTGTTTGATGCTCCACCCTGAAGGAGGAAATGCAGGTGGTCTTGTGTCAGAGAGCAAACTTAGGAGATCTCAGAAACTACAAACCTGAGTCCACCTGGTCTTCACCAAAATAGTTTTATGGTGAAGGGCTTCAGAAATGTTTTTAGCCAAATCAGATACATGTTTCCCAGTGTTTCAAATGTAAAAGAGAGGATAAATGCCTTAATAAGTTAGGAAGGCAGTAGCCTTATTTATCAAAAAGATAAGAGGAACCCAGATGACAGAATTATCAATATTTTGCGAAGAAAAAAGCTTATGGTAGGATGAAGCACTGTACTGCAGTGCGTTAGTGACTTTGTCTTTTGGTTTCAGAACACTAATCTGAACTCTGAAAAAACATTTGGGGAAGAAATTTTCTTAGAGACCCAGTCTGGACTTTGCGTGATGTTACAAATGAAATGCAAGTGGCATTTTGGGTTTCTTTTTGGTTTGTATAAAATTGGAGTAGGGCTCTATGGCTTGGATAATTCTACTTTTTTTCAGCACTTTCTGAAGTCATTGTAGCTGCAGCTTGGCTGTCATGTTCTTCCTTTAATTGGAAGCTGGCCAAAGGGACGGTTGGCAAGCCTGTTTTTTGGAAGTCTGGACATTATCTTGCTGCTTTGGGGCCTCCGCAGTATTAATAAACCACGAATAAACTTCCTGGTATTTCTTTAATGACATTATGGTTAAAGAACAATCAGTTTAAGCCTTCAGAGAATAGCCGTTGCAGAAGAACAGAAAACACAGTCCACTGACATCTAGCAAATGACTCTTTTCTTTGCGAAAGCAAAAAGGCTTGTTGGATCTTTGCATGGCAGAAAGAATAGTCCTGGGACATAGTGTAGATAATAAACTATCACTAATAAGTATAGCCCTTCCACTCTAGAATCTTACGCGTACTGGTTAAGAATCTCTTTTCCTCACTTGATCTATATATGATATTAATTGACTTTTGTGTCCTGATCTTGAATTTATGTTTTGGGATCTTATCTTGAAAATGCCATTCAGGTTGCTATCTAGTGTGTATCTCAGCTGGCCAGAGCCAAGAAAATATGCCTAGATTTAGCAGGGATCTACTTAATTTTCCTTGGACAGGGGGCCGCAGGCAGAATTGCTCTGCTGTATATGTGGAGGACCATTAAAAAGCATGTTCTGTAGAAACCCGCCATGTAGGGATGCTGCAGGGTGAGCCAGGAGTCCATCTGGTCTGTGCTGCCACTTTTTGAGGAGCTGAGTGGCGTGGCCAGCAAGAAGCCCCCATCTGTGCCATGAGCCTTTGGTCAGCCGCGTCTTGCAGGTGAATTTTTCAACAGCAGAGAAGGGGACTCTGGGGGATGCATGTAAAGACTTTTCTTGACGGTGTAGTTCTGTATTGAGTGTCATGGTAGCTGTAGTCAGCAATACCACAGCTTTTCCTCTCCTACAATGTATCTCTGTGTGACATGCAAATCACTAATGAGTAGCTAATTAGGCATAAGTGATCATGATTTTATTCTGTTTTCCTATAATAAATATATTCAAGTCCCTATTCTCACTGGTTTATGAAAATGACCAATTTTGTAGTGCTGAAAACAAGTTTCAAGAAAAAAAAATTGTAAAACATTCTCTTTCTGTGTAAGAATGTTAAACTTGATGACCAAAAAGACAAAGAAAACCCAACAAAGAGAAATTATTACTATGGAAATCCCCCAGTGAGAAGGTAGGGATGTGAAGGTTTTATAAAATAAAAGTTAAGGACTTCAGGAAATTGATAAAGACACAAAAAAATCTCAGTGGCGAATAGAATTATGGGTGAAATATCTTTTTCTTGCTTTTTTTATTTTTAAGAAGCGTAGTAAGAACAAAAGTAGTCTGAACAAAAGAGTGGGCCATTGCTGGGTCAAAAATGTCCATTAGAATTAGAATGAAGTATTCATTGAATTACTTCTCTTCTTCGTGTGTCAGTGAAGGACAGGCTGCTGCACCTCTGCTGATCGTGATCATGAAGTATTTAACACCCTCCTCCACCTTTGCTGTGCTGCTGTGCTACTGTGTGAACTACTGTTGTGCTACTGTGTGAACTACTGTTGTGCTACTGTGTGAACTGTTACTATTAGGCTTATTTAAACATCTGGACCTGACAACTAATACCCAGAAGTTCTTAAGCAATTCACTGGAGAGTTCTGTGGGTTATGAAGCTTGAATTTTTCAATATGCTTTGGAACACAGAGAAATTACAGAGAACTTGGGAATTTGTCACCAATGCTTTAAAAAGGAATCTTCTGGATAATTGCAAGCCTATCAGTTTGGCTCTGGACCTGGAAAAATTAAAAGAAATTCTCCTACTGGACTACATTTAAACTTCCTATCATTCTTTAAGACTAGTCACCCGTGATTTTTGGAAAATAGATTTTAGCAGCCTGACTCTTTATTCCTTTCTTTATTCTCTTATTTGAGAGATAACAAATACTGTTTGATCAATGCCATCATGTTGAAGTAATATATAATACATTTCTGTGAGGCATGATTTTTTGATGAAGTAACTAGATTGAAATGAAATCAATGCAATGCTTCTTAAATGGACTAAAAGCTGGTAGACAGGCTATGAAACATGACTGTAAATGGGAATCTTCACTGAGTATGTGCCTTTCTGTTGGATCCTATAAAAACTGGTTATTATCAGTAGCTATTTAGCATTTTTACTGATGACCTAGATGGTAACAATACCAGTTTTCCACAGGACTAAGGGAAGTTTAAGAAAGAGGATAGCTGTCTGATGCAAAGAGATCTGTCAGTGCTGGTAAAGTGGGTGCAAGCTATAGTGTATCATGAATGAAGTTTTAGTGAGTTAGTCTGGCTCTTGGACACATGCTTGGCAGTACTGAGTAAGGGTAGAGAAATATTTTGCATATGCAAATTGTGTTCCTACAAATAAACATGGTTTTAGGAGGGAGAAAGGAGGTTCAGTAGTGTCATGACAATAAAAGACTAGGAAAAATTGAACTTCAAGGTCACTATCTACTGGATTTACCAAAGACGGGTGGCTCAGTATCACTTGCTCCATTTATATACCAATTCTGGTTCATCATGCGGGTAAAGGTATTTTTCAGTGTAGCCAGCAAAGGTGTAACAAAATGCAGTGTCTGGAAAGTGAAACTGGACCCAAGCAAGGTTTGCCTTTGTAACAGTCAGGTAAACTGACCGTTGGAATATCGATACCAGTACCAAGGTTATTTAAAAATGAATTCTAGTTTAAAAAGGCCATGATTCTGGAAAGCCTTGTGTTTTTCAGATCTGAACTCTAAGAGGGTTCCTGTCACGTACGAAATATTACCTAAATTCAGTCTTTTTTGTGCTTAATACAGACATTTCCAAGAGAAGCATGGGTCTCTCTCCCCAAAGGCTTAATTGTTTAGAGAACTTTGAAGCTGTATTCAGGCCTCTGAACATGGATGAAACTTAAATTAGTGTCTTGCTCTGCTCAGAATTTATATGAAAGAATTGGCTTTATGTTAAAGTTTTTATTGTCAGGAATGGAAACAGGGAAAGTCCTGTGTACATTTTAGAACCTGTTAGATGTTTGCATGCCGCACTCCTCTCTCCTGTTGCTCTCTTACCCTGTTGCTTGAGACTTCCTAAATTACCAGGACAAAGAGAATGGGAATTTGACTTACATATTCCTCCCGTTCTCTGAAGCATCTGGTTTTGGCCTGTAGCTAGAGCAGCTGAACATAGTGCTCAACTCGGGCAACTTTTCTGAATTGGCCAAATGCAGTAAGGGGCTAAGACGAAATTTTTGCTTTGAGCTGGATGAAATTCTGGACTGCTCTTGACAGAGGTTTCACCAAAACCCTGGTAGAGAGTTTGCCTGTGACTGTGTTTATATTATTGCTCCTTGAGAGAATTTTGTGGCTCTCTGCAGGGCGGCGATTGCTTGAGATTATACTGAAATTTCTTAATGTTGAAGTGGTGTGTGACAAAAAGCAAAAGCAACTTCAGTAATACAGCTTATACATCGTGGTTAGCCCGAGTGATCTCAGATGTACAGAGGCATGTTCTGCTCTGCTCCATGTTCTCAAGAATCAGTAAAATTTAGAAATTTGGTCTTAAGAAAGTCCATCATGTTTAAGTACAGCCCTGATTATCTGTCCCTTTTCTGCCTATGCTGTTCACTACTGACAGGGCTCTGGAAATAATGCATGAAAAAGTCTTGCATCTGGAACAGTTAATGTTCACCTGCATGTTTTTCACCTTTTTGCTAATTAAAACACAGCAATGAAAAATGTTATTCAGTTGAATCAAGTTATTTCATATAAAATTAGTAAAGTTAGTAATTATACATATCTTTTCTGTATCACTTTTGTCCACTGGAACAATTTATCCTTCCATCCTACTGAAACTGAAAATAAAGAAGCTGGCTTGCTTTGCAGAGGACTTTGAAATGACATGCCCAGATCACCCAGAAACAGAGCCAGGACTAATATCTGTGAATCCCAAGCTGCTTTTGTAGCCACTGGACCATGCTGATGACACCACTAAATACAGAATTTGGGAAGTACCCAAGTGCAAATGCATAACCAAATTTCAGGTCTTGCTTTAGGAATATACTAAGAATGTTTTTTAAAACTGTGATGATCAGTTCTTTTTCAAATAGATTTTTTTTAATTTATAAAACTATAAACAGATACTGTGACCCTCCATGCCTGTTCTCAAGAACAAATTTACATTTTTTTCCTACGACCATAAAAATACTTGCTTTTTTTTTTCCTATTGCAGTTAGTGCATTGAAAGCTTACCCTTTGTTCGTGTTCAATTCCTGTCTTCAGTTTACCTAGCAGCCTACAGCGCACATAGTCTATATTCTCCAGCAGTTGCAGCAACACATAGGTAGGAGCTGTTTGTAAAATCAGTAGAAGTATCTCTTGCTCCTCTTTGAAGTCGTGCCTTAAAATGATCCTTTCTCTGCAATTTTTGGCAACTGAGTATCTTGTAAGAGCTGATCATTTCCCAGCAGGCTTAAGAAGAACATCCAGTTGCTTTCTTTTGCCCCCCCCTCCAATTTGTGCTGAGCTGTGCCCTCCTGTTTTACAGTTGGATTGGAGGTGCCTCTGATAAAGGGCTGTCTATTGTTCAAGTGGGACTCAGTGTAATGATCTCTAGTCTTGTGTCCAGGTCTTTAAGTGTTACAGTCTACAAATTACCATCCTTATCTCTTTTTGTCTTGCTCTATCTTGCCGAAAGAATGAACGCGGCTGTCTCAGTCGTAGCCAGGACTATCTGTTCCCTCACTGAGAAGACAAGAGGGTTCCTGCTGTACGAGTCTGTATTCCAGTGACCTGCCCGACGGTAGACATTGCAAACTCATATGAGAGGACTTCTGTTCACCTGTCTGACATCTCTGCTCTGCAGATTCTGGTTCTTAAAGCATCTGTATGAAAGATACTGGCTTAGGTTAGCCTTATGTTTGTTTGCTGAGATTTGTAAATCTAGTTGTTGAATCAGTTTGGTCTCTATAATCACTGGTATCTTTCCAAAGACAGAAGTATATTCAACATTAACTGTTCTGTTAAATATTATCCCATTTCATTAACACCAAGCTTAATTAGAACCCCAGAAAGGACAGTCTAATCTCTGTTTGAATAACTGCACCAACCTGCCACAATCTGTATCAAGGTTTTAGCAGGGTAATTCACCAACCTTGCCTTGTTAGTTAAATGATTAAACATCTGCTGTGTTGAAGAGAGAAACACGTTTCATCTTACACTTGCAGCTCATCCAATAGCTAGAAATTGAAGCTGTTGACTATCAGTGACTAATAGCTTGAAGTCCTGTTTCTGTGGCACATTGCAGTTGGCAAGAGTCTGTCTGCTTCAAGGTTCCAGGGAAAAGTGTGATACTTTCTGAAAAAAAAAAAGCCAAAATAATTCTGTATTTCACTTATTACTCTGAAGTGTATGCGCACAGAAATACACCCAATATAAACTTCGAAATATTATTTTATGTTTAAACTTTGAAGTTAAAAACAACATGAGGTTTATTTCAAAGCTTACAACCAATACTGTGAAAACCACAAAACTGATCAGAGTTATCATCTGTTTTGTTAAATGTTGATCAAACCCAAGCAAGGCTTGTATTTTTTTTAATGTCGGAACAGGAGCATACCATGTAATCTGCACTGCATGGTGCTGCAGTAACTAAATTGTACTAGTAATGTACATGATTCCCATGCAGTGGTGTAAACCCTGCTGGTTTCCCCTACTGGTGCACCCCCTTTCCCCTGCCCCTGGATGCAGCAGAGGGGTAGGAGTTTTGGAAAAGCTGGCTGACAGCCCTATCTGCCTGCAGTGTGCCTGCTGCAGATTTGACTGCTGAATGACCAGCCTCGATGGAAAAGAAATACATGCCAATGGCATGGACATACTTGCCAAGAGAGAAGTACTAATTAGGAGCTTTCTGCTTGCAGTCTAGTACCCAGCCATATGTGCATGACTATTTTCTATGACTAGTAGCTCTTTGTGGATGACTCCTAAACACAAGCACCGGAAGGATTAGCAAGATGTACAGTATGTGATACTTTGCCCTTTCCACAAACATCAGTGTCACAGCACTAAAGAACTGCAATGAGGTCATAAAAATATTCTTTTTTTCCAAGCTTTAAAGATCAGCACTATTTGTCATGGAGCAAAATGGCTTGGAAGTTGAACTTCTGTTCCCACAATTGTATTTAAGAAGTGTTCATGAATCTTGACAGACTTATGACTGATTGTAAGCAGCTGAATGAAAACAATAGGCCTGCGATAGCCATGGGACATGGGTGGGCCCCATCGTCAGTGTATCTGCGCTGATGAAGTCTTGCATGGCAGGTAGGCTGTGTCAGAGCGGAGCCCCAGAGCTTAGGCAGTCACACTGCGACACATTTGAGCTTCAGTTCCAGCTATTCCTCAGCTGCTCAAACAGTCTGTCTGAAGAAATGTTTTAAATAAAGTGCATTTTGCATGCTTTTTTAAAAGAGGCTGAACTGTGTCTTCCCATGATGCAAATTCACATCTAAGAACATGCTGGCTGTCATAGCTTTAACCCCAACCCACTCTCTTAGTTCAGGGAGGCATATGTTGCCAGCTCAAGGATGGCTCAGAGAGAGGTAAATACAGATGGGTCCATGTATATGTGTGTTCATATATATGTTTATAGCTAAATGTTGTATTAACATCAATATAATTAACTGAGGAGAAGATAATTCCTGAAAAAGTTGTCTAGGACTGAAAGTCTTATGTGGCCAAGGGCAGAAAAGCTTACAAAGGGATGAGTTTTCTTGATGCCTAGACCTTACTTCTTAAAAGATGAAGAGAAGATACAGAAAGGGAGAAGTAGGATATAAAAAAGCAAAGTGGTGACTTTGTTGATTGTGGTAATTGAGGATAGACTGATAACAAGGGAAAGTTGCTTGTAATTTACTGCCCACTTACAAATTACAGAGGGAAAGAAATAGCTATTCTGCACAACATGATAGTTATTGCATTGGAAAGGCTTTAAGTTTAAAGATTATTATAATATTAAATTACATATGTATAATTTTAAAGAAAATAGTGTATTGATCTGTAGAACATTGAGCAGATATTAGTTCTGTAAAAAAACATTTCTGGAAATATATTACTTATGGCTAAAAAGCTGTTTATATACAAAATCTTTCATATCGCATGTATATTAAATGCAGTGTACTCTGTCTATAAAGATCTTGTGCAGCTTGCTGTTTGATCTGAACACCATGTAATGAAGAGTTCTGCTTGTGATGAAATTCTGTATAATTGAAAGCCCAAATGAAGAAGATGCCTAGTAGGGAAGGAATAAAATGCACAGGCTATAAAGAAATGGACACTCTGAAGTTAGTATATGAGGTGCTTTTTATTTCTACAACCTGAAATGCTAATTTCAAAGAAGAAACTACAAAAGATGGAAGGAAATTGCAACCACTGTCACACTCAAAAGGTCTGTCTGACAAAAGGCAGGTGAAAGAAAAGATGAGATCACAAAAGAGGTATTTTTGCAAGAAAAAAAAGAGGCTCTTACCAGACTACAAATAAAACCAAAACGCAGTGAAGAATTAGAAACTAGGTACTTTAAACAGCGGTGGGAATTCCATAGTCCAACAGTACTACACAGGTGGGAAAGACTACCCTAATTATTGCATTTTAATTTCTATATTAGTCGAGGTATGTCATTTTCAGAAAAAGAGATGTGATCTGATTATCTGATAATTCAGACAACCCATTATGATGTTTAATTTGCAAATGTTCATGACCTAGAACATTTCACTAAGCAGCTGATAACGTGAGGAAGAGTTAAAGCTGTCCGTTCAGCCTCCTGCTGTGCAGGGACTGTGTTGGTAGAAGCTGCAAAAGAGCAAGACATCTGCAAGTTGGGCTTCTGCTATGTCAGTTTGGAATGAAATCAATACGTGGATGAGACGGGATTTTCATCCTCCGTGTTCTTCAAGGAGATACACGCATGGCAAGGATTTGATGAGTGGAATTGTTAAACTGTATCTGAGCAGTGCTACACTGGGACATAATACTTTGTATCCTCAAGTCTCCAGGGAGAACTACAAGACAACAGGATTAACTATCAGAGTGGATTCGCTCTATAGACAGAAACTCTTGCCTACATGATTGGAATAGATAATTGATGGAAGAACAGATAGTGCAGACTCCTGGAGCAGATTAGTTTTGCACTTTTCTTTTTCTCATTACAGCCTTTGTCATGAAAACGGATATACTTTATGCCATTTTCTCTTCTCCTTACAGTCATGACACTGGAAATGTTATCACTTTTGGTTTTTCCAATTTTTACATTCCTAAGGCCTGATATAATTATTTTCTCTTAATATATTCTCTGTTTCAGTGTCTTTATAAAAAAATTAGCATTGGTGGAGTTTGGTAGGAAATTATATTCTTCCCTGACAAGCTAAAGATGGTATTGTTTAAAGGAATAATTAATTATCTTAGGAAGCCATTTTCATTAAGACCTAGTTTTAATAGCTGGTTAAGCATAAGAAAAAGTGGCAATGAGGACTTTCCATAGACGCTAAGAAGGGAAGGCGCTGTATTGCGCTAGTCTGACTTCCAGCATGACAGAGATCCAGGGATTCTTGTATCTGACACTCTATATTGCTAGAAAGTCATCTAGCTTTGATCTGCCAGTGGCAAATGATGGAGGATCTAATACAAGCTTTTGGAGAGCAATCCAATGACTACTTATTCTTGTGAAAACTCATGAAATTGAAAATAACTGGAATAACTTTCTATTTGTGGGATGAATATTCTGTCACAGGCATGCAACCTTAAAAAATATTTTAAAAAGTTTAATTCTTTAGAAAGGGATACTAGCTTTGAAGAAGAATTAATTGACAGACATCCTTTGGCTTCTGCTGTACTGGACTTCTCATTTCATAAGCTCTCACTGTTCAAACCATATGCCTTATTTCTAGACTGAAACTATCTACTTTTAGTTTCTAGGTTCTGCATTTTTTACAATCTTTTTATCTTTTATATTATTCAACATCAAAATAATAGGCAGGGATGTCTATTTTTGGTGTCTGCATGGTTTGTAGGAAGCACAGATTTGGTTCAGTTAGGTCACTCAGCACCTTCAGTTCTCACCCTAGTCAGGATCAGAGGGATTAAAACCCACACAGAATTCTTAATTGCCTGTAATTGCTAAAGAATATTAACAGGATAAAATTGTACACCAAAGATCAGCAACACTTGCTTCTCTTCTGTACCTCAGGTACCTGACGATAGCAATCTAAATCTAAAGATTGTGTCCTTATTGCCCTTGAAATGAAGCTAGACTGTGAGAAATACAGCAACAGATATCTAGCTGATAGGAATGATATTTCTTAAAATTGTGTGTGGGTACATATATGTTCCTGGAGCTTATTGGTATCCCACTGATGAGATGTTGCTGAGTTATATAATATTACATATAATATATCTCCCATTCTTATCATAAGGTTTTCTGGACAGAATGTGTTCTCACCTATGGTGATGTTCCTTTTCCACATCAGTCTTCTAACAAACTGGCTTATACTTTCATTTTCGTGCCCATTAAAAACAAGCCTTAAAATGGCTTAAAATGGTCCACCCCCTTTTGGAGACAATCAGACTTTGTTTCAATGGTTTTTAAAAGCAATCCCGAGGAGAAATACCAATAATCTAAATAGAGAATCCTGAGCAGAGCAAGCTACTGCAGTGCAGAACATAATTCATAGAAAGCATTTGACAATAGCATTTTTGATGATTCATTCTCCTGACTCAGATGGCAGAGAGAACCAGGCATGGGAACAGTGTATTTTTGCAATAAAAGGACGAGAGATGCAAGGGTGCCCTTGTTGCAATGACCCTTGGAAATGATAGCAGGTTATTCTGGTGTCCGTTCTGGGCCAGGTCGTGATGGGTGGGGGAGAGGGAGGGAGACCACAATCAGTAAATGTATGAATACAATATAAATTAGTGAAGGATGTGGGGAAAATGTCTAACCAAGTATAGCTGATGACTTTTTTTATAAGTTTGGCTGGTAAAGATAATTTCAATTGCTGTAGGGTATTGTATGTGAGGGTATTGAATGACATCCTATTTTTTTTCATAAATTGTTCTGTGAGATGGGGGCAGTTCTGCACAAGATTGTTTTCATAGTGTTGTGTCCTGTATTTGCATTACCCTGTGACTAACTAGTGATGAGGTCTGCCTGAAGCTTTACACACTGCTGAGCTGCAATAAAATCTCTCTGCCCCGTGAGTGCTCCAGTATCTGACATTGCAATGGGATTATTTTTTCTAGTATAGGTGCGCCGATTTGGGCCTCCCTTTTCTGCCTGGCCGCGTCTGTGATGGATCTTGTTGGATTTCAGTGGCTTGGTGATGCCTGCCCCTTTGTCGAATTTAGCTGAAACCAGCCTGCATGTTTAAAAGCGTGGGGACAAAAGTGCCAGTGTTCAGACAATCCTGTTTCTCAAGGAACCCAGCTTAAAATGAAGAGTACAGAATTAGTGTAGCTCCTGGTAACTGGATTAAAACTAACTACCTTCAAAAGAATTGCCATGCAGTGCAGTCTTCCTAGGGAGGCCCCTGTCTGGGAATTTTTTGACTTGAATTCGGGTGGGAGGGAAAACCAGGTGCACTGTGCCTGCAATTTGCAGATCTCACACCACATGTGGTCCAGCCAGATGTGCCTGACAGGCCTCTGCACATGACAAGAACATAGCTAGTGACATGCTGAGTCAGAGACTGTGAGTATCCCAGAAACAGAAGGATCCCTATTGCAAGGCAGTCATGGCCACATTTTTAATCCGGTCAGAAGCCTTTTTCCCGTCTGCTGCTGAGGAGAAGGTCAGTAAGAGGGCGGCCAGGTGTGGGACGTACAAGTTGCTGTGGTAGCGGTGCTCAGGGCCTGCGCAAGAAATGGTCAGAGGTGCTATGTGAGACATTTTCCACTGACCCCCAGCTTTCTCACAGTCTTGGTCCTGCCGTGAAGGTACAGTGGTTCCTCTGTGCGCTTGGCTGCTGGCCAGGGCCGCCTGCAGCTCGACTGCGCTGTGTGTGTGCACAAGCTCTGGCCGAGCGACCTGGTGACATGGTGGCAGGTGTCCTGCCCTGCCACTGGAAGCAGGTGGGGGCTTGCTTGGCCTGGGAGGGCCAGCGCCAGTGCTATGGACAGACACTTCAGGTGTTGTGCAAAGTACTGATGTTTTTGCTGGCTACTGCCTCTTTGTGCTGGCCTCCAGAGGATGGTTTGAGTTTATTTTTGACCAATGAAGCATAGGAAGGTCCTTGAAACCCAGGGACAGTGAAGGGAGATGGGGCAATGCAGGTTCCTCCCCATCTTTAATTTTGTTGCTTTCACTGCTGCCTCTAAGCATTTATGCACACTATACTTCATAAATGCATGGCAGTCTGTAAACTTTACATTGTCTTTCCTACAAAGTTGCCTTATCCTGGCCAGGGAGTCTTCTGCAAGACTATATGAGTCACAAAAAGTAGCAATATGCTAAGTTAAATACAGTAAATGATTTATCTCCTCTCCCTCTGGTTTGTGTTTTGAAATGTACGCTGCGCGGTTTGATAGCTTCCTACCACTGCTGCCAGGCCACCTGTCCCGCACCGCGTCCAAGTCTTTGTCTCCAAAAATACCACTGCAGCTCAGACAAACATCTTGGCAGCCATGCCAGGGAAGACCTTTAAAATGACAATCTCCTATTGCCACAATGGGAGAGAAAGATACATTACATGTCTGACCCAACACTTCAGAACTGCAGAGCTGGAAATACCACGCCATGTCTAAAACGCATGTAGTGAGTTGATCAGCCTCTGGAAACAGGCATTGTCTGGCTTCACAATAGTTAATGTAGTACTACGGCTTTCTGTGATACAGTCTGATTTTTTTGTCTGTTTTTTTTTTTTTTTTAATCAGTGACTCAAGCTGTTACTGTTGGTGAATTAAGCTTTTATCCCTTGCCACAAACCCAGTGCTTTTTCTCTGCTTACTCTTTCTTTTGTGCCTGTTAGTGAAGCTATTGTAAGTATGTAATGCCATGGGGTGGCTGCAGACAGACACCTGAAGTTTTCGAAGAAGTAGGTAAAATGTAAACAGACGATTAAGTGGGTGACCCACTGAGATTTAGGTCTCCAGAAGCAGTAGGGTTGCCTCTATGCTTTTATTGCTGTTGGTTTGGCTTATGTAGACTTTGCCCATATGTTTCCATACCCAAGCTACCTAGCGGCAGCCCAGAAGATGGCACTGGTGGCACCCTCGCTGGATAGGACTCTTAGTCCTGAGCCCTCGACTGCTGCAGCTGGACGTCGGAGCTAAGTGGTGGCCCTGACACTGGCCCATGTGAACTGGTATCACAGTCGCTGGGACTGCAGACACTCATCTTGTCCTGGACATCAAAGAGAGAGCGAGAGAATGGAGTTGGAGTTGCTTGGGATTTATTTGTTGTATGGACGAATGTAACTGAACTTTTTTCCGCAGAGCTGCAGGGCGAAAAATCCCAAGCGGGATACAGCACCTGCAGAGCATCCTTGTCCCTGGCAGCAGCATCCCTTGGTGTGCAGTGGTGGGACTTCAGGGATGACACATCCTTGCCGTTGGGCTCTGCAGAAGGCGCTACTTTGCAAGCCATCCTGATGGGCTGCCCAATATCCTCTGGGTCAAGGCCAGTATTAATTGTGAGAGAGATGTGGCGAAGCCACTTTGTAAGCGCACAATGTTCAAGGGGACGACATGAGGGAGACAAAATGTCTCAAGGTTCTGCCTACGTGCAGATAGAATAAGGAAGCACGTCTGTTAAAACAAAAGGTCCGTGTTGCTTGTTTGGTTTTAAGAAACTTTCCATCCTCCCATTGAAAGAAGCCCTTGGGGTGAAAGGCCTGCGGCTGCGAGGGTTTAATATTGTTGGCGTCTGTTTCTACCGAGGTTACATAATTGCTGTTTTCCTGGGAAATGAAATCATGGAAATGAAAAACTAAATCCACCAGAGCATAAGCAGGCACAACTTTGATTTCAGGCACCTGTCTGTGCCAGTATTTAATTTGGCACAGGAAACATAGCATCAAAATGAATATAAACAAGTAGCATAGGAATAATGGCACAACTGGCATTCAGACACCGAGATGTGAGAACAAACACATCCCTCTCCAGCATGGGAAACTTCACAGCCTATACTGTGTGTGGGGGACGAGGCCAATGTCAGGAGCAGGCAAGGCGAGTCCTGTGCAGCAGGAAGGGCAGGGGGGCTTTGGGAAATACACTTGCAGAAACCCAACAACCCACACCTTAAATGAATTGGAATGAGAGAAGGGCAAGCTGCAACCAAAGAAGAGAAGCTGGAAGGCTGTAAGGCCTTTCCTCTGTCTCGCCTTAGTAATTATCTCTTGTTTGCAGAGCTTCCATTAATTGGAATGCATTTCCTAATGAAATTAGGCTAGCAGCCAGTATTCAAGTCTTTTTACTGCTAGGGAAAAATTGTTCTTTGAGCAACTCTGCCATTGATTTTTGTTTGTGTTTTCATTCATCATGAGACTGTTACGTGCCAAAAATTCCATGCTCCGTCATATTGCCTTGGACAGTCTGAGTTATTTGATTTATTCCCTTGTTCCCGTGTCTTGAAAACTGAATTCTACAGCAGTGCCCCATTTGTAGTTACTGTGTTGTATGGTTTTCACCTCCCCTCCCCTTTTTTTTTGAAACAGTTGGCCTTCCTTTTAACTACCTATCGGTTAGGACAGCATGAAATGCATGGCAGTGCAAAGACTCTAAGAATCCCAAGGAAAAAATAATAAGGCTTCAAAAAATTGGTTGAAGTGACATTTGCATTGTGGGATTTCTGAATTTAAAAGGATTCTCAAACTTGCTTGGTTTATAGGGAGCACAGGAGCTGGACTGCATCAGTACAGAAGAGCACATTTTGAAGAGAGATCTTTGACAAAGCGAAACTGGCAACAGTTGAGCTGGAAGGCGTCAAAACCCTGTTCAGACCTCAGACAGTCTTTGAACTGTGCTTTGCTTATCTCTTTGAGGACAGGTGGGACTGGAGACAGCAATTACAGCGTTATTTGCATGTGGTGTCTTCTTTGCTTCTTCAGCCAGGTCAGGACTAGCTATTGCTCATGGGTGTGCAAACGGCCTTGTCTATCTTACCCTGCAGGATACTGTTTGATATATTGGCAGTTACATACATACCTTATCCGTCAGGCTGAATTACTTTCAAGAATTAATCTTTCTGCTGCATCCCCGCTACATGATATGTATCTGTACTGATCATCCTCCATAACAAATATGAATCTTATAAAATGCATGCAGCCGTTTTACAACAGACTTTAAGTAATTGATCCACCAGTCTCCTTTCTCATTCAGCACATAGGCAGGATAGTGAGCAAGGCTGAGGGTTAGATGAAGAGAGAATGATTTGAGTTATCTCCAGCTCAGAATGATCAAAAATATGAGACTGCCTTTAAAATTAGTTTTTGAAAAGCAATATGCTTATGGTTCATCTTAGTTTCTTTGATGTTTGAGACTTAAACGAATGCACTCAATTTACCTTTACAGATTTGTCTCAACACATGCTGGCATAAATGGTTGTAAATTAAATCTTAGTCACCCACCATCTACAGCAACTGGAAGTATAGGGACAAAATCAGTGTCATAGGACCTGTGACTGAAATCAGGAGAGAAAATAACCCAGTGGAATCCTGTACTTTTTAGGACTTTACTGCAGTTTCTGGAACAGTGACATTCTTTTCTTCAATTTACTAAAGCTTCCCCCTGCGTGTGTGTATTAGATTGTATGTATGCATGGAAACTCGCGCAATTGGTGCTACTTACTTAAACAAAAATAATTTTCTTAGGTGTATTTTAATTCTTTCTCCTTCTGATTCAAGTAGGTTTATTTCCTATCCAGAAATCAGCTAGTGCAGTAGTAGTCATCTTCAAGAGACAGGCTGTTACCGTGAGAAGTTACATTGAGAAATTATGCTGAGAACCCCCAAATACCACGCATATTATGGATGATGTGAAGAATTTAGTGATGTTGCCAACACGTTTATGGTGAGAAAGAAAGTCAGCTAGTTTCCCTTAGCTGCTGGGCTGAGGCTGTGGCCTCTTTGCACAGCTACGACAAAATTGTGTGTACAGAGGGTATGTGCTTCAAGAAGGACTAAGGGACTAGTTTAATGGGGTGTTCAGTTGGAACAGTTCACAAAGAGCGGCAGCCCTCAGATCAAGATAAAGATGCTTTGGAGATTATTGGAACAAACAAAAGAGGCTTTAGGGTTGTCTTTCACTGGAAAATGAAAGGGGGAGAAAAAGGAGTGTTGCAGAGGGTGGTCTTGTAAAGGGAAAGAAAGAAGGGCAGACATTTTTACATCAGGTTGTTGTAACTGTCCTCTGAAGACACATAACAGAAGTTTTCCCTCTCTAGCTGTACAGATGACTCCTGGTAATCGCTTTTGAAGCAATGTGATTATCAGCTACCTGGAGAACAGTATCAGAACTGCACCAGATATTACAGCAACTTGAATGGGCTTTTAGTCATACATTTACAAACAATGGGCGGCATTTTCCTCTAATGCCAGAGTTGATCAAACTCTCCATTGCAGTGCTCTCTAACAAGCCCTGGCACTTCTGTGAAATTTGCAAATAAATGTCTTAGTCAACCACTTCTGCAGGTTGTTGATTACTGACCAGCAAATAGTTCTCAGCACACCTCCCATCTATAATGAAAAAGATATTCTATATATTTCTTTGCATTATTCACTTCCTTCTGGTCTTGGGATGTTGTAGAAAATCTAGCAGGCTGTAGCTCATAGTTGTAGTCTTTTCCTGCATGTTATAAAGCAAATAAACTGGCCACATCCTCTTCCTAAAATTGCAGCAACAAGATCAGAAAATGACACAAGGCTTTTGTGGATTGTTTCCCTCTCAATGTACAGCTGGTACCTGACTGTCTTTCCATTGACAATGAAATGGCTACAGAAAACAAGGTGTACAGATGCAGAAGAAAATAACTGTGGGAAGAACATGTAGTATCTTAGTGATGCTAGAAATATGTTGCCACTGGGGAACGTGCTGGTTTATGGTGTTGGAATGATCAATTCTCTCTTTAGGGTCTGAAATTCCATGACTACTGATGTGTTTACAAGAGCACTCTCTGCTTTTTCCTGTGACTGCATTGTCCCTATCTTAAATATGTTGTGCATAAATATGGAAGAAGAGAGAAATACAGAGGCATACAACATGCAGGTGTCTGAGTCCACATTGTGAGACTCAACTAGCATACAAACACAGTACCAGAATAAGATCATGTTTGACTGCTGGAACATTTACTTTTCCCAGAAAAGCATTTATTTGCTTTTCATTACTCTTAATAAGTGGAGAAAAGACAAAGATTGTGTTTTGCCTGCCTGTGTTTCCCACGAGGTGTTTATCTTTTATAAATAAACCAACAAAATAAACCAAAAGACGATGTTTTGACAGAGTGCCTGATTTCGAGACCACAAAGTTGCAGCTAAGAGGATTCCTGTAGGATTTTCAACACCAGGCGGTCCTGGGGAGGAGCAGCTGCCACTTCCCTCTGCAGGGCAGGGGACAGGAATGCCACAAGGCATCGCAGGGACTGGCAGGGGTCCTGTGGGATCATCTACAGCAAAGGATCAGTCACACGGGGCTTGGCATCAAACTCAACTTTTCTTTCTGGGGACTGTCCTGATGCTGTTATGGCAAGTGCCTCATCTCCTGGTTCTCCCAACCTGAGAGGTAGGCAGTTAATTTTTAAATAGTTGATAGTTCCCGAACCTCTTTCTTCATTTTTGTCTTAAATCGACTGTCACTACTTGGAGTTCTTTCTCACTGACAGTACTTACATGGGGGGTGATGGTGATGTGGTGTGTGGACCAGATAACCTCCTTTCCAGTCTAAATTAGTCTATATTTTGGGAAAGAATACTAGTACAGACTCTTCAGGGGAGTAGCAGACTCATCTGTGATGAGGGAGAAAGTGTGACGACAGCACTGGAAGACAGTTCTGCATTGAACATGGGAGCCTTGTCGAGTAGAAAATGGAGACTTGAGACCTGCCCCAGGACACCTACAGAGCATTAAGAGCGGCTAGGCTGTTGGTATTGATCAGTGTCACAGGCAGTGGTTTCCAACGTATCCATCATTCATGTGGTCTCTCTAGGCTGACCAAAAAATGTGCACTATGACCACGTATATTCTTCACTTGTTAGCACGGTACCCAGCACAGCTGTGACTTGTGCAAAGTAGCACTCTTCCAAACAGCTTGAGCATCTTCTAGGAACCAGCAGAAAATATTTGAAAAATAAATTTGTCAATAGATAGGCCTGGTCACACCTATGTTATAAACCTAAAATGTTTCTTACTATGGGAATTCTTTTCAAATCCTTCAGGCTAATGATGATATAATGGTGTTTTCGCTGGAGACAAGACATGATATGCAGGAAAATATTTTCCTTGAAGACAGTGACTGGAGAAAACAGCAGCTTTTTAGGTATTACTGAGATCTGTAAGGTCGCTGCTGAACTGCTTCGTGCTACAGCTCCGTGACCCCTGTGAATATTACTTGTTTTCAATGTGATTGCAGCCCCCCGTGCTGCAACGCGTTCTCCCACACATGTATATTTTGTCTGAAACAGCCACGGTGGCTCACATACAGAGTGGCTTTTTGAAACTTTACTGATTGAGAAGTGGTGAAGGTTTTGAATGAACTGCAAGATGAGGTGAGGACTGAGTTCATTTTGCGTTGAGATCCCCCTTCCATTGCTGTGACCTTTGCATGTCTGCGGTTCAGGCCATCCAGACAGTGGACCCTTTTCATTTTTTTGCAGTAAATTGCTCCAACGTTTTAAGTTGTAATAGTTTCAGAAGTTTAAAACCATGGGTTGTTAACTGATTTCTTCTTTGAGAGAAGATGTGATGCTTGCTCTGAGAGGTCAAAAATTTTTGCAGGCCTCCAGAGAACATGTGTATGGATTTGCAGATTTGGGGTAGACTCAAGAAGAATGCTGAGCGTAGAAATGTGGGAAGCCAGAAATATGTTCAGACACACTTTTATGGTTTGTCTGAGTTTCCTCTGTGAGACAGGATCCGAGGGTTTTCTAGGCTTACGCAGACATTCTTTTGATACTACAGCACAGAAGGGCTGGGTCTGCTCCATGTGCTTGTGTGTGTCTGCATATACTAGCTGTGCCAGGGCCTATAGGCACTGTCTTTTAAACCCTGCCTCAAATACTCTTTGAGGTTTTTCCGTGGTCCTGCAGCAGGGATTTGCTACTGCTGTAACCTTTATTTCTCTTCCTGGAAGGAATTGTGTGCAGCATCCAATGTAATGCTCTGTCATCGGGATTACATGCTGATATTGCCTTGATAGCTTTCTGGGGTTTTTTTCCCCTTTTTTAGCATATAAAAGCTGCAGCTTTTAGCAGTTGATGTGTCCATCTTGTCCACTGATTTACCACTTTGTCTGTATCTTCCCCCCTCACCACCCAATTTCTGCAGCGTGGGAGGGCTAAGCCCTTCCAGAGCAGAAGAGTCATGACAAAAGCTGTAGCCAGGCAGCAGGTTGTAACTGGCATCTAGATGCTTTCTGCTGGTGTTTTTGAAGGTGTTTCCCTTGGACTTCTGGGAAGGCTGGATGCCTCGCTGGCAAGGTTTTCTCCACAGAGGAGTGAGGGGAGGTGGGGCAGGCACACAGGAGTGCTGCACTGCAGCTCTCTTTCCAAGCTGGGCAGCAAGATTTTAGTACCTGTGGAGTAGTGAACAAGACTGATCAGCATATAATTTTTCCTGTAATTCATTCATATGCAGGCCGTGGAGAGGCTGAGTTGTGTCTCTCAGGGATGTGCTGTGAACACACCACAGGAGGAGCTGTTCAGTTTCACTGGTAATGAAGTCGATGTCAGAAGCGTCTCTGTCTTTCCCTGGGCTCAGAGAAGTCATGGGGTGATAAAACGAATTCCTCCCAGTCCTTTTCCCCAGATAGCACACAGCTATGGGCAGTGATTTCTTTGTGTCCCATATGTCTCATCCTGAATACTTTTCATTTCCTATGCTGGGTTACACCTGAGCCTCTTCCCTTTTCTTCATGGATCCTCCATGAAGTTCAAAGGTCCTGCCTGTTTTTCTGTGGCAGGAAGGAAAGCATTGCTCGTGGCTTTGACAGGCTGTGTGCAGGGGAGTTGGATGGAGCTTCTCTCCTTCCCTCTTCATCTTCCTGCCTCAGCTGGTGGGAAGAAGCTGTGTACTTGGGAGAATTATGCAGGTGCTCAAACAAGCTCCATGATACATACTACCGATCTGATCTTGGCATCGCATTTGTTACTGCCAGGAGACCTTCCTGTTCAGTGGTGTGACACAGGAATACGTAAATCCATCTTCAGCAATGCACAACCAGGCATCATGGCAGCACATGCAGTAGGTGAACTTTGCTTATTTGTGAGTTACGTTGAGGAATAGTTAGTTGGAGGGGTGTCCCTAACACCAAAGTGTATCTTTTTGGGGATCTGGGTAGTGTGAATGAGACAGGGGACTGGAGGAGGAGGAGGGGAGGGGTGGTTTCCTTCCTGGGAGAGATGAGCACCCGTGGGGAGAGCTGGGCAATCTCTGCTGGTGCTTCTGATTTCTCTTATAATGCTAATACACCAACTAACCATGCTTTCATCAGTTCAAGCTGGCGGCCGGTCACGAGCGGTGTTCCCCAGGGCTCAGTTTTGGGGCCGGTTTTGTTCAATGTTTTCATCAATGATCTGGATGAGGGGATTGAGTGCACCCTCAGCAAGTTTGCAGATGACACCAAGCTGGGCGGGAGTGTCGATCTGCTCGAGGGAAGGAAGGCCCTGCAGAGGGATCTGGACAGGCTGGATCGATGGGCCGACGCCAATTGTATGAGATTCAACAAGGCCAAGTGCCGGGTCCTGCACTTTGGTCACAACAACCCCATGCAACGCTACAGGCTTGGGGAGGAGTGGCTGGAGAGCTGCCCGGCAGAAAAGGACCTGGGGGTGCAGGNGAACTGGGGTTGTTTAGTCTGGAGAAGAGGAGGCTGAGGGGAGACCTTATCGCTCTCTACAACTACCTGAAGGGAGGTTGTAGGGAAGTGGCTGCTGGACTCTTCTCCCAAGAAACTACTGATAGGACGAGAGGGAATGGCTTCAAGTTGCGTCAGGGGAGGTTTAGATTGGACATCAGGAAGAATTTCTTTACTGAAAGAGTGGTTAGGCATTGGAACAGGCTGCCCAGAGAGGTGGTGGAGTCGTCAACCCTGGAGGCGTTCAGAAAAGGTGTAGACGTGGCACTCCAGGGCCTAGTTTAGGAGTCATGGTGGTGTTAGTTGATGGTTGGACTTGATGATCTTAGAGGTCTTTTCCAACCTTAATGATTCTATGATTCTATGATTCATTTGTTAGCCTAACTTAATGTTCTTGGGATCTGATTTTAAAAAATGCAGAGTGCTTATGGCTGCAACTACAGCACATAAAATTTTTGCTGTCAGCCCAATGGCAAAGAGAATGCTAACTATTCTCAAAAAATGAGGTGAGCGGTATCTCAACTGCAATATCCAAAATCAGGGGAAACTTTTGACCTTACATGTCCTGTGCCGTGTATGTAGGCTATGATAATCCTATTTTGCCTGAAGTGTTTTTACTGCAGCAATGAGCTCTATTGGAAAGGATAAGGGCACTGTTAGTTTTGCATTCACTGTAAAGGGATGTGGCAAATGGGAAACTGCTCCATATGTGAGATGGCAAGCACTAGATTACTAACTTCTACAGTGGATCAGAAAAGAAACTAGAAAATGCAGCATATACTTACACAAAAATAGAATTTTCACAGATGTGCTATTATTCCCTGTCATGACCTTACAACGTAATGTCTTTTACCATTACATTTTTATAGAACGTGTGTGTGAAAGTATGTCTCAGAAAGAAATGTCATGTGGGGGAAAAAGGAAATACTAGAAGTTTGTTTGCAGTCCCTTCCATGTCTCAACAGCCTTTGGCCCTGACCTTCCCATTGGTGAGGGCAGAGAAAAGAGGAATCTTATCTGGGGGATTGTGGTCCCACCTGCCTTGAGCTCTTCTCAGTTTGACCTCAGCGTGAAAGACTGAACAGGAAAAGATCATTCACCTTCAACTGCTGCAAGACACAAAGCTGTAATTACTAAACTCAGTGTGTCTTGGTTTCCAGTGCAGTCTTAAGGTGAAAACTGTTGCAAATACAAAGGTATGTTTTCATACAAGTAAGGGATTTTTCTTGTAATTACTGTAACATTAATGGCAGTTGAGATAAACTGAAGAACAAATGGTTGAATGACTTAGTACGGCATGAAAATCCTGCGAGTTTTGCTGGAGCAGGGGGAGAGCAGAAGACAGCTTCTCCCCTCAGATACAGAGTATAAAATTTGCCTGACCACTGGTAAGAGACCAGTCCCAGCAGTCAGGGAAATGTCACTACGCTGGCCTTGTCCATTATGGTTTTATGGATGTATTGTCTGCTTTCTCTTCAGGTGTACTGAGCTGGTTTTAAACCACCACTTCAGCTTGTGCCATTTCCTACAGAAGGGCTTCTCGCTGTCTGAGGACAGTTTACCTTTTCTGTACCTCCCTGCAGTCATCTCTTTGGTTCACTGGAGGATGATGGACATGCTCCTGGTGGACTGGCTGCTGGGGAAACATGCCTCGGGGCTCTTTCATTGTGTAAGTGCAGACGAGTGGTGGGATGCAACTATTTGACCCACCATAACGCTGTTCCTCAGCATGTGGTGCACCACTTCCTACGTGTGCTGGACAAGGGAAGACCAGCACCTCCTTGCTGCGTGGCTCAGAGGGGGGCCCCAGGGACTGGAACAGTTCCCCACTGCTCTGGTGGATCTGGGGACCCTTGGCTGGGTCTTGTTGATAGCAGCCGATAGCCAAGCTGGATGATGTCCCATCGCTGCCTGTCAGGCCCCCTTCCCCGGAGCAGGTCTGGTTGCTTCCTGGGCTCCAAAAGCCGACAAGCTCTCATGGACTTCTGTAAAAGATTGCAAATCTCTGGCCTTTGTTCAAAACTCAGTCTAAAACAATAGCTGAATGTCTTTTAAAAGTCTTGAAACCGAGGGCTTTGCTCTCCTCTTAGGACTCATTTTGTAAGAAACTCCTCTTCTGTTTGTTAAGGGGAGGAAAAGAAAACCAAAGTTTGATTTAACCTTATCAATACACTAATAACTGTATTTTTGGCTGATGGTACTGGCTGTATTTGGCACAATGGCCAAGGTGGAAACAAAATCAGCAGCACACTTGATTTCTATGGATTTTTGATTTGGATTTACAAAAGACCCTGAAATAAAAAAAACAAATTTATTGTCTGAAATCAGTCTTGTTTGTACATCATGTTGACCTTACTGTTAGTGATAATATTGAATCATGCAGAATTTTGGTCAGAATTTGGCAAAGATTGGACTGTTTAGTCTTTCCTGTTCTCCTACATATATGTCTCCATTGTTCAGAATTGGAGGAATAGAGAAGGTTGTCTTCACTGAAATGAGGTTTTCACTCATTTGTCTGTGGAAAAAGTACTTTTTCTGTGAATTCAGACTTTCTACTTTATTGGTAATAAAAATGCAGTTTTCCCTTGCTGATGCTGTCTATGCAATATACTTTTACAGTGCTGCTGCCATCCTGTTCTGAATATCCTGGGGAAATTGTGACATACTTGTTCAGAAGCCCGTGGGACTTGCAAATCTGTTTTCTGTTTTGTTATGTTTTGCTTGTGCGTTTCCTCTTTTTAAATTTATGCTGAAGGTGGGTTGCAAATCAAACTCTGTACCCAAACCAGTTACAAAGCAGGAAATTATCTTTTCTAGCCAAAGCCCCCTCATCCAGTGGGAATCTGAGACTTTTGGTCAGCTCTAATCCAGACACCTTTGAAGCATGGGTCAAAAATCCGCATGTGGTATTGCTACCTCCTTTGGCACATTAAAGCATAGTTTTCAAGGTAGCCTAGATGTATATAATTTCTCATTTCTCACTGTCCCCTTTGCATTGCAGAATAGCCTTTTCTCTGCTTCTGCTTAAAAACCAGAACATGTAATTTATTTGTATTTTCTGTTACAGTTATACAAGCGAGTATCTCTCATTTAGTTTGGGTCCAAGTTGTTTGCTTCCTGGGCTTCCTTTTCTTTTTGCTCTCCTCCCAGGGGTTTGTAGCTGCATCTCCTACAGAAGTAGAAGACTGGAAAACCCTCTAATCCAGAAAAGCTGTCTTCTCTCTTGTAGAAGTGGAATTTTAATGAAAGGTCTTCAACACAATGAGCGAAGAAGACAGACTTACAGTCGTCATTGCTTTTGGGCCACCTTCCAGCATCAAAAAAATTTCTACTTTGGTCTCTCATATAGTCTCCTATTTACCCTCTGGCTACCTTCCTCCCCACTTCTCCCATGAAAAACTGGGTTAAATTGTGTCCTAATACTTTTGTGTGAAATTCCAAGTCACGGAAGTATATATCCTTGCTGAAAGAATCTATTTTTTAATTTTAAATCCCTGGCTTGACATTGCCAGATTACCATATGGAACAAGTTCTAATAACCAGCCAAGATATAAATAAATGCAGCAAGAACATTAAGAGCAAAAAACCAAATCCCTAATCATCCAAACAGCCTGGCATGGCATCACTTTCATTCCAATGGGGAAAAGAAAGGCAGCTAGGAAGAACAAATGTCTGCAATTAAAATGACAGCCTTCAAAGTTATATATGTGAGACGGACTCTGACAGAAGATGTTTTCCCCTCGCATCTCCGAAACTGTATCCTGTGCTTTCTTACCTTGGCTGTCCCATTGTTTATAGGACCGACTGTGCAAGGGTCTAAGCAGCACTTTGAAAATGCGGTCTACTTGCTGGGTGGCGTTGCTTGCGTTTTCTGTGTGCTGGGCTGTGATTCCTCATTTCATAATTGCTGACAAACTGCAGTGGCTCCAGAAAGCCACATCATATCATGCCTAAGCCTGCATGCATATAGTGACAAATTTTCCATTGATGTTCAAAATGTTGGGAACATGGTGTTCGTATGGTGATATACACAGGTGTTTGTTTATTTTTGACTACCTCTCCGGAGCTGAAGAGTGAATAATGCTTGATACTACAGCCCAGTGACTAGCCTGTGTTATCTGTGTGTAATATGCAAGGACTTTGTTCAAAGATAGCAGAATTAGAGCTGGAAAGCCATCCTTGATTTAAACCCCAAACTCTTCAGACTTCTGCTACATCTTGACCCAATTCTGGCTCTATTGTTTGAAGGTCTGCATGAGCTGGCTCTATCTGTGCTACAGCACTAACATGGTGAAAGGCTTTTCTTTGTGCTCTTTTGAGCTGAAAGCAAGGATTAGCCTGAATCTTCTGAGAATTTGTATGTGTGAGATTCCACGGCAGAGTTACACCATCCTCAAAAACCTCTGAACGATCACTATTAAGAAGTGGTTAAAAAAGAGTTTGTGATTAATAATGGTAGACAAGTTGCAGGGTCAGGCTTACCTGCTCTCTAGTGAGGCTGCTGCCAATGATTCTGTGGAAATGGTGAAGGCTGCCAAAAAATAACACATGAATGAACAGTTCAGAGGCCCAGCAGATCCGTGGAGTTCACAGCAAAGCAACTCTTTCTGTCCAGATGGTAGCAAGTTCAAAGTAGCTGGTTCCCATTTCCACACAGCATGGCAGACATCCCGAGGTTTTCAGGACTCTGGTGCTTCCAACAGGGTTTTTGTTAGAGTAAGTGTTCATAATTTTCATCATTTCTGGAAAAAATATCTGTATTGCTGGAAAGAAATCTAGCTGAAAGCAGGGCTCTGTTGTTTTCTTCCCCTGACTAAGCTAATACAAAGCTGTTGCTGCTGCATCTTCCTCTGAGTGGCCTCAGCACAACACCCTTGGAAATAAGAATGAGTCATCTTGATGGGGGTCTTCCTGTTGGGATATTGGAAATAAACACGGTTACTGCAGGGGACTTAAAGTACAGTAATTTGGATGATGAAACTTGAGGCATTGCTGGGCAAGGAGAGGCTGCAATCAGAGGGCTGTCAGAGGCTGCAGAGAAGCCCTGGGGGAAGAGATGAGCAGAGTAATAAGATATGTCCAGAATGTTTTGCTGTTAACTTAAAATATTGTGGAAATAGAATATTGGCTCTCAGTTAAACCACGCAGAGACTTGGAAAAGGACTTTGAGAAACATAAAGGCATTGTGCAGGATTGCTGCAACAACTATGCCAAATGCTGCAGCTTAGTGAAGGTCCTTGACAGCCCTACCGCAGTAAGCATCCTGCACAGCTCACTCTACCCAGTGTGTACAATAGCTGTATGCTTCAGGTGTGGTTTAGAGCAAAGTAAATAGCAGGACTGCTCTGAACAGTCAGTCCTAACTTCTGGCATTAAAACCTCATCTCTTCCCTTCCTTTGCCCTGGCCCTGTTGAGACAGAAGTGAATCCTTATGAATTTCCTTACGGAAATATATTCATATATATCAGGTAGCACCTGTGAGGCAGATCTGTGCTCATGTAATCGTCATTTATTCATTATTTAGGGTTTTTAATCTGTCTATTTAGAGCCGCTGCTCATATGAGCTACTGAATATTCAGGATCATTAGACGAAAGGCTGATATCAGATTTTTCTTTTTCCACACATACATTTTGCTGTTGTTTTTTTTTTTCTTACACAGAGCTATTCTTAGTTTGGGGAAACTATGACTTTACAAAGAAACATTTTTGATGACTAGAGGAGTCTCCTCTGCTCAGCTTGATGCCTCATCCTGCTGGTTTGTCTTTCAGTTTTTGCAACAACTCCCGTTCCCCACTTGCCTGCCTAACCCTCTCTGCAGACTCTCAGATACAGAACTGTGTCCGGGGAGGGGCAGACCGTGTATGACAGCACACATGGCAGTAAGCTATTCTGCATCACCAGAACAAGCTCTCAAACTTGGTCTTGTGGGGAAAATCTTCACAGAAGGTGCAAATATTCAACTGGTTTTTTCCAGAATGGGAACATAAAATCCTGGAATTCTTTCTTGACTCCTGGAGGCTGACTTCTGGATGTTGAACCATAAAAGAAATGGCACAATTCAAACCCTGGGAAAATAGTTTCCATGTACTTTATAAAAGCACGCTCCCAAATCATGGCACTAGGCCTGCTGACTGCGTGCGATAGCTGGAAGATTGTTATGTAAAATCAGATTAGATTTTTTTATAACAATCTTGGTCTACGACTACTGGTCTCCTCCTTCCATAATGATGTGCTAGAAGAAACTAGTGCCAGATGTATATCATGGGGAGTGCTGCTGTTTCCTAGCAGGATGCCTCTCTTCAGCCTGTTGTTCCATCTCATCGGCAGGCAGTACTTTGAGGAGTTGACCAGTGTCAAGGGGAGTGAAAATCTGGAAGTGAAGAGAAAATGCTTAAGCTTCATAATTTGTAAAACCAATGTACAGGTTAGTGCCGATTCTGAAGCAAACTTGTGCTGTAACACTAGGATCTCATCTGTCTGGGGGGAAGAAGAGTGCTGTGATGCAGTAAACCCCACAAAAATCAGGCTGAATTTCCAGTGTGCTGTATGCCTGGACGCAAGTGCTGCTTGTGCTCTTAATATATGCACAACATAATGAGTATTATTACTATCATCAATCATTTTCATTATAATTAATGTAGCTACAATATGAGTCTATTGAAAAATAAGAGTTAAATAAAGAAAAGAATAGGGATTACACAGTCATTGTATCTTAACAAAGCCCAGTGCCATGGTATTTTACCTATCCCACAACAGAAATAACCATAATGTCAGCCAGCAAGTGCAGTTACATGGTCACAAAGTTAAATACTGCTCTGTGCTTATATACTAATCACAGAATCACAGAATGAATGAGGAAACTCAGACAACTCATAAGAAGTTTGACAACTTGACAAGTAAAAGATATAAGTGATGCTTCATAGTCCCCCAATAGTTTATTTAGATAAGATTTTACATCTTTTTTAACTCATGTAAATACAGGAGGATACAGCTCACTCAAAGATCTGTTTGGTTTGTGTCTAAAAATGGGATTCTTGCTCTTTTCCCTGTAGATGATCCTGCATTACACAGTATTAAATAAAAATGAACTCTACCACACAAGTTGGATGCTTATAATGTGGCATTATTTACGGAGTCTTGTTCCTTAAATACTTCATAGGTGCTTCTATCTGAAATCTACCTCACCATAGTTTATGTTTTAGGCATTCAGCACTATCTTACAGTGTGGAATTCAAATTTACATTCATCAGAAATTCTGAGGAGAAAACTTTTGTAACAATGCGATTTCATATCACATCTCTATTGATTGTGGGGATGAATTTTTTCATGGAAAAATCTTTGAGAGCTTGTATAACAGAAGCTTCCTTTCTCTCTGGCATAATTAATTTTACGGCAAGATGTGAAAGATGCATTTCATTTAGTGTGCTCAGAAATACTGCACTTGCAAGCTAACCTTTTCTGTTGCTGAAACTTGAAATAGCTGCTGAGAAAGACCAACCCTCCCCCACCCAAATTCGGATTAAAAATACTCCAAAGTAAATGAAAATTTGACCAATAATGTTTCATCCCGGTTCAAACGCAGAACTTTGGTTTAACTTCCTTTAGAGCAGTATTGAGAATTTGTTGTATTTTCAGTCACCATTTAAAGCAGGAACATCTTCGATTGTCTTCTTCAAAGAGGGGAAAAGAGAAATAGTATTGTAGTACAGGACAAAATATTACTTGTCTCAGGTGTAGGTGCTATATAGGCCATTAAGAGAAAACACTGCACGTGGAAAATGAATGGAGCTGAAGAACCAAAAGGAGCACAACAGCAATGTTGTATCTCTGAGTCCCTTCCAACTCATTCATCTAGTGCAACTTTAAGATCAGTAGCACATTAGATGATTGGTATTGGCAAATGAATGGCATTTCTGTGCCTACATCTTGCTGATTCTCTCAAACTATTGCATCCCAGGAGGGCTAGGAGAACAACACAGGAAGGAGTTAAAATAACCAGGTTTTTAAACAAAATACTAATTTTTGCCATTTAAAAGGAAGAAAAATATACAAATGAGGACTTAATTTCCTCCATGCTTTGCTTTCCACCTGCTTTGAGATCTCTTGAACTAAATCTTGAAATGCCTTACCTCCAGGCACCATGGGCTCTACCTGCCCAATTACTTTGTTCTCACGTTATAAATCACTGAAATGACGAAGATATAGGGACCCTTTGGGATCTCAGGCTGTGAGCACCATTTACATACTGTGTCCATTTCATCAGTATGACACTGGACAGGCTGTAAGCACAAAGAGTGTTTTGTTACCCAGATTTGTATGTTTTTAAGTTGTTCTTAGGTTTTTTTTCAAATCCTAATGACAATGTGTATTAGTAATTACTAATGCCTACAGAGAAATGAAGATCAACTGCAGTAATAGTTATTGAGTTCACCCAGTATCTAGTACGTAGCTCCTAAGCAACAGGTTGGGCATAACTATTATTGCTTGCCAAAATCAAATGAGAAACAGGAAAGTCTCCGAAGTAACCAAGGTGAAATTGGTAGGGATAGTAACAAGGAACAGGTGCCTGTACTGCTGTTCCTCTTGAAATTGGTCACAATATTCCTGATCTATCTCTGATAGAGGAGAAACTGGCCTCTTGGTTGGTTTATCTAGTGAATGTAAAGGTGGATGTGATTTAGGACTGTTGTGCAAATGTTGCCACAATGGAAAATAGTAAGTTACTTTATATACCTTGAGCCTTATATAAACAAATTAAAAGACCATTTAAATAATTTTTTTTGTGTGCATGTAAGACTTTCATGGTAACAACCGTAAGAATAATAAAAAAGAAATGTATTTCCAACAACTTTCATATGATACCACGAGCTTGAGTGCAGTACCCCTGACTTGCATTAGTGTCATAATGCAAACACTGAAGTGTTCACTCACATTTTTCCAGTCCTATCTCTAAGTTGTACAGAAAGAAGGGAAGAAACTACTAAAATATTGAAAAGAGAAAAGGCTGCTAGTTTTAAACAAGAAGGAAAGTTATTTGCAAAAATGTAACCACCAGAAATTTTTAAAATAAATTCATCTAGAGTTCTAAATACATGAAGGTTTGAAGTGAAGCAGTACCAATAGTCTCATACAGTACTCTGAAAGGTTCATCTTGAGTGAAAAAGTTTGCCAAAACTTCTTTTCAGTTTTCCCTTAAACTCGCAGTGTTTCCATACCAGGCCTGGTATGGGAGGGGGAAGAGGAAAAAGGCAAAAACAGGACTTCTGAAAATTTCTGCCATGTTTTTTTGAGAGTCTCTCATCTCTCCTCACAGTGGGTGGGATTCATTTTGGCAAACTTTACTACAGCCTGGAAGTGCCTACCTCTGAGCTATTCTAGGTTCCCTGTGTGCTCCGTGGAGAAAAGTAGGCTCTTTTAACTTGTGACTCATGTAATCTATTTCAAACACCTACCCTCAGATAAGATGTCCATGTAGGAGCCAAGGGTGTCTGGCTCAGATGTATATGTCTACACTTGGCCAGATGAATCTTACCCAGTATGTGTATGCTGCAGACTGCCAAGAAACAAGACAAATTTAGCTGCACAGAGCTCAGTGCTGTCACAGTAAAGTTTTTAAAAGCCAACTCAGGTATTTCTGAGTCTACAATGTAGTTTTCCATAAGACAGTGTCCACCTGAGATTTCAGAGTGCCTCACGGTGCTTATAGGTCAGGTGTTTCAGGCCCTTGTTTTCCACAGCTGCCATCCCTAACTGGGCATCGTGGTATATAGCCGTCGCGCAGTCAGGAAACTCTGGAAACGACCCCATGTGCAGTGTGGGACTGAGGATACCAGGGGATACCTCTATATGTATGGTGAAGGAATATCCAGTAGGAGTTAGGGGATGATATGACTTCTGTTCTGGTGAAAGTGGTGTTGAGGTCTGAGTCCAGATGTGGTGCTGATGTTTTAAACACCTCTGAAATCCTTCCAGCACAGTCAGAGGTCTGGACGTGCTGCCTGTCAGTAGAAGTGAAGAAGCTCAGTCCTTTTATTTTGCCAAAGAGAAGGTTAGCACATTGCTTTATCGTGGTTTAAGAGTTGCTACACAGTGACAGTTCTGATACGGGATGACAATTTAATCTAGTGAATGAAAGTGCGATGCTACTCAATCTCTAAAGTAAAACCAGATTAATTCAGGCTACGAAGAGGAGCATATTTTTTACAGCTAGGCTAAATAACTGCTGGAATAACTTTATCTAGGCGTTTTATAGATTCTTCTTTTCCTTGAAAGTCCTTTTTAATCTAGATATGATACAGCACAATGAACTCTTATTGCTTTAATGAAGGAATTAAACAGTGAAATGTTATGGCCTGTGAAGTGAGACTCTGAAGATATCCCTTCTGGCCTAAAAAGGTGTTTAATGGGCCAAATGCAGCATCAGATCCCCACATCTCACAGTCCTGGGGAATCTGCATTTCAGAAAAGGCTGTGCAGCCTTTCCCATTTCCAATACAATCACTGTCAATCACCTGGTCCTATCTTCCTCACATTCTGTTCCTTTAATAAGGTTTTTGATCTGAAAATGTGCTCAGTGAACTAGCTTTCTGTGAGCTGAACTCGTTATATAGAAACGTAGATAAGGGAGCTGTAGAAGCATAGTGTGCTGGAGCTGAACGTCGTGACTGCAAGATGTGTAACATGGAGATTCTACGTCCCGGGCTTAGGTTTGAGGTATTTTACTACTAATTCTCTGCTGGATTTTTTTCACCATTATGTACCAGAATACCTTTGGTAGGCCAAATATAAATCTTCCCTTTAATTTTGACAGAAGAAAGTGAATACCTCTCTTTAACTCCAGCAACGAAGATAGGTCCTTGTGTTAGCAATCTAGTCTCTCTTCACTTCTCATAGTGAAAGAAATTTGAATTCTTGCTTTGCACCACTCTCTGGAGGATGCTCTGTTGATAGCTGAAATTATAGGATATGAATCTTTGCCAAAACTTTGTTATTAAATGATAGATATATCTCCCCTCCCCCTCCCCACTTCCCAAAGCTTAGCTCTCTATCTTCAGTGCCAGTTCTAACGTGAATTTGTCTCTCTTTCCCTCTCTTTCTTGCTCAGACTTTATCAAGGCTGAGTAAGATCTTGGCCACATCTGAATTTCTCATCCCATCAGCTAAATGTGTTTATCCTTTGAATATTTTTGGCTTAGGCAGAACTATAGTGTTTCTGTTAAAAAGCATAGAATTGCAATTCCATGTGGTCCACTCTGTTTTGTAGGTGTTCCCATTTGGGGTATGTTCTCCTCCCTTCTCTGGTCAAAGCATGCAGGGCACACATCTGAGATGAACTGTGAAAGATTCCTATAATGTGTTCCCTACCTTTACCAAGAGGCTAAAAAATGGAATACATCTTGGAAGACGTATTGCAACCAGAGTGCACAGCCCCTAGAGAAATGTGGAAGCACTGATCATATGAACTAGTTTCTGAAACTGAATTTTTTTCTAGAGTGGAAACATCTTTTGGTTTTTGCACAATTGGATTTTCTACTCTGTGATTAAATAAAAGCAGCTTCACAGAAAGCAGAAGCAGCTTAAAGAAATGATGCATTTTATAGAAGAAAAAACCCTGTCATACTTAAGATTTAGATTTTTTCACTGATTCCATCCATTTTTCTTTGGCAGAATAGCAATACCAGTCATCCAACGCTGTAGCAGCACTCTGATCTGCACAACTGAGAGGTTTTGAAAAACATCTGATCCAGAAATCAGACCTTTTGCATAAAGACTTTCAGATGACACTGCATCTTACCGCTGTGTCTTCAGGAAGGACTGCTTCCCCATGGGAGTGAAGATACCGCTCTTCCTCTTCCCTTCCAGGCCCACTCACTCTGTGTGCTCCTGGTTGTCTCGGTCTGGTCCAGTCTATCATACCTCCTGGCTGCTTGAGGGCAAACCAAGGTTTCAGTTCACTTCCTGCCTGCTTCTACTCAGGAGCGAGGAGGTGGATAAATTCTTAACTAAGGTCCTTTTATTACAGTTTCTCTTCCTAGGGGTCCTCTTTTTCCTTGCCAGAATGCCTTTTGATCTACATCTCCCAGTCAAAACATTCATGAAATGTGCGTGACCCCTCACAATGCTCTTACTCCTTGCTGTCAGCTTTGAAAGAGTCAGCGATGCTGATAACGGAAATCTGCTGTGATATCTCTGTGGTATAAATAACACTAGAGCTTGGGCTTTGGAGTGGTTTTCTAGTGGAGAAGGGCTTACATTTCTACACTTCATGAGTATAATATTGACAAATCATATAAAATAATGATGTGCAATTGAGAATAAAATTAGATGTCGTGTTCCTTTTATAATCATACATAGGAATTTCATAGGGAATATGCATGAAGTAAGAGGATAGAATTAAGGTGTCCACTGTGATAAGAAAGCAGTTAAACTTCTCAGAGTCTGTACATTTTAAACTCTTGAATTAAACATATACTGTACATTTTACACTGTACTAAAAAAAGTGTAATGGCTACACATTAGCTTTGGAGAGTGATGCAAATTGCACCATTAAATGCCATTTTTGCATTTAGATTTGTAACTATTTGTTGTTCTGTCAAAACATAACAGCATTTTTACTCCTGCTTGCTTTATAGAACCAGTTCAAATTTAGGAGAGGAACTTAGCTTGTCTGTTTAGCTTGCATATTATTAGCAAACATTGCTAGTAACATGGGAGTCATCTACCCTAAGTTTGATGTCTAAGCCTAAGTCAGTCCCACTAGGCTCCATTTGTAGGCAATGAAGTGAATAGACAACTCCAGAAGGTGATGCCTCTCACGCTAAGTCAGCTCAGGTAAGGGAGATTAATTGCTCTTTACAGGTGCTTTTTTTGATTATCAGCTAGAAAAAAGGACTAGCCTAGGCTTAAATCTTTCTTTGTTTCTTTATTTGTCTTTGTTAGGCACCTCAAGTAAAGAGGATAAACCCATATTTTGTCATGGATCAATGGAACAGCTTTCAGGTCATGTTAATTTTTATACGATAAGGTTAATTTGTATCATCTTAAGTCTTTGTGGTAATATGCTTATTTTGCAGAAGAAGTTGTTCAGGGAAGGAAAAGTAAAGGAGCAAAACCCTGAAGTGACCTAATGTAGGATTTCCCGGCTTGTTTGGGTATCCCTCACAGTAGTAGTAGCAGCCCTTTAGATACAGAAGAGGGTCCAGCAGTGGATCAAGATACTCAGGGGCTGAAAGCAGCTGAACTACAGTGAGAGGCTAAGGGAATCAGTGAAGAAGTTGAAGGGCGGGTGTAGTATATAGTAGTGCATACCTACTTAAAGAACAGTTATAGAGATGATAGAGCCAAAGTCATCTTGGTGGAGGCAAATAACATGGCAAGGGATAAATGGCCACACTGAGGCTTGGAGGGCTCAGACTAGATGTTAGGAGAAGCCATGTCACTGGGAGGGTGGTGCAGCACTGGGACAGGTTTCCTAGAGCGGTGGTGCACTCTCTGCCCTTCGGGGTGTTAAAAACTGAGCTAGACAAAGCCACGGCAGAGGTGATCTGGTGCGGGCAGCATTCCTGCTTTGAGCAGGAGGCTGGTCTGGGTGACCACCAGAGGTGCCTTCCAACCAGCATCCCTGTGACTTTCTTCTCTTTAAGGAAACCAATCTCTTCCTATGCAGCTCTACCCACAAAATCTGGAGCCTGACCCCAGTCTCCTGCTCCCAACCCTGCTGTGCTTCTACCCCCCCTGAACTGCAGGCAGGTGGCTGCAGCAGGTCCTGCTGAAGCATCTGTGCAACATGGGCGTGTGCTGCTGCTGTTCCCAGCTCATGGGCTGCTTACAAATTGCTCCTAATATCAGTATATCGTTCCACTTAGGGCATTGCCCTGTGACACCTGTGTTCAAATCCCTGCTATGCTCAATACCAATGAGGCACCTGAAATTAGATTTCCCGTATGCAATGGGGGTATGCTTTAACGATTGGCCTATTGTCTTTTCTGGGGAAATATCAGAAACAAACAGTCCTTAAAGACCTTCTGAGGGTCTCAGTTTTCCCCAGCTGGGAAGCTGGTTTATAGGATGGGGACAGCTAATGCTTTCTTAACTCTAGATGCAAACTGTGACTGCAGAATCTTAATTTCGTGTTGGGATACTGGAACTAGACAGTACCCCTTTTAAAAAATAAGCTGCTTTGTAAGCCTGGTCATTTTGAAACCGTAACTACTTATAAACTTGGAGAATTTCGGGGGAAAATTAGTGAAAGGTGAGAAATATGGAACTGGAAAGTGTTATTTTAGCATTGCTCTTCAGCATGAAAGGGCACCTTAAAATGTTCCATAGCTTGCATTAAGTCATCCTGATATTTTCTTCTGTCTCATTAATCCCAGCCTATTTTAAATGGTATAAACAAATGCCACTTCTTTTGAATGTTATCGCTTTAATCCCTCTTCACCTTGAGTTCACTCCAGGAAATGATATTTTTTCCTAATGAAAAGATTGTAAAATAAGGACAGCTTTTTGATAGTAGAATAAAATTATTTATTTATTTTGTTATATTAGTGGTATTGTCTCTCTTGATTTCCAGGCTAAGTGTAGTACAATGTATATTTTTAAATACCAATTTATTACTGCTTGAAGGTTTGCAGAACTTTAGTGAAAGAACTCTTGAGTCTTTTTCTTCAATGGTCCATCAACCTTGTAGACTTCCAGTTCTTTGCCCTCAGAGAAGTTACTTTATATTTGGTCAATTTTAAACTGCATTTTTTATTTTATTGATCTATCCAGTGACTATACAGCTTGCAGATCCCTAGCATTGTGCTGTGGTACTAAACGTTATGCTTTGTTTCCAGCAAATAAAACCAGTAAAAATTTATGTACCTTAAAGGCAAATAGGAATCTTGCATTGTCTGTGTGTGCTTAAAACACAAGAATACTGAAAGTTTTCCTCTTCAGTTCCTTTTTCTGAGCTTCATCAATGGAGTCTCACAGTAATCTGTCTCTGTCACATACTTTCTTATTTCACTTGGTAACAATCCCTCTTGTATGGAATCATTCAGGCTTCAGAAAGAGACAAAAAGAAGGAGACATGGGACTTTTTTTCCTTTTGAAATGCCTGGAATGATGTATTGGAGGACAGTAAAGGGAGCCAGAGCCCTCCCTGGATGACACCAGGCTGGGGGGGTGGTTGATAGGCTGGAGGACAGGGCTGCTATTCAGAGGCACCCCAGCAGGCTGGACAAAATGGCAAAAAGTCCAGCACCTGGGATGGGATAACCCCATATGCAGTACAGGCTGGGGCAGCTTTTCAGAAGAGGAGTGTGGGTCCTAATGGACAGCACAGCAGAGTTCCTGGTGGCCGTGGAGGCCACCACAAGCTGGGAGGTATTAGTACAAGGCTCATGAGACTTCATTTGGAGTCCTGTGCTCGTGGGTGCTCAAAACCAGCTGGAGTTCTGTTCCAGATGATAGGTCTATAAACTCCATGCTTTAACACAGCAACATGGATATGAGCAATACCTGTTATGTGCGCAGAATGGCACCTGCTGGGGCATGCTCATAAACCACAGAAATCCTCAGTGGTCATTATAGAAGAATAAAAGAGCAGGCAAGACAGCAAGCTATGAAAGTTGAGTAGAGAGGGTAAGTTCTAGTAAGTTTTGGTGTCTAAAGAAGATTTTTGTGAGCAGTCTGACTCCTACAGCTCACAGATATAAGGGGTGATGTAGTCAGGACATTTCTTTTAAAAGGGAAGGGAACACTGGAGACATGAAGTGCTAGCAGGCAGTTGAGATCTGGGGTTCAGATCAGGCTGATTTCCCCCCGAGGTCTTGATTTTTCTCTGTAAAATACAGATGGTGTATAGGACAACAGCTTCTAAATGGGGTGTCATATCTATGTTTAAAAAGCTAGGCAGGATGAATCTGGGTCAGCTCTGGGCTGAGTTTTGTCAGTAATACTGCAATCAGGATTAAAGCTCCAGAGAGTTTACATTTGCATTTCACTCTGTTCTCCACTGCACCCTTTTGGCACAGCCTGTATTTCAATCATCTGACTCATCACTATACTTTTAAATGTCAGTCCCCGGGTTGTTAAATCACACCCCTAACTCTTAAGCAAGGAAACTAATTTATTTTAAATAATTAAGCTTCAAATTTAGTCTTTCCCTCCTCTTAAAACTGGAATGCAGCAGTCCGAGAAAGGCTAGGTTTGTACCAGTTGATCGTGGCAAGTGCATAGTCTGTACGTGCTGAAGAGGACATCAGTAGCAGTAGCAAAGGTTTTTCATCAAACGTGCAAAATGAGGCCAGATTTGCGTATGAAAATAAGCTGAGGCTATGAGGACAGCTACCTCAGCTGTTAGCTACACCAGAGTTTCGAGATCACTGTTTCAGAGCCATATCCTCACCTGTCCGGCACACTCTGACAGAGCTGCAATGAGGTCCGGACTTGCGTGTCACTTGCTGCTGCTTTTTACTTTGTTCTGGGGCCATCTGTCCTGTCTCCCAAGACATGGACAGTCAGCTAGTGCCAGGGCCACACGAGTGGTGGAAGGTTATCTTTCTGAAGGGCTCATGTCTGCCAACACAGAGCCGCTGCTCTGCCAGCAGATCACAGGAGATTTGGTGCCTCAGGCTCTTCCAAGTGCATTTGGGCCATGACTGAACTGCCTGCTGTCCTGGACACTGTCTGGGAGGGTGTTTGACCTGACAGATGTTACATCCTTTCAGCATGGAGGAGCCACATTTTTGGTGCACCAGGAGTTGTAATCGCTACTGCAGCCAGAATGTGGCTGTAGGCAGAGCTAAACAAATGCAGACCAGCACCCCAGGTATGTCCTGACTGGGCTGTCCCCTTCCTCCCAGCCTGCATAACAGAGCTGTCCTTTCCTCCCCCACTTCTCTTTTAGTGTCAGCAAGGTTCAGATTTAAAAGAAATGGAGCAGCACCCCAGGGTGCTTGTTTTTAGCTGTATCCAGACTTGGGCAGGCACTGGCTGGACTGCAAGTTCTCGTGATCTTCACTGATATCTTTCAGAATTAGTTGGTTTTGTGTTTTTCTACCCCCTGCAGTTCTGATGCCTGGTGTGTTGTGAGTGTCTAAGAATCCTAGCTTTCATTGGAAAATTATTAACTACTACTGAACTGTGATGAAACTCTTGAAACCATGACCCAGCTACATGTGTTATCTGCCGAACTGGAAGATGATGACAGATCATTCATAAAATGTATTCTGTTTCTCTCAATATTCAAAAATAAAATGCAGATTATTCTGCATTGAGCATCTGAGACAAGAAACAACTTATTAAGTGCTGAAACCTGCGTTGTTATTCTCAAAGTGACAAGTCTGCCCAGAACCTCTCCCCTAGAGTGCAAAGGATTGTAGTAGGCGTATGTACCGAGGGAAGGCTAGGCTTTTCTAGATCTGCTGTGCAGGTTAGAATCAATCACACAGAAAAACATGTCCCAGTGTCTCTGTGACCCCCTGCTCCTCCATGCTGAGGGCTGTGGCACAACCGGTAGCAGCAGAGTTGACAGGGATGGTGGTATAACACACATGTGTGCTAGGCAGACTTGCAACAGAGCACCCCCCATGGGAATGGGGATCTTCAGAGAGCCCAGCCTTGGGAAGCCTAGGAGTTGCATGTGTTGTCCTGGGGCATACTGGCAAGGATGTTTTCTGAACAGATAAGGATGGAAAGCATAGCTGGTTCCCAGTGTGGAGTGGATTTTCTCCCTCTTTTCCCACAATATTTTTTTACTCTTAAGGGTGTCCACCTGACGAAGAACAGCAGGGAACTCTGAGGGCTGGCCAGGTTGGAAGGACTCCCTCTGGTCCCACCCGAGTGTCTCACTCGTACATTGAGATTAGTGTTGTCTGGTCAGCATTCTGGGGTTGTACATGGCATATACAGAGAATTCAGGTGAGGTCTAAGTGAGGGTGACAGTGGGTGCTGTATAGGTGGCCACACAGTGGCCAGTCCTGACTCACTGCCTGAAAGTGTGCAGTGTGGACTTGGACAAAGTGCTCCTGCCTGCAATCCTCTGCAGGGAAGACTTTGGGTCATGCACTCGTGGCCAAGGAGCAATATCAACTGACGAGGGGGTTGGTGTGGCACAGCAGTGGGTTTAGGTAGCTTTTGCAAGACCCGATTAAGAGTAGAGTTTTCCACATCCTGCAGGACTACAGCCTGGAGAACAGAAAACACCTGTCAAACTCCATTTTGTATTACATGTTCATAACTTGTTAGAGCAGGTCCCACTCTGTCACAGTAATGACCTTTGTGTGTTATACATGTATTGTTCTTTGCTGCACAAAGTCAGCACTGCCAGCTTCTATAGTCCCTAACGCAGCTGTAGCTGTAGGAGGTTTTGTTTTAGCCCCAAAAGTAAAGAAAGACCTGACTGTTAAGCGTAAAAGGACGTGTGTTTATTGCTGGCCTTGCTATGTAGCCTGAGTGGCCATGGAGTAGCACTGTAGGATGTGTTCTGCCAGGAAGGGTTGCCACAAAGGTTACGTTTTTCCAAGGAGTGGAAGACAGTTGAACACACTTCTGTTGACTGAGGAAAGCCATGTGCAAATGTCTGCCACATTTTAGCAAAATTTACAGCCTCTAAAATAGCTAGCTTTCTGGAGCCTCAGAGGCTTAGAGTGGTAAAGTCATTGGAACAACTGCTAATGAGTTAATTACAGTGGATTCATTAGTTAAAATTGCTGCCAGAGACTTGAATGTTGCAGATAACTGTCTGCTGGCAAGTGGCTTACGCTGCTGGGCAGACCTTTGCCTGATTTATGACTCTTCCACAATCAAATGGTGTTCTTGCCTGATTATCCCAAAATTCAGTTCTGGTTTTATCTCATTTATAAAAATTAACTTTTGGTTCTGAAGAGACCTCATATGCGCTGCAAGTGCGCTATGAACCGCTATCACAAACACCTATTCTGTGATTCTTGTCTGAAAGGTGCCTTCCTGCATGGCAGCTCTTCCTCTGAAGTAGAGACAGCTATCCATCACCCATGAAATCCGAGGCATTGAGAGGCTTCCAAAGAAAAATGCAGCTAATCCATATCCTCTGAGGGTCATTTTGTGTGAAATAACAAGGATTTTGTCCACAGCACAAAAATTTGTTGTGTAAATCGATTGTTGAACTCCTTCCTTGTGGGCACCTACTTCATACTTAAAATGGATATTCAGAAGTGATCTTTCTTGGCTTTTAATAGAAAGTTACAGAGATTGTCCAGAAGGTGTAAGCATTTACTCTGGTCCCTTTCTTTTAAATAGCAAACGTACAATCAAACCTCCTAAACCCACCAAAAGCAATTCAGAGGCCAGGTTTCAACCTTACCTCAAATATTTTTCCCCAGCAAAAATTGCAGCTGCGGGTGTTGAGCCCTTTGGAGGCATCCTCAGGTTTCCCAGATTCCTCCAGTAAAGCCTCTAGCTCTTGTGCCAGGTTTTGTTTAAATACTTTTGATTAAGTTTTTGAATATCTTATTTCCACCTTGGCTCAGCAAGAATAACATTTCAATTTCTCTCCTGTCCAGATAGGTGTACCCTTGACCTGAGGGTTTAATTGCTATTCAGGGTCTTACAAGCTTTTTCATTAGGAGAAGGAATTGATACGGAGTCTGCTTTTTCTTCACTACAAATCTGTTATTTCAAACACCTACAAAATCCCATTTCTCTGAACAGAGTGAGTCTAGTTTTGCTCATAGTTCCACACCTCTTTCCAGCCTGCACCACATCTGTAAAAGTTTCTCTCATCTTATAGTAAGACCACACTAATTACATCTCCACTGCAGACATTTTGATGGGCTTTTGTTGCCTCGCTCCCACATGTGTGCACAGGCACATCTGCAGCAAGCACTACTGAGTTGCTTATAGCATTCAATCCCCGAGGAAACCTGTCTGTCCCATCTTCCTTCCAGCAACTTCAGTTAGTTGTGTCTCAGTATAAACCTATAATTTATATGCTGAGCTGTTAAAATTCTTCTTGACTTTGACACTTTGTTGCTGCTTAGAGAAATACTTCAGGTAATGGTGAATCAGGGAGAAGTAAATACTTGTCTTCAGAAGGCATTGAATTGTCCCAGTCCCAATGAATTATGCTTTCCTTGTGTGTTTAGTTATGCTTCTTCTACAATAGGCATTTTATTGTGATTTCTGTAGCAGTCTTCAGAAAGCCATGTCATACTTGTTTGAGGTGCTTGAAGTTTTTCAATCCCAAAGCTAAACTAAAAAGACTTGTAAAGCTAAACTAAGTAGACTTGTGAAATTGTTCTATAAATTGCTTGCCTCCTAAACATGCAAAAAAAAAAAAAAAAAGGGGTCAACATTTAAGAGCAATAGTCTCTACACAGTGAGAATGGCTATAGAATGGCTTCCACACATGGCTTGCATCTGAATAGTTTGCTTATGTAAAAGTTGCTAGTCTTATATGAGAATGACGAAAGATTAGGTATAGGAATAAAAGAAAACCCTCAGCGCAGTGCCCCAGAATATTTTAAAAAGTTCTCCCTCAACCATCTTTCTGATGCTGCCTTCACACACCTAGCTGGATGGCTGAGTAGTTTCCAACTTCTAGAAATGCTGGCCATTAAGGAGGAAAAACTTTCTCCCTCTCCTACATATTATGTTTTTGTTGTTACATATTGTTGTGGCAGATAGTGACCAAAAGTGATGAGATGAACCTCATCCTGAAGATAAGAGAACCATGTGCAGCCCAGTACCAAGTTTCTCCTTCAGGCTGGGTTTTCATGTGTTGTTTCCTATTTAAGAACAGTTTTTACTACTGGATGACTTCCTGAACTTAGTCAGGTTTTCATCAAGGAATGACAAGTTTTGCATTCTCTTTTGGCACATGGGACCTGGTGGGTTGTGCCCATGAGTGCTGAGGGAACTGGCTGATGTCATTGTGAAGCTGCTCTTGGTTGTCTTTGAAAGGTCATGGCAAGCAGGGGAGGTTCCTGAGGACTGGAAGAATGCAAATGTCACCCCTATTTTCAAGAAAGAAGATCCAAGAACTTCAGCCTGGTCACCATCATCTTGATAGTGGGAAAGGTGATGGAGCAAATAAACCTGGAAACTATTTCTAAACATGTTAAGGACAAGGTGATTGGGAGTAGTCAGCATGGATTTATGAAATTTACAAATCCATGGGAGATCATGCCTGACCCATCTGATAGACATCTATGATGAGATGACTGGCTTGGTGGGTGAGTGGAGAGCAGTGGATATAGTTTGACTATTTGAGCAAGGCTTTTGATGCTGGCTCCCGTAACATCTTCATAGGCAAAACTGGTGAAATATGGACTACATAAATGGACAGTCATATGGAATAAAACTGGCTGAACTGCCAGGTTTGAAGGGTTGTGATCAGTGATATCAGGTCCAGCTGGAGGCCAGTCACGAGGGGGACCTTGACAGGCTGGAGAAATGAGCCTAAAAGAATCTCCTAAATTTTGGTAAAGGTAAATGCTAAGTCCTGCACCTGAGGAAGAATAACACCTTGCACCAGTACAGGCTGGGGCAGGCCAACTGCAAAGCAACTATGCAGAAAAACCTGGGCTTCTTGTGAACATAAAGTTGAACATGAGTGAATAATGTATCCTTGCAGCAAAGAAGGCCAACAGCACCTTGCGCTGCAACAGGCAGGGTGTCACCAAGTTGAAGGAGGTGATCCTTCCCAGCCACTCAGCACTGCTGAGACACATGTGGAGTGCTGGGTCCAGTGCTGGGCTCCCCAGCACAAGAGAGACGTGGATGTACTGGAGCAAGTCCAGTGAAGGGCCACAAAGAAGATTAAGGGACTGGAGCACCTCTCCTATGAGGAAATGCTGAGAGAGCTGGGACTGTTCAGCTGGAGAAGAGAAGACTCAGGGAGATCTTACCCATTTGCATAAATATCTGATTGGTTTGGGGTTGGGGGGAGTAAAGACAACAGAGCCAGACTCTGGTGCCCAGTGACAGGACAGGAGGCAATGGGCACAATTTGAAATACAGGAAATTCCACTTAAACATTTACTGTAAGGCTGATCAAACACTGGCACAGGTTGCCCAGAAAGGTAGTAGAGTCTCCACCCTTGGAGATACTCAAAATGAGACTGGACGCGGCCCCGGGCAACCTGCTCTCACTTACTGTGCTCTGAGCAGGGGGTTGGACTAGATGATCTCCAGAGCTGTCATGCTGCCTCAGCTAGTATGTGATTCTGTGATAAAATAGTAAGCTTTGTTTTGTTTTGTTTCATTTCATTTCTTTGCAAAAATGATGCTGCAACCCAAGCGTATATACCAGTGAAGGTTCATCTGCTGTTGATGTTTTTGACATTTTGTAGTTCAGTCCAGCAGCTGCAATGTCCACACTCATGTTGAACTGACAAGATTGAAAGGTATCTGCTTACTGAAAAGGTCATTTTTGGTATCTTTTCACTTGTGCCATAAAAATAAAACCAATCCCTAACTAGAGTGTCATAGCTTCAACTTTGTGTATGTGTTTGCGGTTTTTTCCCCCTTCCCTGTCTGTGTGTTTTTCTGTCAAAAACCAGTTCGTGAACTCAGGAGAAATTTATACCATTGGCGTGGCTGAGCTATTCTGATTTATCATTTTGGAAAAACTGGGGCTGTGTGCCACTGTCCCATTACAAATGCATTAGGATGTCCTGGCAATAATAAAGCAAACTCCATTTGCATATTTGCTAATAGCTCTGCCATGGGCACTGTTGCTATTTTCTTGATAAACCCCAACAAATTAGCAGTATGGCAACTATTATGCCATTTACTTGCAGTTGATCAGTAGTGCTCTTACACAATGCTTCAGTGGAAGCAGCAAGGAAGCGGCATATTGTTTATCATAGGAACCACCATCCCTGACGTTATGTTGCCGTAGCTGTGCTGCCTCTCCACAGTCAGTGATGCTCTCTTCATCGACTCAGTCCCAGAGTTGCACTCACTGCTGATTCAACTCCACTATCATCACAAGTATTATTTTTTGTGATAATATTATGAGGCAGTGTCTGTAGCAGGGACTATAAAAGCATTAAGGAGGGAAAGAGGAAGATGATTTATTGGCTTGAGCTCAGGGCTGTACAATGGGACTGCAAAGCAAGCCTGTGCTGGTCCAGCTTGGATTCATATTAGGGCTGGCTGGCATCTCTCTGTGTCCGGTTTGTAATGTAAGCTCAAGCACCAGGGATCACTCCCCTGGGTGCAATGCCGGTGGAGCACAGCCATGGGCTACAGGCCTTCAGACTCCGGTCTTCCCTCCCCAGAAGCACCCGCCTGGAAGGAAAGATGGGAGCATGGCAGCCCAGGCAGCCCGCAGTGTCACAGACTTCTCCAGGGCATGTTGCACACCTTTCAGCCAATGCATAGCTGATACCTGGTTGATGGCTTTGTGCACCTGACACAGTAAATATGCTGCACCTGAGGCCAGCGAGTGGCAGCTGCCTGGCACAGACTCTATGGCTTTCATCACAAGGGTGCAGCTCTGTACTTTGCACACTATAGCAGGGAGAGGGCTTAACATTTTCAGTTGGGCCCACTCGTCTTTGAAAGAAAAAGCTTCAAACTGTGCAGGCTTTTAGTCCTAACTGATAATTTTCAAGCATTTCAAGCCTCCCCCTGGGAAAGGCTGCATGCCTACTGCTCCCTTCAGTACCTATAGGGCTGGAGGGACACAGCACTTATGGAAGTTGGACTGCGTGGGAATGGTTGGCCTTCGACTTCCATCAGTCCGTTTTAGCAGATCCTGCAGTGATCACTGTGAACATAAAAGGCTACCACAACGCTGTATGAGAAGATTTTCAAAGGTGAAAATGCTGCCAGTGGAAATAAAGTGAGCTTCAGCTATGCAGAACTGAGTCTGCAACACGAGATTTTTCTTACAGAGAATTATTTTCTTCCTCAGTCTGATAGTCTGAAATGTTCCAGATTTCATTTCAGGGAAACATTCATTAAGCAGTCGTAGCCAGATATCTGTTAGGTGGTTGGTAAAACAAAGTTTATTAACTGATCCATATCCAGAAATGTTATTAAAATCCAAGAATTTTATGTAATATTGATTGTATTGCTCAGATACCAGACATTGCTAGGCCCAAGCATTTTAATACAGGCCAGATCTCCAAAAATCATGGTTATTCTTTTAAGTGGAAATTGCCATAAGCATGTTCAGCAGCAGCTATGAAAATAATGTGAAAATAGAAATATGTGATTTTTGCTTAGGAAAAAAAAGTTAATCCAACCTACGTCATCTCAGGAATTAGATATTTCCCAAATTTTTTTTCCATTTTGCATCTTATGATAGTTTCCTATTATATGATGAATTATTAGCTTGAGGATATAAGAAGAAACTGGTAGTATCACCTGTGCTGCTGCTGGAAATACAAGTGTCCAAGAGCAACAGCCAATAACCCCACTGAAGTGCAGGAGGACAAGGAAATCTGCTGAAATATTGCTTTGCATCTCTTGTGACCACCAGCTCCTGTACAAAACTGAGTACTGAATATTAGTCAACTCTGTCCTTTGTGAAAGTCACTTAAAAGAAATTGCAGGAAGTGCAGAATCAAGCATCAACATTTACAATTTAAAAACCTGCTAGTAAAGTGAGTAAGAATGTACATGTCTACTGGATCAGAGCCTTGACTTGCAAATGGGTCCACTCAGCTGCTCGCATGAATCCAGCAATGGATCTCAGTTTAAGAATTTCTTATGAAGCCTCCAATAGACATAAGAAGGGTTTTGGAAACTTATTTTTAGACAGTAAAGGACAGAAGGGATCAGCAGAACGATGGAGACTGACCTCCTGCATAATCCTGCACCTCCTCCACAGCAGGACATGAGCTGCTTTTTGTAATGAGATGAAGTGAAGCCAAAACTTGGAGCACTGGTTGCTGTGTCTGTTTGAATTGCCGTGTTGTGCATATGCCTCCCTGGATTTGGAAAATGACCCTGAAAAACTCAGGAGTAGCTAGACACATTAAACTTCTCTCCTAGGACAGTATAATAAACATTTCTAAGCCTGACACCCTCTGTGTGACACAGGAGAAAACCATGTTTAGATTTATTGCAGAAGTTACTGCTGGGTCTCAGAACAGTTGTGGTGGGTGAGGATCTTTGGCCAGGGACTGTACAAATGCAGGAGGCACTGAGAAGCCTGTAGTCTAAAGGCAGGCAGCAGCACAATGTTGAGATACACAAACTAACTTTACAATAGCTGGATCAGACACTGGAAGTAATAGAAATACTACTGGAGCACTGAACTGAGCAGCTGCTATTTTATATTACCGCTAAATGTGAAAGAGCACTAAAACATTTCAGGAGCTGATACAGAGACAAAAATCTATATATACAGTATGTTGTTAAGTAAATGGTGAAAACAGAAAGTAAAATGATTTCCCCTTTTGCCATAGCTTAGTCACAAACCTACACTTAAGGAAGTGTCCTTAATGAGACATCAGCTTCCAGAAGGACCTGGACTGCAGCCAACTGCCAGAAAGAGATCACAGGAAGATTTGGAGATCATTCTAGAGGGAGCGACTGGAATTTGCCAAGGAAAGGAAATCAATCCAGACTGGCAATTATGGGGAGATGAACATAGCTCCTGTATGGAAACATCATTAAGGATCCAAACCACCAGAAGCAGATAACATACCATCTCTAGAAAGGAAGGCAGTTCATAGAAATTGCATACATACATACACATATTGGGTGGGAAACAACAGTGACAGTTTCTTAAGTGCATTGTCATAAGAGGAGACTCCACAACTCGGGCTATCAACAAAGGTGGGCATGCCTTAATGAGGAACTCATGGTGTCTCCTCCAGATTTCAGGGTGATGGAGGTTAGATTAACCACTGGCAGCAACATGTTTGAGATGGCTCAGTCTCAGGACTGACGGACATACACACGCATTCACAGGGAAAAAAAGAGGGAGACTGCTGCTCTGTGGTACTGCCACAGATTACAGGAGTGGGTGTAGCTGCAGCAGCGAAGGCAGAGTCATGTTCTGCAGCTTCTCTCCCCTGAGGTGTCAGGGAAGAGCCTGTGCTTCCAGAGGTGCTGAGAAAAGGACAGAATCTACAGGAAATTGGTTAAACACTTCTGCATTGTATTACTCAGCAAATTAAAAAAATAGACTTCTTGCCTCCATAGATTTTACAAGTTCATTATTTTGTAGCTCATTCATATTAACTGTACGTATTATTGTTGTGGAGTGAATAGATCTAATGGGGACAGTTTCCTTACTATCACACATTACACAGCTGTAGAAAGAAGGAAAAAAGCAACATATGAAAGAATTATAATGAATCAATTCATGCAAACTTTGTTTTTGCATTAAAACTGAAGCAAGTTCTGTGTCTCAGTCTGCTTTATTAAAAACATTCTCAATGCCTCACTTAAGAACCTAAGCTCAAAATCAGCATTTGACTTCAGATTTCTTGAGAGACCAGTTTCCTTCAATGCTGTGGGGAAAGAAAGGATCTTCTTGGCTCCTCTGCTGCTTTCACCTGTGACTATGTTACTTTGCTTCTCTTCTTCACTCTGTGATTGATTGCTTCTTCAGCATGTCCTTCAGAGGAATCCTTTCTCCGTCCCTCTCCCCATCCATTCCCTGCTAAGTTTCCAAGAGGTGTCCTGGAACTTCCTCCTCTATCCTTTTGTTCTTCCTTTCTCAGTGAACTAATTCTTTCAAAGCAACAGACAGATTTGGAATGATCATAGCTTTAACAGTCAGTGTTTTTCCAAACTCAATTTGCAGGCAGAATGAATTTATAGTACTGAAGAAGAACCGAGTAAATATTCTGTAGCAACTTTTTTTTAAGGTTAATATCTCCACAGTTTTACACCTTTGCTATTAAAGTTGCACTAGTAATTAAGGAATAGTAATTGTTTGTGCAAATTATTTAAGTAACTGAGTTAGCGAACTGAGGTTACTCTACAGTTACTGAGGTTACAGTTACAGTTGCAGTTCCTGGATATAGTGTTCAATCCTATGAGTAGTCATTTTGAGTTCATTATTGCCTGTACCAGTCCCTTAAGCTAGCTTTGATGCACATATTTTGTCTTGAAATTACATGCCCTTAACTCACAAAGATACTATTCTAAGTGATGAGAAATGTCGAGATATTTGTGTAACTTTCAGTTAGGTTTTGAATTATGGCAATACATGAACAGGGAAATTTTTCATTGGCTAAACTGTCATTGAAAACACACTTGTACCATCAGTGTGATGCTTAAGAAGATGTTATACTGTTGACCTGATGTCAGCTCTTGTGGGTTGAGACATTTTTTTTTTGATGGGAGTCTTGAGAGGATGGAATATAAATCTGTTTTAAAGATGAAATTGCTAGTTCAGCTATGGCATTCAACAGTCATTTCCTGTACTTGGGCTGCTTTTAAAATCTTCTTGTTATTTCAAGTAATCTAAATTGGAATTCACTCAATAGCTTTTTTAAAGAGCAAATGAAGGGCTAAGTCAGAGATGAGAGACTTAAACAAGGAAGTCATGTCAGTCACCCAGGCTGCAAAGCGTTTTCCACAGAAACAACTGCAGTGTATGGAGCAATGCAGACAGCGGGGAAAGCCTCCCTTGCCTCTGGGATGGCAGTGTTAGAGCCTGGAGCACGATCCCACACCCCTCCCAGGAGTTTGGCCCTCTGCATTCAAGGCCAGGTCTCTGGTCAGAAAGAGCTGTTTGAGAAGCCTTGGCTGGTCTTGCAGCTCTTTGAGCAAAAGCTGGAAGAAGGCTCTGCAGAGGCTTCCCACTGCTGCTTGGGAGTGAGCTTGGGATATCTCCACCTGGGATACACCACAGTAGTGTTGCAGTTGTGCTTGTGCCTGGCCACACACCAGATCCTGGCCCTGACTTGTGGACCAATTTCTTGACCTCAGGCCTGACTTTTTTTATTCCTCCTATTAAGGACTTGCCTGGTGGTCTGGACTCTCACCTCACACAGTATGGTGGGACTGGGCTCTTGCTGGTGATACCACTGCCTTTTCCAGCCTTGTCACCATGCTTGGCTCCCAGCTCCCTTTTCTCCATGGAGAAGCCCAGTCTTGCTGACAGATACCAGAATTTGCATTCTCTGAGAGCAGCTCATTGATAGTGCTATTTTCAAGGCTGAAAAGCAGATGGGGAAAATCAGAGACCCTGGCCTTTGAAAAACGTTGCAAAGACCAAACAAAAAAGTTACGTTACTTCTGGCTTGCTCAGGCAGTTCTTGATTTTTGCTTGCTGACTTCCATTACTGGCTGGTCCTTCAGTGACTGCTTTTCAAAACTGCATTTGGAAGTCTTTGTCATAGGATGCTCTGGAAACCAAAAATATAAATAGCTTCGAACAGGTTACAAAAATAAAAGAAAGATCCATAGGCCCACGTCAGGAAATCATGGAGCCCCCAGCGGTAGAGGTGGGAAAATGTAACAGGGGAAAGGTAGTTCTGCACTTATGTGGTTTCTTAAATGCTTTCCCAGTTCAGCCATCATGGACCATCCAGTGTTGGAAACAGACTACTAAGCTTTGATCTCACTGAATTAATCTGTTCTAATGCTTTTATCATGCATTATTCTTTGATGTGGATAATATTCTGGGATGCTAGAATAATACTCTTCTACTTGTGAATTCTGGTGGCACTGACACACAGGCTACAGGAGCTGTTGCCTTTGCAATACTTCTGACATTGTTTCTCTCTTAAGTGATTTGTGACCACTTGCATACTTAGGTGCTGAGACCAATGCAGAGATGCTGTTGGGTCTTTCCTCACCTGAGTTTTTGCAAGAAGTCAGCAAACCCTGACACGTTCTCCTGGGGAACTGCAGGGGATTAGGTGAGTATGTACTTACCAGAACTTACCTGCTTCTTTAGGCATGCAGGCACTATGTAAAAGGTTGCTACCTGCTTGTTCACAAGATGTTTAGAAGATAGTGTGGCCCACTTCTGTTACTCACCCTCCCAGAAAACGCGTAGCTTCTGGTCATGAGAGCTCTGTGTGTGTATTCCCTTCCTCCGTATGGTGTGTGAGGGGGGACTGGAGAGTAGGGGGGATCAGAAGGTAAAGATGGCTCTCTTTTACCATTCTTTTTATTTTTATAACAGTATATTAAGATGATACACTGGCAAGCAACAGTTAAATTTCAAGTGTGGCACTGAAGTACCTTGAATGTCAAAAGAAAACTGAGAGCCAAGCACCAGTGAAGTAGATAACTTAAACTAAAGGAGGGTAGATTTAGACTGGATATAAGGAAGAAATTTTTTACAATGAGAGTAGTGAAACGCTGGAACGGGTTGCCCAGAGAGGCAGTGGAGGCCCCATCCCTGGAAACATTCAAGGTCAGGTTGGAGGGGGCTCTGAGCAACCTGATCTAGTTAAAGGTGTCCCTGCTCACTGCAGGGGGGTTGGACTAGATGACCTTTAAAGGTCCCTTCCAACCCAAGGCACTCTATGATTCTATGATTCTAGATATGTTGTGAGGTTCAGTCATCGTGGATGTCATGGGTCATGTTGTGTACCCCTCAACCACACTCCTCAATTACTGCAAAAGCCACTGGTACCCACTGTTGCATTTTTATACTATTTTTTGTAATCTAGAAAATACATTGAGGTTCATGTGAGATACTGCCATCGCTCGGTGCCTTAAATAGTAGCCATAAAAAGGAACATGTAAGGATCAAATCCTTGCTGGGAGATAAAAGTCACGATCCATCAAATTAGAAATGTGCTGGCAAAACATCTTGTTTTCTTGGTGTATGTGACAGGACCATAGTCAGTCGCTTAGTAATAACATAAGAGCATGAAAACAGTGCCAAAGATGTACCCTAGTGTTGTTTTGACTGAGAAATATGGTTCCTGCTTTCAGGTGTATCCTTCTCTATTGCAACACGTACAGCATCTTTGCTGTATAAAGTTACAAGATTTGCTTTGCGATAGAGTACAACATTTATTGCAGCATATCCTTTTCTGGCTTGATTTTCACTGATTGCTGTAAGGGTTTTGTGAGATGGTACATCAACTGGAAGCCATGTCACATGTACCTCTCTCTGCAAGCTAATTAAAGTAGGTTGGAAAGAATCAAAGGCCTTAAACAATCAAAACATAAATAACTGGGGCTGCCCAGAATAGTTGTTGCAGTACGTTAGGCTCCAGAAACAGGTATTGCTATTTGAATATCTAAATTGCTTTAACAGACATTATAAGGCCATTAAAGGCACTCTATCAACCCTCTGAATGATTGTTTGTTGGTTGGTATTTTTTTTTGTCTGGTTTTTAAATTACTGTTTTTCTATCTTCTTACCATGTAACAGAATTAAAAGAGATAGATATATATAAGATTTGAAAGCTACACAGCTTAAAAACAGACTAGATTTTAAACTGTTATTATCTAGTGAGTCTTACTGAAGTGAATATAGCTATGCTCATCTACCACAGATATAAAGCTAGAGGAAGAAGCTTAGTCTTGTTTTCAATTTTTTTCTATGTAAAAATATGATGATCAGAAGATTGCATTTTTTGTCTGCTTTTGTTAAGTGACTTTGCAAGTTCAGACTTAATCTATTGGCTGCTAGGTTTAAAAGAAATAATACTAAAATACACAAGAAGCTGGTTATATAAACCAGTACTGCTTTTTATCCTACAGACAGTCTTTCCCGTGGTTTGCTCAATTCTCTTCATATATTTATAAAGATCTATGAAGACCATCTCTTCACAGATGTGAAAGTATTTATGAGTGCAGTCAGCCTTATTCTTGAAGTCACAAAGGGCAAGAGTAGCAGTGCAGTACTGGTCTGTAGTTCTTAAGTCACAAATGGCAGTGTCGTGCTCAGATACATACTTGGTCAAGGAATTTTGTTGCCATTAAAAGTTCCCATTAAAAGTAGCCTACTTCAGTCTGCACGTGGAATCACAGGAAAAAGCTTTTTCACTGTGAGGGTGACCAAACACCAGTATAGGTTGCCCAGGGAGGTTGTTGAGTCTCCATCCTTGGAGATAATCAAAAGCTGTCTGGACAAGTTCCTGGGCAGCTGGCTTTGGGTGGCCCTGCTTGAGCAGAGAGGACTGGACAAGATAACCTCCAGAGGTCCCTTCCTACCTCAACTATTCTGTGATTCTGTCGTTCTGTAACCTTAAAAAAAAAAAAAAAAAGGCTTTGCTGTTTTTTTTCCCACTTCAAACTGAAATTTGGAAATGTTGGGTGTTTGTAGTATGGAAGTTCAATGTCAGCAACACTGTTTGCCAGGTTGTAGAAAGGAAGCCAGAGAATTTGCTCCGCCATGTATAGTGATATTTAGTTCCAGATTAAGAAGCCTACATGTATATGTAAGGAAAATGTCTAAACTCCAGTCAGCATGGTCGACATATAGCCAACAGGGTTGGTTGGTAGCACAAGAGTGATTCAGGCCTCCCTAGAGTAGAAGTCTATGGGGCAGTGAGCTGGGTCCCTCTGTAGGCTTTACTGAGTACAGCAGGAGCATAGATACCTGCCACACCTAGATTCTTATGTTTTAATCTCTAGCTAAGTTGCACCCGAAGCATCTCATTAAAACTAGATAGCATGCAGACCGGAAAATGTGTCTACTCAAAGTGGAATTTGGCTAAAATAGGAAGGGTAGCAGGAAGGGCCTTCTTGTAAAAAATATATAATGACCTAGGGTCTTTGATTAGTCGAAGGACTGTATTTTCACCTTTTCAGAGAGACTGAAACTTTAGCAGCAAATTGTACTCCGTGCATTACTTGGACATAGATTTACTCAAACAGATGGGTTTACTTGCTCCAACTACTGATACGAGTAACAAGAGAAAATGTCTCTGCTTTGGACGAGCTCTCAATCTTTTATTGTGTTTTTTTTGATAAAAATGCATATTATTATATGTGTTGGATAACTTTCAGATATCCAGAATCCTGTACCTCCTGGTTCTATTTATCAGCCTCACTCCCTTAAATGCATCCAGCATGAAAAATGGACATTCCCAACTGTGCGACGCTATTATGTGCAGCCATTAAAAACAGGGAGAAAACCTCCCCCACACCATATAACTCCAAGGAGTTCTACCTAGTTTTAAATACTTAAAATCCAACTCACCACTGAATCATGGACTTCAGAAATATATATGATGGCCTACTAGAAAATCTGACTTCTATATACACAAAATACAGGGAGAGGATTTCCATTGCTTTTGGGATGACTGAAGGTTTAGATTCAACGCCATGTACTAGACACACTGAGGTGAGTTCTGCATATATTTGGTTTATTGTATGTATGTTCTGACTGAGAGGATTGTGGGTCGCACTGCCATTTTCCTACTGGAGCAGGAGGTAGCGAGAAATAAACGTGCATTTCATTACCCATCATCTAAAAAGCTACCAATCTGATGGTTTGCTTTTACTGAAGCATACAGGTCTTACTTCTTTGTCTCTAGACTGGGTGGTACCTACTCAGCTATGAAGAGATGCCTTCAGCTGCATGAGGAATAAACTTCAGTTCTTTAATATTGCAGCAGAATAGAAAAATGTTGATGTTTTCCTGCACCATCAAGGAGGTGATTTCTGCATTAAAACTCTTAGCTATTACACTGTGCTAATTATATTACAAGATCTTGAATGGGTTCTCATACTTTTTTTGTCTTCCCTTGATAAGTAATCTTTGTACTAAAAAACCCTATCATAATAATGTGTTCCTTCAGTGACAGCATGCTGACATCCAGTGCCAGCAATGCAAACAATTAACATCAGGCTGGGATACTGAGCCTTACAATATGTAAAGAAGCACTTTGTGAGTCAGTACATGGAGTTTTTCATAGACTGAACACAATCACTATATGAAATAGTCTTTGTATGAAGAGAACACATCCCGGAATTCTGATTTAATACCACACCATTATTTTCGGATGATGTTAGGTCAGACCTTAACTACCTAAATCCAGTGTATGGAACAGTAAGTCTCACTGTTATGATACTTGAAGAAGGCAGGTGTATTATACATGTGAAGATGATGAACTAGTGAGAGTCATGTCAAGAACCCATGTATGAAAAAATATTTTCTTTCAAAGGAGGGGAAGCACATCTGTTTACTGAGCAGTCCCACAAAAATGTAAGAAGAGCTGAATTTGGAACAAGCTGGTAACCTGCAGGAAGACAGTTCCAGGTTATAAAGATGTAAATCTCCGTGGAAGTACTCTGGATTTCCCTGACTGGTTTAAGTAAGGAAATCAAGATGTGGGATGTGCGTATTTATCTCTCTAGTGAGAGATGAATATGATATGAGCAGAAAATGAAATGTAGTGCTCTAAGATGGGACTGAGGAGAACTCAAGATCAGATATTAACTATGATGAGAATTTAATATAGCACCAGAGCAAAGAGCCTCTGCTAGGCCGGTCACCAACTCACAACTGGTTTGCTGTTGCCTGTTCCAAGCATCTCAGAGGGACAGCTGTCCTTATATGGGCCACTAGTCTTCTCTAACTCAGAGATTATTTCTGTGTGTGGGTTTTGAAAACCAAACAGATGAGGTGTATATTCCATCTGGTCAGACAAGCTTCTTGATGACAAAATCATGTGCTTATCAGTGGTCTGTGTTGGTAAAAATGGTCTATTTCCCTTAGTCCTTCATTCAGGAAGTGTCTTGTATTCTTGCATTTATTTATTTTTTTACAAGATCTGGAAGTGGTTTATTTTTTACAAGATCTGGAGGTGCGGAGCAGGGTGGGGGCAGAAAGGAAGGAAGAAAAGGTGGCCCTAGAAAGTGCTTGAAGATTCCAGGAAATTGGTAGGCTGGACTTGTTAATGCTTGTGAAATTATTTTTGACACAGCCTTTCAAATGAAAAAATGAGCTATTAGGATGATAGTCTTTTATCTTCTGAGGAAGATGGATGGGTATGACTTCAAGATGTCGTGTATATGAATGGGTGCTATAAAGGGGTTGTTCTAATGACATGCTGTAAAAGACAACTGTCAGGAATAAATTATTCTTCTCTTTTGATGATACTGATGATAACGTACTCAAATTCCCCACGACACATTTCCTCACCTAAAGTTAAAAGCTTTTCCTAAAATGTTTAATGGGCGCAAAGGTCTTTGTTGTGCATTTCCAACTCCATGAAAAACATTGGGTAGTGGCTTACATAAGAGCAATTTTGCCTGCAGTTAGTGTGTTTGCATACAAGTACACAGGCTTTGATTAAGCAAAGGAACGTACTTAAGCGCATATGTAAGTACCTTTTAGTGGTGGAGTAATGAAACTGAAATATGAAAGAAGAAAGCACTACTTCCAAAGTAACAGAGCTGATAAGAAGAGCGATTCTGAGCAGCCGATCCGCTCAAGGCTCCGGTGGGGATGGAGATGAGCTGTATGTAGCTATCTCCTATCTCCAGAGATACCTGCACAAAAGTCACAGCCCACCTGTGCAGCCTGAGACCAGTACCACGCTTTGCTTGTTCTGAAGGAGCAGCACTGGGAACAGAGGGAAAGAAAGACAAAGAGGCCAAAAACACCGTGGGGGAGGCAGGGTCCTGTCTGTAGGTATTTATTGCCAGCTGCAGAGCAGCTGCCTGATGAGCCCTAGAGGTGAGGGCTCTCAGGCTGAAGGGAAGCTGACCACATTGCATTGCACTGTTGCCAACCCCTCCTCCCCAAATTGCCTGTGACTCTCACATTCGAAGTGTGTGGCTCCCTGCTTTCAAGCGGCTCAGTGCTGTGAGGCTACAGGGGGAATGTCATATCTACACGTGGGCACCAGTTTGCTTGGAGAAGTCAACAAACCTGCATGCCTGAATGTGCTTGAGAGACCACGGTGGTGGGTGACCTATACTGGGGCAAGGACACACCTGAGGGACTGTGGCCATGGTTGACCCATGATGGGACAGGGACATTCCTGAGGGACTGTGGCTCATGAACGACCCACATTGGGAAAGGGGGACTAAGGAACAGCATGGCAGAAAGCCATTAATCATAAAGTGTTAGAAAGAAACTCTAATTCACACTACTTCAGCCTCCTATGCACCCATTGACTGGCTAGAAGAATTTTGGTGCACTGAGATTTAAAAAAGGCAAAAATAAGGGTACTTGAGACCAGGGAAAGGAAGAACAGGTGTTTAAGTAGGTTTTTGCCCAGTGGTTTCTGCCTTTTTTTTCCTCACTGCCTGAATCAGTGATTGTAGGTTTGTGTTGGTTGGGAGTAAATTAAGTCAAGTAAAATTCCCCAACTCAGTGCTGCTTTACCTTCAACAGGCTGGTACAAGAAGTGATGGGGTAAATTGCAGTAAGGGAAATGTAGCCTGAGTATTTGGAGAAGTTTTCTAATGGTAAAGGAGGCTGATCACAGACTGGATTGCTGAGGGACACCGTGGAGCCGCTGGAGGATTTAAGAGCAGATTAAATGAACTTCTGTCAAGAACAATTTAGAAGAAGTTGATCCTGCCTTTGGGATGAAGAGGCAAATCAGATGACCCTCTTGAGGTGCTGCTGAGCCCTGTTGCCTTTGATTTCTATGATACTGACATGGTCTTGTGTACCCCTGGGATAAAAGAGGATACTGAGCTTAATTATCGGAAGGCGTTTTCAGTCAGCAGGAGGTGTTTTCTGAGGAGAGATGGCTTGAGACAGAAGGCTGAGGATGTTAAAGAGGTGAAGGGTGCAATTAAATGAGATTATATAATGCTGTATTTGTAATTAAGTTGACGTAAAAGTGAATCGTTTTTCATTTGACCTAGCATTGACCACGCATCTCAGAACACTCTTCCTTAATTCAATGTATATTAAAAAATTGGAACCTCAAGTGCTGTTTAGGTCACTGTGTGGGCAGGGAGGTGCTGGCCTGGATGGTACTTAAGAATTAGGGAGCCATTGTGGATGTACTCACAGGCTCCTCAGGCTGCAGCTGCTTTAGCCAGAATGATTTCCAACTCCAGCTTCAGCTTGACTGTACATCCTCAGTCCCAAGCACCTTGCAGCACTCCTGTCAAGGACAAGCATGATTTCACCCTTTTGCCTACTACATTAATGCAGATAGCTATTTTGAGGTTAAGGCCATGTTGGCTTTGAACTGCAGCTGGTAATGAACACCTGGATGGAGTTCTGCTTTATTTGCAGGTGACTGAGGTATTATTATTAATTATTAAACCATTTTGTGTAATATTTAATTATTTTTCCCCATTTTGTGATGAGCAAGCATTACCATTATTGCCTGTAACCAAATAACCATCCACATTTATCATACTGATTGTGGCTTAATGGGGAAGGACCTGGGACTGGGGGAGTTGTCTGCACTGAACAGTTTTGGAATGTAGCTTCCTATGGTAATGAATACAGGCTGTAATAATTAGGTCTGCTAGGTGCTATATTTATCATGAAGCTTAAATGCAATAAAAATTCATCATATGGCAGTAGGCTTACAAAACGCAATGAATTTTCCATAGTAAATATGGAAATATGAAAATAGAGTATGAACAGATACAAGATTACTTCCTCTTGCATGGTTTTGCCGCACAAGGGGGTAACTAACTCCTTTTCACTGCATTGTACATGAAACTGGGAGAAAATCATGGCAAAGATGCTATGTTGAATTGCATATGGCTTTGGGAGGAAGGCTGGGTTTTGCTTGCTTATGCTTCCCTCCTGGTTCCCTCCCGGTTCCCTCCCTGGCCCAGCAATATTTCACTGGATGCATTTCTGCAGAGCCCTTGGATCTGCACTGTATCCTTGATAATCTGTGGTGTTTATTAGAAGGGAGCAGAATACTGGACCTGATATCTGACTTATGGATTAAAAGGAAAAATGTAGTCTGCTACAAACCAACCGTCTGTCTGCAGATAATTACCTTACAGGTAAATAAATCACACCCTTTTTCTCCTATTTTTATGAAATTACTTCACAAATGTTTTAGCACAATAATGTCTGTACAACAGGGAAAACCCATATGAACATTCTGGAGACAATATCCACTTTAGTTTAATACAGTGGATAATCCACTCAAGGTTTTATCTGAATAGTCAGTAAATATACATGTGACTAGAGGTTGTTTTTGAAGTCCTCCTCATGAGAGAACAGCAACCAATAACCTCTGTAATCTGAAATAGTGAGAAGCTGAAGTTTTCTTTTTTTCCTCTATGCTCAGTAATTTCTACAATAGCTCTTAAAATTACATAGTATTAGCTATTCAGTATTAATCAATGTTGACAGGAGTATTTCTTGGAAGAATAAAGTGAAAACTACTTTTTTTTAAAGCTGTTTTTACAGCACTTGATTGCTTGTTTATTTGTTTGTTTTTTAAGAGTAATATGGGCAGAGGAGAGAGAAATAAATGTATTTTAAATATTCATAGCTAGCTTGGAAGAGGCAAAGGGGTGAGCAAAGCATCCACACTACTCAAAAGCAGCAGTAATGTTGATAATTGCAGGTTCCAATCTGGATTAATAATATAGGCACGAGTCTGTACATAGGTGCAGGTGAATTCAGTCCAGTGTTTAGGTGTTGGGAATAAAGAGAAAGAAACACCTTTGTCTAGCATGAAAGCTGGAAGGATGATATCGGGGAATGCGAAGGGCACAGATGAGACTATTTTTCTATTATTCCTCTCTTATAATGGTACCTTCACTGAGCTTCAGTAGGCTTTTCATCATCTCTTTCATTTGCAGATGCAGTCACCCACGAGTTGGAATAACTAACTGGAATCCCACCTATCCCTGCTGGTCCTGACTGCAGATTTTCACTTCCACCTTCTCTCTCACCTCCTTGCAGTGCTGCTGTTGCTTTGGCATGACATTGATCCAAAACACATCTGCGAGCTCTTGAGCCGCTCCTGCCTCAGTTTTGGTTGCAGAGGTTGTGTGTGATGTAAACCAGGATGTCATTCCTGGGGACTGTGCTCTCCTCAGTGCCGACTGACTGGGAGGAGAAGGGCTTAGTTTAGTCTGCGCACACCTATCTCCAGCGTGACAGGTTACCATTCAATTGTAATTCTGGTCCAGCCTACAGGTTGGGTTTTTTTTTCCCCTTGTAATAGTTGAAATATGGCATCATTGCAAGGCAGAACCACAGAAAAAATGTCACAAGACTGATTATTGTGAAAAGGTGACTTCAGTGTCTGTACAGAAGAAGTTTGACCTTGCTTTGTTTAGCTCAGGATGTCATGGCCAGTGTGACAAGCGCAGGACTCCCCTGGGTGCTCATGCAGGTGACCATACGAAACTCTATGGAGGCTGGAGCTGGATAAAGAGCGGTGTGCTGGTCAGCCCTTTTCCTACTTCCAGCAGAGGAAATAACTCTTTTTTCGGGACACAAAGCCTATTTAGGTGATCCTTTTGAAAGCAAGTGAAGCCTGTTTGTTTCCAGGGGACACTGATCAGATGGCAGAATTAGGCTCTCAGTAACACAGGGAGACATTTTTGTCTTCATCTCTCAATAGATTTATCCTCCAGTGTCCTTGTTGACAGCTTCAGCCTCATTGCACTGTTTTGACAGTGCGTGGTACATAGGTGAAGTCATACATGTGACAATGGTGAAGGTCCTGTTATGTGCATGGCCAACTACAACGTGAAGTTTTGAAATACTAGACTGTGATTGTGAGGACATGAAGAAAGCTTTCTTTCTCTTGTGTTGCCACAGCAGTCTGAGTCATTACTTGGTAGGAACTGGGACTGGCCCCTCAGCTAAGAACTTTTATTTGCCATATGATTGTGGAAGTGCCTCAAAACCTTGGGGACATGAGGAACACATTTCTGTTCCTGGACCTTGGAGGAAATGGGGTGATCAGTAATAACTCTCACCTGACTGAGAGAGAGTCCGTGCCTGCATCCAAACATTTTGGACATGGATAGCTATTTTCTTGCTACCTTGAGGTCTGGCAAATGTAATACTCTGCTTTAATCTGGATAAAGGTCTCAGAATATTCTGGATATTGAATCTGCGTGGTCCTATCATTTTCAAGGTGGCAATCAGATGAAAGTATGCGATATCTGCACTGCATATGCTACTGGTTTCTGCTCTGGAACATCTTAGGCTAGCCACATCCTTCTGGCAAAATAGGCTATGTGTTTCTGATTGCACATCGAAAGCTATCGTTAACTCTCTCTGGCTATGCATGTATTACTTTGACATGAATTTTAGAAAAGATATGCATATAGATCACAGTGATGGGTACTTTGTAATGCCTGTCTACCATCATTCAGTTTTAGACTTTAGATTTGGAGCATTATCTCTAAATATTTTGTTTAAAGTACCTTGGAGCCTTCTTCTACAAGTTGTGTTACCATTCTCAGGCGTTAGTATTCTCTCTCAATCTGGAGAGATGGTAATCAATCAAGGTCCTTAAAACGGTACAGTATAACAACATGCTATAAGCCTAAGTTTCTATTGATTCAGTAAAGATACTCAGGTCATTTGTTTGCTTGTTTCTTACTAGATTTTTGGTTTCCTTGACCTTTGCTGGTGAATATCATGATTTATTTGACATCCGCTCTCCTCATGTCCAGCTCATGCTGTAAAATGTGCATCTTTCATCAGTGCTGACGGGAACTCCAGTTTGTGGCTGGGCTCCATAATCGCAAGATCAGAGGAGGCATGTTTACTGCATTTACTCTTCAGTGTGGTTTTTGTGCTCAGAGGAGTGTGTATGTGCATGTCGTCATTCTTGGAAAGTTTTTGGACAAGTGTCACACTCCTCCACGAGGGTGAAATATGGAGCTGTATATAGCTGCTGTAGAGGACTAAGAGAGAGCGATCAGAAAGGTTTCAGGCTGGCAGCACAGCAAAGGCTTCTGTTTCCCAGAGGATGCACTGCCTTGCCATGTGCTTCAGCCCTGACTGGGAGGTCAATAGCCATGCCAATTCAATCAGGGGGATTTCCCGGGGGGCTGCACAGCTGCTGTTTGTTACCATCCTGTCTCCTCCTGTGCTACTTGCTCACTCCTCTTGTGTTTGCTGTGGGTTTTGGGTTTCTTTGTTGTTTTTTTTTCTTTTCTTTTCAAAACTACTCACTGCTCTTCAAGTACTGTCAAGAAGGGAAAGAAAATGTTTACTGATTTGAATTTTGGTAGTTTAGTTACATTTGAAAATTTTGAAATATATTGTGTTTTGTGTTCTTCATAAGAACAGAAGTGTTGTGTCATTCTCTCATTCCTTCACATAGTCAGCAAATGCACAAATTCAAATGTCAGTACCCAGAGGGAAGAGCAAGTACCTGGAAATGTGGCAGTGTATGTAAGCAGCACTGTTGGTAAGCAGCCGCTACTCAAATTGAATACTGCAATTTTGCAATGCAGCCAGGAGTGCTGAAAGAACTGGCTGAAGAGCTCTCCAAACCACGCGAGTTCAGCAACTCTAGGAGTGTTACAGATGATATGGGGGACACAATAGAAACGAATGTTCTGCCTGTATGTTTATAAATTAACAAGCTGCACTAGGTAGTTTTAATTGGTTAGCTTTTTATCAGTTCTCAACAAATCATGAAAAGACTGATAACAATCAATGTAAGCCGTAATCCCTTCATTCTAATGAATGCTATTCAACATGGTTTTATAATAAACAGTTCATTTATTTCTTTGATATCAGTTTTAATTAAATTACAAACCTGTTTGATAAAGGCACTGTGGACTCCAGTAAAACATCTGACTTTTGGCAGAACAACATACTGATTAGAAAAATAATTACTGCCAAGTAAAATCAATATAGCATATATTAAATGAATTAAAATGTAATAATTAAGATATTTCAATAAGCAAGTTCTGATGTTCAGTTTGAAATGGCTATGCTTGTTCTTAGCGAGGATGGGAGATGAAGACGGGGGTGTAAGGAAGCCTACATCCTTTTCTGCAAATTTTTTTTTATTAATTTTTATGAGCGTTGAACAAGATAATTGCTGACGAAGTTTCAGAGAACAAGAAGTTACTGGAGAGTTAAGCAAAGCCAGAAGAGTTATTTAGAAGTACCAGGGTCATCACAAGAGAAGCTGGGCTCCCCAAAACAACGTGAGGACCACAGCCCGAGTGCGGGGACACCCACCAGTGAGCAGTGCTCGCTTGCCCCATGAGGCCGGACAGACGCAGGGGCAATCGCTCAGGATCTCGGGAGGTGCAGTGACTGCGAGCTCGAATTGGGCTCCTATTACGGGGTGGTGCCAGAAATGACAAATGAGATCCTAGCAAATTTCAGTGGGCTACATATTGAATGAAAAGATAGCAATGCTGTTACTGTTTTGGCATTAATGAAAGTACTGCCAGAATACTCTGTGCAATTGTGTTGTCCACATACTTTAACGAGTATGTTGGCTAGCTGGGAAGAGTTCAGAAGAAAACTACAAGGCTCTTTGCTGCCACTTCATCATAGTCTGTCTTGCAAGGAGAGAGAAAAAAAGAAATCCACTTCACTGCAGAGGACATTTAAAAGTAGACATAGTGCCTATGTAACAAGAAGCTGTCTCACAGTAAAAGTCTGATGAATTTAGGAGATACATTGGGAATGGGGGATCGGAAGCTGAAGCTTGGGAATTGCAGACTGAAGTGCAAGTTTCTATCAGTGAGGGTGTCAGCTGGAGTAACAACTTATTGGTCCTTTCAAAAAATTATGCATTTTCATAGTAAAGACTTCCGGACTATAGCTTTAATTATGAAATCATCCTGACATTGTTTGTGTTTTTTCCCCAGGACTCTAAGAGTAAAGCCTGCAGTTCCTGTTTTCCTGCCCATTACCTTGAAATGATGTAAAAAAGTCATACAATCTTCTTGATTTGCAACAATTTCACATGCTTCTTTGGAAATTACGCAAATTATTTATTCAGGTATCTTGTACTAGTGCATAACTCATCTGTCTAACAACAGAAGTAATTTAAAGCTAATACAGTTACATCCTTTCTTTTTCTCTGTTGATTACAAACCTAAACTTTTCTCAGTTGTTTTCAATTTAGCGACTCTGTGAAGAAAATGGTAATAATTAATTTGTGTTCACCAAAGTGATTTAATTGCCATGGTTTTCATTGTAAGTATAATTGCCATGGCATTTCTATTTTCAGACTGCTCAGATGCACTATAACCTTCATGTTGTTTCCTTGCCTCTTTGTATTCTGCTATGGTTTTTCAACAGTGTAGTGAGGATACTCTTTTAAAAGTAAATCTTAGGAAAAAGCTCACGTATATGCGACAGCTTCTCCTTTTTACTGATTAAGGGTGTATGTAGGTTCGCCATGTTGCCACCTTTTGCTGTATGAACAGGATAGGAAGCTATTCCATGAAGGATTTGTGGGCAGCTGTTGTTAGCGGTTGGATCCATGTGCTTCGCGTGAGTGATAGTGTACTCGTGTAATTTACAGCTTGGGAGAAGAGGGTCTCACACTCAAGCATGCAGTGATTCATGCCCAAATGAGAACAGATTTCTCAGGGAAGAAAGTGATGCCCTCTTCCATGATTTCATGCCGGTTTTGCCACACTTTTTTACCATCTTTAAAACATTTCTGGCACAAAGCCAGAATGCCAGCAATTTTCAGTCCCTGACCCTGTTTATCTCTCAGATTTACTGCAAGTTTTCTGTGATTAGTATTCCCAGCCTCTGCCTGCTAATACAACGTCCAGAGTTCCACAAGCTCCAGCATTAGCATTTTTTATAAAATTGTGGGACTCTGCAATAAACTTCTCCCTTCTGTCTTATCTCAAATATTTATCCCAATTCTCTTCATAAAAACTCTGAGTCATCTCTAGTTCTGTGCTTATAAAAAATTCAACTGGAAAAACACACACACACAAACCAACTAAACAAAAAAAAGACCCCTTCCAAAGGGTTTATGGGAGAGATGTTTATTCCTAACTAAAAATCAATTCCTTTATGCATAACACACTTGTTTAATTAAATTATTAATAATGGCAATTATGTACTTGAGGGGAAAAAGCAACCATACAACATAACAGTTTTTAAATGTTGCTTGTATAGTTCTTCACCGTTGTTATTGGGCTTTGCTAGTGTCCCTGTGATGTATTGGAAGGGTGCAATATACTTTTGTGATTGCTGGCATATCCTAATAACCCTGTTTTTTCAGAAAAACTGACCCAGCTTCTTGTTAGGCACTTAGACTTTGTCTAAATCAGGGATATAACCAAGGATTTTTCTCTTGCCTTCCTTGATTTGCAGTGCTTGGAAATCTGCAGTGAGAAGTTGTACAGATCCTGCTGATTCACTCTGGCAGATGCTAATAGTTAACTGCATCCTGTCTGCAAGGGTGTGGGATGGTCTCCGCAGGATACAAGCAAAATTAAATTAGGTATGGCCAAACATGGATAAAGGGAGCCTTCTTTGCTTCTATTTTAAAAACCAGAAGAAGCACAACAAATATGAAGGCTTTTTATATTGAATGTGTTAAAGGCAGGTTCAGTAGGACACATGTTTGCAGGACTTTTCATAACTAAATTAAAAAAAATACTTATTTAAGGATATCCTGATCCCACTGAAGACAATAGTACTGCATCCATTAAAGCCAGTGTTTTAGCCTTATGCTCAGTAGGACTACCCATGCAGTGTTATGCGTCTTCTGGTAACGATCATCAGAAAGAACATTATCTGCTAATTCAACGACTGGTGATATCAGTTCAGTTGGCAGCAACTGCCATGGTGTTATACAAGACTGGCTATATAAGAAGCCAAATCAGAACATCAGATCTCTGTGTTCTTTCCCATTGGAGCTGGTGGTGGAGCTTTTAAATATTTATTATTCTTAATAGAGGCAAAAGTCTGCAGATGAACTAGGTATTGGCCCAGATACCAGATCACTGCATAGCAGCCCCTGCCCAGCATCTCTGCATCATGCTTCTGTGCTGCACAGGCAGGAATTTTTAAATGTGATATTTGCAATTCAGCATCGAGGCTCTGCCACACTGCCAACCTGTTAAAAATGTAATGGTAAGGAAGCAAAATTTCTTGTGACTTCTTGTGAATTCTGGGGGTTTAAGTCACTTCATATTTATGGTCATGAACTCTGATGATGGAGTGCTTGACTTGTTGATCAGCATGAAAGAAAAAATATATATGCTCCTCAAAATATCCTTTCCACACACTTGAATTTAAAATTCAGTTTGTTGTTGCCCAGTGATGATTTCATCTTTATTGCAGGGAAACTAAGTGAAGTCATCTTGCCCAGTTTAGCTATGGCCTTTTTTTCCCAGGTGGGTCATGGAAACAGCTCTACAGTAGCAGCTATTTGAAAATATTATCTCTTTTCCCCACCCCAAAATGTTACAGAGGATTTACTGGGTACTTTTATTTGCTTCAGCAAATGCCTGCTGCACTTAAGTCATAAGACACTGAAGAAATACTGGAGTAGAGTCCTTTTTATATCACCAACAATGTAACTGCATTGTCAATTATTCCTGAAACAGTGCTGGGGAGTTTATGGGAGGGTTGTGAATCGTACTGGAATCACTCTTTTGGGATTAATTTCTCTTTTAAATCCCAACAGGGAAGGATTTTCGTACACCAAAAAGGGATTGAAATGTGTTGTACTCTTTTGTAGTACAAAGAGAAAAGAATTAATTTCCAAAGGGGTTACTGCTGATTTTCTAGAGAATGTCCATATTGCAAATATATGATGTGATGCTACACAGCCAACAATGGATTTTGGAATAGCTTTGATCCTTTTGCTGTATCTCTGGGACTGGAGAGTAGGGTTTGCCAGATGATAGCACTCCTGTACTTTGAAATAGCCTGAATTTTTGAAATAGTTCAGAATGTATTTCTTTCCAGCATGGATCAGAAGACAGCTGCCTGTAACTCAGTGGTTAGAACACTCGGGAGTGTTTGGAGAGATCTGTGTTCCAGTCCCTATTCTGAATCACGTCCCTGTGCGACTGGCTACTGTGAAATCTTTTTCTCTCTTCCTTTTGGTTCACAAGAAAAGAATGTATTATTTGGGGATAAAACACTTCATTGAACCTGATGTTTCCCTGTTAACGGTGGAGATCTTTAAGCAGTTGCCATTTTTTCATAGAAGAAATTCCTAGCTAAATTTCTAGCCAAAACAAATTTAAGACTGTGCAAGTTGTTTTCATAGAGCCTGATTATTTACTCTGTCCCTTGGAACCCTGTCTCCTCAATTCATGTGAATATATACAGAAGGGCAGCCACATTCTGAAGTGAAATCCCATAATAAAGGCATGGGTGGGAGGAGGCGGATCATTTTCACTGATCTTTTTGTCTCTTTTTATTTTGGTGTCACCCTCTCTTCTGCTGTAGCAATAGTGCTGAGTGTTGATGCCAGAGCATGTTGAAGAGATGTTCTGGACATTAACTTTCATTCAATCTGTCTTCATTTTGTGTAGAAAATGGATTGTTACCTGTGAATACTTTTGTAACCTACTCCCAAAATTACATTTTATCTATATATCTTACCTGTAGTTGGCATATTTATCATAATATTTTCATTCACGTGCAGCCAGCTCTCATCTTCTGTTTTCAGATGGCTCTCATTAATATTTCAGGTACAAAAGGTTCCTTCAGATTGGAATACTTCACACTTTCCTGAGGAAAAGTGGTGTCACATCTTTCATAAAAGTCTATCAGCCATTCTTTTCTGGGATAGTCCACCTAGTCAGAACCGGTGGACCCTGCTGTTTCAATCTATCATTTCTTTTGTTTCCTTATTAAACAGCCTGTCTTTACCTAATGAATTGCAACATGTCTACATTTCCATCATGGATAGTGGCCCTGATGTGGTCTATGTCACTGAAACCTGGCAGAGTGAAATATTGCCCTCCCCCCAGTTTTGACTCTATCATCAACTTTGCATTATATCAGGTCATCCAGGAGCTACTGCAGTAATCCTTCATTCTTATTCTAGCTGTCCACTAGTGGCCTCTTATGTTTCATCAAGTGAAACATTGAAATAACAAGGTGTGCGTATTTATAGCCTCATTGTTGATTAAGTATAGTAGCTAGTTTGTGAAGTAGCTGTTGGGAAATAGGATCTTAAATCAGAGCTCATTTTCCTCCTTCAGCTAGGGTGGTGAAGGAAATGAGATATTCCTAGAAGTGTTGTCCACAACTGGATATAATAAGGAACAGAAGGTACAGCTATTTGACTGTATTAATTAGCTCTTCTTCAGAGCTACACATCTGTCAACTGGTAACTGCAGCAGCTTCTCAACTTCATTACTCTAAGAAGGTATCTTTAAGTAGCACATTTCTTTTTTTTGTTGGTTTCATTTTTGTACCAACCCTTCACATGGAATGATGCATAGCAAAATGACTTCTTACTGATCTATGAAATCATAATTTAACCCCCCCCAAAACAAACAAATAAGAAAAATCAACAGAAAAACCCTCAGAGCCTTTGCTACCAGTAAAGACGGAGTGCACTGTAAAAGGAAATTTTACAAGGTAACAGTTATCGGACTGGACAAGACATCTGTCTCCTTCATTTGGAGATATATCTATGTTGTTCACAAACTGTCCTTTGGCCTCATTTTCTCAGTTCTTTAGCCAAAAGTCCAGCTAAGATCAATGGATGCTGCAGATGCTAAAATGCCTTTGTGAATGCTTTGATGGGGCTGTCAGCTTACAGCTACAGATCAGCATCAATGTTCCTCAGGACCCAGAGCCAGTGTTGATATTGTGCCCCTTCTGATATTAGGTGTATTGTAACTCTAGGGAGGATTACCTAGTTGCTGCCTCCCAGTGTGGGGATTTGGGGTGAAACACCCAGCATATTCCCTTCTCTCTGGGAAGCTGGTGCAGTGATGGCCCCAGGGTGCTCCTCAGGGGGTTTCCGGGACCATCTCTCCACCCTTGCTCAAGGAGAAGGTGCTCAGTTCCATCTGTTTTTTATTGCTCGCTGACATTAATATTACATCTCCTGCCTCTTTAATGAAAACTCAGGTTTCCAGAAACTGTTCTTTTTCTGTCTGAAGGCTATTTTCACCTTGCTGAGAAAAGTGCCTGACCATGGAAGGCCATTTCCCAACAGGGGCTGCCACAGTGATCTCTCCGATCACTCTGCAGTCTCATTTCAGGCCTTGGTAGAGCATTAGTTGTCCTTGTTTATTCTTTTTCCAGTTAGCATTTTCCGCCACTGCTTTATATTATCATGAAGTTTGTGGTAAACGTGGGCCTGAGGCAGGAGTGGGTGGCTCTTCATTTTTCATCTCTGAAGGAGTGCTCAGCATTGCTAGTGGATGATTTTATACCCCTCTCCAAGGGTCTTTCTTGATTTAGGTCTTACCTACTTCAGATGACAGTTTTCTCTCTGTATGTCTCCTCAAGAGATTTTGAGGGAAGGCACCTGATGTGGCTTTACCTCTTGGCGTTTTCTTTCTGTTTGTGATGAGAAATAAGAAATTATCACCTCGTTATAAGAAAAGAGGAGGTCCTGATTTAATCTGTTTGGCACATATTGTTCATTTAATTATTGCATGATAGCTGTGTGACAGCAGTGTAGGAGTAATATGGCTTCACATTACTTCTTCAGACTCCCTTTTTTAATGGTCTCTCAGAAATAGATCACCAGCCCCTTCTCCAGCCCTCCTTTCTGCTAGCAGGTTCAAAACCTGTCCTGCCCCAAAATGTGTAGCACGGCCAGTCCACTGCGGATCTAAGAGCGCTTGCTTCAGTTCACAGAGCTCTAGTAGTAAGCAGGCAGCCTCTTGATTTAGTTCTCAAGTTTTGAAACTTTTTGTTTACTCTCCTGGAAACTTTATTTAATACTCTTGTTAAATACAAACTAAACCTGAGGGCTGCTTGAACCACTTTTTGAGACTGTTGTTTTGAGTATCGGTTACCTTGGGTGGACTAACATTTCACTACAATTGAAACGTTTCCACTCTCTTACTGCTCTAGTAGCTTGGTGTTATGTTTGTTTTTAATATAGAGGATGTAACACCTCCTGGCAGGGCATGAATAGTTTTCAAGGCCAGGCTTCTCTGTTGTTGGGCTTTCTTTTTCTGATCAACAAATACTACTTATTTCAGGTTGCAGCTCATCAACCTGAAGATCCAGGAGACTGGGATGAAGTGAGCATTCCTGAGAACTGATTAAGTATTGTAACAAATGCAAATGAAATTTCTGCTATAAAACATTGCTTAAATTACTGTAAATCTTCATTTGATTAACTGCTGTGCTACAGGTACCTACTTTTCTGTAAGTGAACCCGAATATATTAGAATTTTTGCCTTCTGAAATTGGTTGCTTATAGGTGATATCTGTTTTTTAATGGAAGTAAAATTAGACTATTACTATCCCCAGTAATGAATAGTAGACACTGCGGAAAGTGCTGCCATGATTGTTCCCATGTTCGGTCAGGTTGTGTAAATTTTTCATAGGAAAAGAGTTGCCTAGAAGGTTGTAGGAGAAACATCCTATGAATCATAAGCTCTTAAGGATATGGCATGAGAAGAACAAAAGGAGATGAGTGCAATCTTAAGGCGCAAAAGAAGGTAAGAGGTTTATGTCAGTACTACAAATTGAACTACAAGTAAATGCAAAAGGACTAAAGTGAATGCTCACATCAGCTCAAAGTCACAAAATATGAACGGAGGCTGAAAATGAGGCAATATTCAGCGTGTTTTGGGGCCACAAGTTTATTGATGGACTGAGCACAGGGTCTTCTTTTCTTACAATTATGACCTGAAAGATGGTGTTTCTTGTCCTCTCTTCCCAAATAGTAATGTGCTGATACTGAGTTCCTCATAGGACACATTTTTTAATGTGTTATCTCTCAGTAATAACAATTACACCCCCTCTTTGTTCTCTTTGTGTTCAGTATATACTCTTAGACTGAGTCATGTCAATGTATGTGGGCTTTGACTTTTCTCACCTTCACTAGAATAGTCTTGTTTAACCAAGATCAGACAAATACTGTCTAAGGAAGAGCAGAGAAAACACAGAGGAGAAAGAAGAAATAGCTCTGTGTTAACAGGATATTTTAAATGGGATCTGGAGAAGCTGCTGACATAGGAATGCAGGTTGTGCTCTCAGTACAGAGGACAAAATGACTGTGTAGTAGTGAGGTTTCTGATGTTTGTTGTTTCACTTGAATCAGTCTTAAGCTGATTCACTGTGTCTAGGGCAAAAGCAGAAACAGTGAAGTAAAGGTCTATCAACAGCCCAAAATGTGACACTCAGTTGAGAAAAATCTATCTGGTTTTGGAACTACTCCTCTAATTGTCTTTTGGCTAATCGTGGAAAAAAAAAATCTTTCCCTTTTCCTTCATTTTTAAAAGAATAAGCATATATAGACTTTCTATTAAAATTCATTAACTGTGGTATAGCCTTTCCTTTTAACTTCTCAGCCAGGTTAATAAGATTCTGTGCATATTGCAGAACAATAACACTCTTGTCTGGCCAAAACCACATTTTACATCTTCTGGGAGGAAGTATTCCTTACACTGTTCTGTCATTGGAAGTTTGCTGGTGTGCTGAAGAATCAAGGTTCCTACCTGATTGTTGAGAAGTAATTAATGCTTCCAGAATTATTTGTCATGTGTACACTAGTATAAGAATACTAATATACTGTAACTGCAATGCTCCCAATTCAGATTCAGTAGCAAAACTATACTGTAAATTAGTATAAAATATCCTTCTCTCAAAAGAAAAAATCATTTATGTTGGTAAAAGCGTTGCTATATGTAACTATATTCCAGGTACTTCTACTGCCACAAGACTGGCCAGGTGACACATCTTTTCACAGCCTGGTTCACAAAAATATGGCAGTTGTAGGTAATAGTAGACATAGTAGTCATTACAGTTCATTAAAAAAATACCTAATAAAGAACTTTCTGGAGCTCAGCTCCTTCCCATTGAATCTCTCTGTCCAAATGTGGGATAGTGGCACTTGCAAAGTCTTCTGCTCAAAGGGAGGCAGTAAAGAGGAGCCAAGAAGTGGTAAGAGCTTCCAGAAATAACTCCTGTTTCAGCTTGAAACTGTTATGCTAGGAGGATCTTTTAGGACCTTAGCAGCCATTAAGGCAGAAAATGCCAACTTGTAACCCCTTCACACAGGACTTGTGAAAGAGTTTGATGGAGCTCATAAACATCTGCTGAACATGTGGACTGTAATGAACAGTTCCAACCATGGACATTAAGAGTCATGTTCTCATGTATAACGGATGCTTGTCCTGCTGACCTTCTGTGGCCCACTACAAGGAAAGAGGCTATGTCCAAGAGAAGGACTGGTACCCCTCTCCTTGCTCCATATTTGCATGCAGCTTAAAAGTGGTTGTAACTCAGTTCATGTAATCAGTATGACTTGCTTCAGTGTGCCTATTTAGATAAACAAAACTTGAGCTACAGAGTAGGAATTACTGCAGCTAAGGAGAAAAACATCTTATATGAAGGTTGGACATTGCTTAGATGTTGGGTCTGAAGAAATGACCTTGACTTGTGCTCCTAACACAGACTTTTTGGATCACCTTGGATAATGAAACTTTCTATGTCTCTACTCCTATCTGCTAATGGGAATAAACCTTACCTTATCCGCCTGCTGTCTTATCTATTCAGATGATAAGCTCTGGGAACAAGACTGTCACTTAAAATAATAAGTGTGTTCAGGACCCAGTTTGTAAGTGGAGCCTGTAAGCCTTGGGGGCCATAGTCATAAGGGGATTTAAGTGCCTGTTGCCCACTGATTTCAATGGAAGTACGTTTGTGGGTCTTTGTCCTAGATAATATAAATACACAGTAAGTATCAGAAAAAAACTTGCAAGACTATTTAAAGGATTATGTTGGAAAGCAAAAAGGGATTGCAGAAAGACAGCAAAAAACCCTGAAAGAACAAAGAATTTAAAATATACATTAAAGACCAAAGAGGCTATGCAATAACTTACAGAGTAGGTGATGGTTAAACTGCATTAAAGGTTAGTAGAATTGTTTCATTCATTTATTTGCTTCTTTCTTTTGTGATGAAGAACACTAAGATCTGTGTTATTCTAGGATGAGAAGATGATCCAGGCCGTGGACTATAAGTGGAGCATTGGTACGAGGAGGCTTTCTCCTGCTGCTGTGCTAGTTTTGGGGCGAAACCTAGGCCCAGATCTTAATCACGTGCAGTGATCTTGGTAACAAATGGATTGATTAAGTAGAAAATCTAAGGCTTCAAATTTGAGCATGATACTAAAATGGATGGTGCAGAAGATAATAGAGAACATGGAATTTCTCTTTTAAAGGTTTGTGTCATTGATGCGACTGAACCAGCAATGGGCAAATGCACTCTGATAAAGCAAAATTCTTCATAGCCAGAAAGGGTCAGACTGAACTTACTCTGTATGCTATTCAGTATTCTCTGGCATCACTATTGCTTTGAATGGGGAAGTAGGGGAGCGCAAACAAAAGGGAAATATGTTGCCAAACTGCTGCTCTCCTGTCTTGCTGAGCTGAGGAGGAGCGACTAAGATCTGTGACAGTACCTGTCTCTCATCCCTTGCTTTGGACCGAGAGCAGAATAAATCCCCCACAGTCCAGGAGGAAGCAGTCAGCGACCTGCTGCGCCACCTAGATACTCACAAGTCTATGGGGCCAGATGGGGTCCACCCAACAGTGCTGAGGAAGCTGGTGGAGGAGCTTGCCAAGCCACTCTCCATCCTTTATCAGCAGTCCTGGTCAACGGGGGAGG
>WAAD01032552.1:355804-381839 GCA_013389945.1 Fregata magnificens | reverse complement strand
TTTGGGCCCCTCAGTACAAGAAAGACAGTGAGGTGCTGGAGCATGTCCAGAGAAGGGCAATGAGGCTGGTGAGGGGTCTAGAAAACAAGTCTTATGAGGAGCAGCTGAGGCAACTGGGGTTGTTTAGTTTGGAGAAGAGGAGGCTGAGGGGAGACCTTATCACTCTCTACAACTACCTGAAAGGAGGTTGTAGTGAGGTGGGTGTTGGACTCTTCTCCCAAGTCACTAGTGACAGGACAAGAGGAAATGGCCTCAAGTTGCATCAGGGGAGGTTTAGATTGGATATCAGGAAAAATTTCTTCACCGAAAGGCTTGTCAAGCATTGGAACAGGCTGCCCAGGGAAGTGGTTGAGTCATCATCCCTGGAGGCGTTCAAAAAAGGTGTAGACGTGGCACTCCAGGGCATAGTTTAGGAGGCATGGTGGTGTTGGGTTGACGGTTGGACTTGATGATCTTAGAGGTCTTTTCCAACGTAAATGATTCTATGATTCTATGATTCCACTCTAGCCCTCACTTGCTTCTAGCTGAGTATCATGGAGAAGGAGACAGCAGGACAGATCCTGAGTGCATGGCCCTCATGTTCCCCACTCCTATAGTCCTATGCACAGTTCAGCCCTGCGGCTGAAACCCAGTTCATGTCCAGAAAGGAAGGAAGGGAGCTGTTCCATTCCTGTGGGCATAGACTCCAATGAATATAGACTAACATGTGAGGCCTTTTGAATGTGAAGACAACCGTGTTATTGCTTGTGGGTTTTGGTCCCTAGTGCTCTGGGGAGGACAGGGAGACTAGTGAAGTCAGCTGCTGCAGGACTTTGTGTGCGACACATTGACATAGAGTTTAAACCAGAAACTCCGGGAGAGATGTACAGTTATTTTGCTGTCAGCCAAGATTCTGCAAATTGATTTCTGGCCCTGTTTGTTTGATTGTCTCTAGCTGGATATTAGTTGTTTTTACTTACTGCCACTGCCCTCAACTTTTGGTTAAAGGGTAGGAATTTAAAAGGATGTCCTGATGATGAGAAGGCATAAATTTAACTTCAAACACTCTCATGGGGAACTAGGAATACAAATCTAATCGGCTTCCATGAGAATTTATATTTCTATTGAAACCTAAAAGCCCCTTCTCCTCCCATCACTGCAAGGCTAGATCTGAATTTTTGTTTGAAGAAAACTGCCTTACCAGGTGTTCAAAACCTGTGTAAAACCAGGCAAAGAAACAGCTGTTGTGCTGTAGTAGTATTGGAAACAAAAGCAGTTATCTTATTTCATTTAACACTGTGGATCAGCAAAGAGGGAATTAAAGGTATTCTGGCTGCTATTTGATTTTGTATCTCCCAAGACATTTCATTAAATTAATGTTTTATTAAATAATATTGAATGAAAAAAACCAAGGGATTGTTTGGATTGTTCAACCGTTCAGGTCTGGAAATCCTATTGAATCACCTTTGAAGTCAAACTGAAGCCTTGTAGAAGCAGACCCTACGCAGAAGGTATCAGGTAGCAAGGCAGTTCTCCATTTTCTCAGGTGATGATTCAGCACTGAAAAGTAGCATTACGTTAAAAATGCAAGTAGTAAGTTTTCCCCCAAAATGTCTTCAGGATCTACTTCCCTTTCTGTGATTATAGTAGATATCTCTTTCTGAACTATTGGGAAATTGTCACCGTGCTGTACTGGTGTAGTTCAATGAAGCTGTGACTGAAGTGCATAGGGTCCCTAAGGGGCACCATAGGGCCCCTTGTACTTTCATACAACACATCACAGTTATAGAACTCTGACAGTGGTGAATAACATTAGCATAAGGGAACAATCTTTATTTCAAAACTTATGGTAGAAAATGTCACATTTGCAGATAAAGTGAACATACCTATCTATGCAGGCAGAACCGATTTTTTTCCTCCACATAAATACCACAGTTCCTTGGGAAACTGTGTTATTGATGTATCCGAAAATAGCCTCCCTAAACCTTTCAGTCAGAATGGTCTGATGTCAAATCTACGAAAGTTATGGTGCCTGAATTATAAGCTTGATTTACTTTTTGGATGTATGAACTCAAATATGTTCTTTGCAAATCCGAGCAATTTTGGTGTAATCAGAAGAGATTACATGCAATTTCATTGTCACTGAAACTAACATCCACAAGCCTACGAAGCACAGACAAGACAGCATTCTGTTCTGTAGGAATAATTGCCTACTGTATGAAATAGATGTAAGATCTCTGTGATATATTGGGCTGTCCAGTGGTGCCTCAGGCAAGTTTTATCTGTGCAACCGAGGTTCAAAATCTTCCTCACTCCATTTCTTTCCATTTCTGATTTTCCTCCACTAACTAATCTCTTTCTGGTTATGCTTTCATCTTTGCTGGGAACCCAGTCAAGGAATCAGTTCAGATCCCATTCTTCTGGGACTTTCTATAAAAGAATAACTTCAGTAGTGATGAAATATGATTAAATATTAAAAATATTTCAGTTTAATGATGTGCTTCTATAAACTTGCTTTGCACTTACTGCATTTTGCAGAAATTCCTAGTCTTTTTTCTATCTCAGTGTAACAGGCTCCAAAGTGCCAAAGGAGGATGACAACAGATTTTTTACCCTGAAATATTTTTGTGACCTGGGAAATGCAGTTTTGCATCTTCTGATTTGCTTTGGCATTCTGAATTATTTTCTTGCACGTGAATCTTTGAAAGGTGATTGTGCACTTTTTCATCTGTGTGTGTGTGGAAAGGTTAGTGCAAAATGGCCGAAATTATTAGAATGGCTACAAGTATTATAAGGGGATGGTGCTGGAGTTTTTCCCACCTGAGTAGAAGCACTTATTTGATGAGACAAATGTAAGGACGGGAGGATCTGGTTTTGGTGTGGTAATAGGACCGAAGTGTCAGGACTGCATAACCACTAATACGTTTGGCTTTCAGGGACACAGCTGGGACTTACAGCTCTGGAGAAACCTAACACAGTTCCTGGCCAAGTATGGTACCTTGCATGTAGTCTGTTTCTTGGAAAAGTGGCTTTTGCCAAAAGGATTTTTAAAATACGGAGATCTGACCCAGATGAATTCCCTAAGCCTGTGATATGACAGAAGGTAAGAAGGGATTTGGGGTCCTTCTTATTTGCAGCAGGAGGATTATGTCTTACAGATAAGGACCTAGGTTCTGGCTACTGTAAATGACCTTTTCTTGCATGTTAATGACTTGCTCAGAATCATGTGGATGCATCCCAATGGAGAAATTATTGGAGGACTAGTCTAGAGAGGGTGTTTGCAGAACCACAAAAGCTACACCACTGCTTGGGTATGCTATTATTCCTAATAGCTGCAGAGCAAAGAAAGGACCATCTTTGCTCTACAGTCTTCATAAATGCTTCCTTTGGAGCACTTGTGGTCAGCAGATTTATTTTACAAAGTCATATCATACTTTATGTTCTGTAAAAGATAAAATGCATAAAGCAGGTACAGTGCTTAAATATTTGTGGCTTAGGTCTTGGTTCATCTGGTCAGTGCTGCTGCCAAGAAGGGGAGGACATTTTGCTAACCAGCTGCAGCACAGGCTTAGGATGTTCTGAACATTAAGTCAGGAGTTCATAAAATGATTAAAGAGATCAGTGGTGGTGAGGCAGTGAGCACGGTATAATCATATCACATATTTAAAAATTAAAAAAAAAGATTTTTTTATCAGACTTTAAAACACTGAGTGCCAAGTTGGGAAGGTATTTCATAAAGTCATGTTAGACATTCTGATGCTGCCTATGGTGGTCTTCTGAGCTAAAGTCTACCACTGCCAAAAATTTAGGTTTTATTAGAAGACTCAGGGAACTGTAGGATCCTTGCAGATGTATGGTTTTATCCCAGTCAACCATCGTGGCCCAGAATCTGTGAAAAAATTACCTATTCAATACAGGTGAAAGATGGGAGTTCTTGACCCTGAATGCACTTTATGCTTGGAAGAATATACAGAAAAAAAGTTGTAGCCTGCTATGTAATTTGAGTATTTCAGTGTCTGACACCTTCTGTATGTTGTCAGAGGCAATGTACGGATGGCACATTTGGAATTAAATGGAAGAAATGACTGCAATGTGTCCCTTCACCTCCTAGGGAAAAGCATCTGTTCAAGTCATTGCAAGAGTGTTAGGAAAATTCCAGTTGACAGTAACTTGTCTTGTACAAGCATAGGCACTCTCAGGCCTTCACTGAATGGAACAGCTGTAGAGATGGGATGTGGTGGATTATGGCTGACCCCATGTTTCCACTTAAAGGGGGAAAGATTTTTCATATAAAGGCACAATATGTTCTGTAAGTACCATAAGTGACAGTTTATGTTCCAGAATTACATCTGTAGGGAAGACAGTTTAAGTACAAAGTGGAAAAACTGCATAGGACAAACAAAATTACTTGGAAAATACTCAAAATAAAAATTATAATTCTTCGTCTGGTCCTATATGCTTCTAGCCCAGACAGTTATAAGATGTGATTCTGTCACATCTGTCTGCAAATGAGCTACTAGTTGAAGAATGCAAGATCAAATTACTGCACTTTACCCACAGCTCTGACTTCCCAGTCTCCAGAAATCTTCCAAGACCAATCTGGCAGAGCAGGTGTTTCCTCTAATGACTTCAAGGCAAGTGGTATTGGATTCCTTTAGAGTAGACAGCCCCGGGGACTGGGATTCTGCCTTTCTGGATCACCCCACATGGTGAATGCTACGTCAATACCAGTTTAGTGCTTTGCTGCCTATTCAGATGCAAAGTGTAACTTTCAGTGCTGCTTAATCCCCACAAACAAAAAATGAACTTTTCCAGGTCTGTCCTTACAAGTACATGCTTGTATGAAATACTGCAATAGTTATAATTGTGTGGCAAAACTGACATTACTGTCCTTGGAAATCTAAATGAACCCATTTTCTAAAATTTTCATACTGACATTGAATACGTGTATATTTTGCAAGACTTTTGGTGCAAATTCGCAAATTTATGCCACATCATAGACTCAAATCCACTTGAAACGTTGATGGTGCTTACTGAAGAAAAATTGTTGTCCACATTAATTTTAAGTTCCTTACTTTCCTTTCAAATGTCCAAAAGATACTATCAACTGAACTCTAATAGTTTTATATTTATTAAATTCTGTAAGAATATGTAAAAAGAAGAGTCATTCAAACTATTTCCAATTAGTGTCTAGTTTATGATAAGACCTATAATGATGTAATTTGAGGTTCACCCAGCTTCTAAATGCTGTGAGCAATTCCTTTCCCATATTGCAAAACCTGCTGTCAAGATTGAAGATGCTGCAGTGAAGAATTGTATAAGTGCTTAGGACTGTGAGGATATGAGTTATGAAGACAGATTAGACAGACCTGGCTACAGGCTGTAGTATATTAGACAGCATAGATAAATTGAGGCGAAGAGGGCATCTCACAGTGGGATGAAATATACTGAAGGAATGCTATAGATTGATACCTCTCCGTGGTTTAAAACAAGTTGCTTCAAAAACGTGAGGTCACATAACATGAAGTTGACAAGTAGACTTGGAAACTAGTAGACAGGCCACTGAAGTGGAGCATTTGTGTTCAAATAATTGCATCAGCAATAAACAGAAATTATTTCAAAAGGAAATTGGATTAAACAAACTGAAAAAGGGAAATAAATACACAGTTTCAGGTGAAGAAGGGTGAAAGGACTGGGATAAAAGAACCTAGATATAAACTGAACCTCTCTTTAAGAAAATACATCTTCTTTCCCAATAATTAAGAGACATCTCCCTTTCACCTTGCCTTGCTGACCTTGTACAGTTTCTGTTCATGTTTCAATCAATTTGGATGTGTTTTCTGCTGTTAAAGCTTAGGGCTCCCCCAAGGTATGTAAAGTAACTCAAAAGGATTGTGGGTTAGAAAGGTTTTTGAAGTATTTTTATTTCTAATTTACTACTGTGTAGTAGTAGCACGTACACACATCTTAGACTGAAATTAAACTGTACCCTTTTGTCTATTTACTAAGATTAGCTTACAGATCTGCAAGTAGAAGACTTCATCTTCCCCATTTGGTGCTTTATAGAATTTCAAATCATAGTTATTTGTAGAAAAAGCTGCTTCTCTTATATTGCAATACTTTTTCTGCATCCCACTAACTTTGTTAAAACAAGCATTGAATCTTAACCTGCTGCTGTACTGATCTGTGTGTGGTTTCAAAATTTCATCTCATCAGCAGTACTCATAGTACAGAACTAAAAAGCAGCTGTTTCTTGATAATAAAGTGCAATTTTCTTTCCTCAGAGGTGTCCAGCCACAGGAATGGCTTCTGCTGCTTGCTGTTACCTCAACCTGCCTTAGCAGGGTAAGACATACCTGTGGTGTGATAGGATGGAAGCTGGGATGTGGCAGCAAGAGGTGTTCTTGGGTTCCTCCACTCCGAGTGTGGTGGGTTATAATGCCTTGGCCAGCAGCCGGATGCCCACCCAGCTGCTCACTCACTCTCCCTGCTCAACAGGACAGGGGGAGAAAATTAGATGAAAAAACTCATGGGTGGACATAAAGACAGGGAGATTGCTTACCAGTTACTGTCACGTCCAAACCAGACTTGACTTGAGGAAAATTAATTTGATTTATTGGCAATTAAAATAGATTCGGGTAGTGAGAAACAAATACAAAAATTAGAACACCTGCCCCCTCCCCACCCTTTGCCAGGCTCAGTTTCACTCCTTCATTCCCGACTCCTCTACCCACCTCCCCTCCCCACCCAGCAGTGTGGGGGGCTGGGGAATGCGGGTTGTGGTCAGTCCATAACCTTGGTGTTGGCAGGGCTGTTTCTCTCACTGATTTCCTTCACTCCTCACATTGCCATGTGGCGTTTTGCCCTTTCTTGAACACTTTTTCCCAGAGGCGCCACCAGCATGGCTGCTGGGCTCAGCTGTGCCCTGCAGTGGGTCTGCTGGAGCTGGCTGGAACCCTCTGCGTCCAGCATGGGGCAGCCCCAGCCTCTCCTTACAGAGGCCGCCCATGCCAGCGCCTGAGTACCTGCACCCAGTACCCTGAGATATTTTAGATATATTAGTCTTTCCATGGGATCACTGGAGGGAGAGAATGACCTGTCTATTCCCAGCCCATTGTGATCCAAAGGTTCAACAGCATTTTCGTCTCCTGGATGCGCTACACACTAATGTACACATGGCTGTGTTCCCACTGCCTTCGTTTTTGTAGAGGAAGCTTCAAAAGTATTTTTGACAATTTTAGCTTTTTCTTTTATGCAGTCTATTTTCTGAGATATTCCTTTATTTCCTTTAGGATTCAACCATAGTTGAAGTTTTGATGTAAATTAACCCAAAAGGAAATCCCTTTCTCTGTCAAAACATTCTTTTTAAAAGTTAAATGATTCTTAAAGACTTTAGTTTTGAATACTCATTAAAGAAAACATTGCTGCTACTTTTCTGATTTCATTGGAGAGCTGACCCTAGTCAATCTGGCTTTTTTTAAAAAAAACCTAGTTGCTTAAGCACTGCCAGATATCTAATTAAGTTCCCAATTATTATAAATATTCTATCCTCAGATGGCTTCTTACATTAGTAAATAGTTCTCACAAGGTCATTGGTTCCACCTGGCATATAAAAACTTTTCCCTGGTTTTTTGAAGCAATCACAGCAGGAAATTGGAGTATTATACTGCATTCTTGCACTTAGATTAAAAAAAAATCCATTGAATAAAATCATAGTGGTCACACTGCCCACATGATCATCTGAACAATATGATAGCACTAAAGAATAATCCTGCTGACTATTCACCTATGAAAAATTTTACAGTTGGCCCAAAATCATGCCCAGAAATGAAACTATGTGTTTCCCTCCGTCAAGAATACAAACCTCAGAATACAGTAAAAACAAAGGAGAATTTTTCATACTGAAATTATAAAGCCAAAATTTGCCACCAGTCTTGCAATGCAACCTTCTTATCCTATCGTGTCCTGTGAAGATGCTGTACCTGTGTTTTTCCCAGAAAGAAACATTTAATTTCTTTTCTTTCAGCTAATCCTGGAGTGCAAAGCACAGCAGCTGTGGTCCAAAGACAGTAGAATTACAGGTGTGTGTTTTGCAAGTGTAGAAAAAGAGAAGTTCAGCCAAAGATGTTTCTTTCTATTACTTTAGAACTTGCTACTCCAGTAAGGGGAACAGCCTCCCAGTTTCTCTTCTATTTTTTTTTCCTAGGGTATGTAAATACTGAACCAACTATTGAGGCTCTCTCCACATATCCAGCATTCTCCTCATATTCTTATCCTCTAATATAAATATCAGTTCCCTTGTTCATCTCTTGGCAGAATATTAACTTTAACACTTGTATTTCACTTGCATTTCCAACACCTTCATCTCAATGGCCAATCACATCTGCAGAGTAGCCTTTTTCCTCCCACCAATCTGAATGAAGCAATCTCTGCTCCGGAAAAGTAATTTTTTTCTGTTTCTACAAGTGTATCCTCTTTTTGCTTGTATATAGGATGTGATTTGAGACCAAAAAAGAATATGTAAGGAACATAGAGCTAGAAACAAATCATTAAAACATTTGAGCAAGTATGGAAAATATAGCTCAGGGGTACCTCTTTTGAACTATCATCATGCTTTTTAACAAGGGGGATTTGAGACTTACAAAAAGTTCATTTAGGAAAAATACTGCAAAGACAGCTTTCCAAATTCTTTTTGTGTGACTGTGACAAATGATAGGCTTTTTGCTGTAATACAATATGGAAATTTGCAACTGCATTGACATAGTATCTAAAAAAAATTACATACCTCTTCATCCATACATGTCTACTGTCAGTTCCTCAGATTGGTTGATATTTAGAGTTTTAAATGAGGTCTGAATTTTTGAAGGTGTGACTCAATCATATAGGCTATGTATGAAGTAGAATTCTCAAACTGTTGTTTGTCAAACATGTACATTTAGTAAAAAAGTCAGGGGCCAAAATTTTCCAACTTGGCTGCCTAACAACATGCCCTGCTTTTCAAAACTGTCTAATTTCAGCCCAGCTTTCTATGGTTCCCCCTGAGACTGAAGCACTGGGATTTCTCTTCACTGTTGCCTTTCCACCACAGAGTTTTTCAAATTGAATATATATTGAGAGCTGGATGCCTCTGTGGCATTGAAAGGGAGGGCTGAGTCCCATCAGGGATACTGTTGTGCCAGGAGGGCTGAAGAGTGCCCCCTCCTTGGGCAACACTAATGTGGGAGAGGATGAGGAGGATCTGTGTGAGTGCTGTGGCTCAGATAACCTCCTGCTCCCTATCTGGGATGTGAAGGCTCCTTCCATTCTGTAAAACACCAGCTTTCCCCATACCAGATATTTATTTACACTCAAGAAAATCCTCCTGTCTCTGGGCTCTTTACAAGACTCTCTCAGGAGAGAAAAGTCACTCCAGACCTCCCCAGTAACTGAGAGTGAGTGAGTCTTGTCTATGGCTTGACTAGCATTTCGAGGTGCTTAATGACCAAGAAGAGAGCTTGTGATGAAGGAACCCAAGCTAGGGGTATGTTTTTTAGCCAAGTACAGTCTGCGGGGTGAAATCAAGCCTCTGCATGAAAACTGAGGATTTTTCCCCAAAGTGAGAAACTTAGGCAGAATACATCTGAGCAATGATAAGAGCTGTGACTGATAATGTTGCTCAGCACCTTAAAGTATAGGTCTTCTGTACAACAGGCTACATGCTGTATTGTTGTTTCTTGTTCTATGAATTATGAAGTTACATGCACATGGAAGCTCTTCTTGTTTCCTCTTCTGTAATTCAGACTTCTTTTTTTTTTTTCTGGTCAGGAGCCCAAGTCTCCTTTGAGTCAGAATAACTTGTTTAAATGGAAAAAAGACTCCATTTGTTTTGAATATGAGCATGATTTTGACTGTTCCCTGGTAAAATACTGTGGTTAAAAAAACCACAAAACAACAACAACCAAAACAAAAACAGCAAAGCACCTACATTATAGTTTCCTTTGCAAAGCCTAAACAGCCCCTGGCTGGAAGGCAGAATTTAGCATCCTGGTTTATAAATTGCTATAGCTAAGACAATAATACTTCATTCTCGGCTATCACATAGCAGAAACAAATCAGATAATGCAGCTAAAATCTCCTTTCTGCAGCTTAAAGTGAGTGAAAAGCAGAGATAAATTGGAATCCCAAAATCATTCCTAGTGGCAATACAAACTAGATAGGAACCTCCTACTAAGATGAATATAATTGCGTCTTGATTTCAGAGGGTCCTAAATTTGTAATTCCTAGAAAATTAAACAACAGGTTTCACTTAAAGCTATTTTTAGTGTCTACAGGTGTATTTTGGTGATGGTAGCAACTGTTGATACGTCAAAGGTAATTTTTGATGGCGAGATATTGAAGGAGAGCACCAAATTGTATATATTATCACATTTGATGATGAGCAGCTGTAAGCCCAAACTAACATAAATTAAATGTGTATCACATTTTTCTGCACGCTGGGGAAGTGCAGAACAAAGTCATGCAGTGATTACACTTCCACCAGCATGCCATTAACAACTCCAGATGGCAGCACTTTAACTGCAAACATTTCCAGGTGTAATGAGCAGGCTAAAAATAACTAAACAGCAAGGCATGACCTAGTGACAGTCTAATTTGAAAAGGAATGAAGAGACAACAGGACTGCTTAGCTGAAGGCATGTGAGAGAAATGGCTTAAGCCATGAACAAATTCATGTAAATATAATCTTTTCTTAAGGAAGGACATATGCATAATCTGTGAATGATGTAATTCATAATGATGATGAAAAGTGTATGTTCATTCATGTGCTAGCTTATATTTATAACCTGGTAGGAAAACACTAAGTTTCTCTCAAAAAAGATGAACTTTCTTCATTTAAAACTTACTGTCAACCTGATAGGAAAGCAAAGGAATTTGTGTGTGCCTTTCAGCAGACTTGTTCTCCAGTTGGTTCGGTGGTTAGTTTATTTGTTTTAAGGCAAGATACTGGAATTCCAATACATGCATTAAGAAGCAAGGATGTTTTCCTTTTTTGCTTATTGCCCACAAAGTGCCTTGGGACGTCTTGAATAATTACCATCCATTTAAGACTGAATTTTACAGGATAATTTTATTTACTCTGTCACTTAGGTGCTAACAAACCTTGTATCTATGGGTGTGAAGTGGATGGACTGCTACTGGTTTTAAATAAAAGTAGCGGTTTCTGTCAAATACATTTTGCATCGTGTTCAGAAAAGTTACCAAGCCTAGAACAGAGGTGAGGGTGCAGAGTGCTACCAGTGCAGAACTGAATGACAGATGTAAAGCTCTTTCAGTGAGAAACTCTTATAATTTATATAAAGTTCAGGTAAATCAATCAGAAGTGAATCAATCAGAAGTAACTGCTTCCCAGTTGTCTTTCACCAGTGGATGTGACTGTATGGTGAAGAGCTCCTTCTGAGGAAAAAGTAGTGTCTTGAAAACAATCCTATTTTCTCTAATAGTCTGTAAGTTTCCAATCTATTTTAGCACTAACATAAACCCCTACAGACTTAGGTGGACTGATTTCTTTTTACTGCAGCTGATAAAACTTGGGTGTCTTTAAATTGTCAGTGATGACTTTATTAGTGTATTTCAGTTCAGAACTGTTCACTGTCTACAAGGATCATACTTGCACATTATAATGGAAACAGTCTTGAATGTCTCTGGGAACAAACACGGAGAAAAGTTATTGAGGGAGGTTATCCTCCCCCTCTACTCCGCCCTGGTGAGGCAACATCCGGAGTACTGTGTCCAGTTCTGGGCTCCCCAGTACAAGAAGGACAGGGAACTGCTGGAGCAAGTCCGGCGGAGAGCCACAAAGATGATCAGGGGACTGGAGCACGTCTCTTATGAGGAAAGGCTGAGAGACCTGGGTCTGTTCAGCCTGGAGAAGAGGAGACTGAGGGGGGATCTTGTCACTGCTTATAAATATCTGAAGGGTGGGTGTCAAGAGGATGGGGCCAGACCCTTCTCAGTGGTGCCCAATGACAGGACAAGGGGCAATGGGCACAAATTGGAACATGTGAAGTTCCACCTGAATATGAGGAAAAACTTCTTTACTGTGAGGGTGACAGAGCACTAGAACAGGCTGCCCAGAGCGGTTGTGGAATCTCCTTCTCTGGAAATATTCAAAACCCGCCTGGACACAGTCCTGTGCACCCTGCTGTAGGTGTACCTGCTCAAGCAGGGGGGTTGGACAAGATGATCTCCAGAGGTCCCTTCTAAACCCTACCATTCTGTGATTCTGTGATTCTGCAATTATTGCAGGAACACTGAGGATGGTTTAGATGAGTCTGGTTAAACCACAGCCTGAAACTACAGCCAGCTCCTGAACTGTGTGTTGTCAATAGCCCCCAGTGTGCTGTAGCTGTGCTGCAGTCCTGTCTCCTGATAATTTTGCCTTCATCGTTTTTCTTACACTGCTTCCCGCTGTTGCTGTCATCCCTTCCTCTAGCACTTGTCCCAGAAGGAGGGTCTCCCTTCTCTCGCTCAGAGCCAGACCTAAAAGTCATCATTTCCCTCCCCAAGCTGTAGGGATCAGTTCCTGCTGTGCCATGCCTACCCCTCTTGTGACCCCCTGAACTAGATGACAGCAAGGACAGCATGCTCATGATAAAATTACCAATATGTCTCATGGTCAGCATCCCTATATTGGCTGAGAGAAGGAAGAGAAACTTATGTCTATCAATAACCTGAGGTGTGTGAGATTAACTTTTTGAGACAATGGGGAACAGTCATTGTAAAACATTCAAAAGATGAGGTTAGCAGTTCATCTTCCTTGTGCATCTCTAGATTGCAACTCTCAAAATAGGCAGGCAGAAGAGATGTCATTCATGATACCACCACTCCAAAAATAAAAAAAGGCTCATTAAAAATGTGGTTTTCTCTCCTGAACACTGGCATGGTAGAAAAATAACTTATTCTGCTGATAAAAACATCTTAGACAAAAAATCCAGTCTTGCAAGGCCTGTACATCCCCTGCCTGGGGCACAAGGATGCCATGAACTCCCATTCATTTCTGTGTGAGCTAAGAAATCAGGAAAACCTTGCTAAATTAAGCAAAGTTTCAGGCTTATGAGGCTTATGGTTCAGACTCAAGAGATAAATCAGGCAAACATCAACACTTTGGCTGCTTATCCAAATTAACCCTCATACCTTCTGAAATTTGTGCATGGCTCATTTTCCCAATGCAGGAAGGGAAGTTAATGAGAGACTTGCTTATATTAATCTCACTTCAAATTTGACATATGTGGATAGCTAATATAATTTTAAAGATGCAATAGTTCAAGCACACTGTTGTGATAGGCAAATATTTATACATAATCAGATCATTATATTAAGGAGTTTATTATTCAAATATGTTCTGCTTTTTGGGATGTAATAATTTTTTAAATATCAAAAAGCAAAATCAGAAGTGATGACTTTTAAAGGTTCTTTCTGTGAATGAATGTTCCAGTACCAGAAAAATTTGTTGTTTGGGATTTATTTGTCATAAAAAACTTGTGTCTTTACTGGATATTGAATATCTTCATCTCTGCAGAGACATTTCTATTTGGAGTTCCAGCCATGCCTGCCTTCCCTTTCACAGCCACAAGCCTAAATATAGGAAGATGTTTATCATTTTCCATTTAGAAATTAGTATTCCAGTCCCTCTGCAGTGCATATAAAATGCTCGTTATGCTGGAGTTTCACTAAAGTGGAAATTATTGTACCAAGGGAAAAATTTCTCTCAATCAGGTCTGAAGTGCATGCCTTAGGGACGGGGGCATCATCTTCCTTTCTTGCACACAGTCACTCTTCTTATATCAACACCAATTACGAGGTAAGGTTCAAAGCTTGCCTGTGAGTTTGTTCATATTCAAGCCTGCTCAGAACAACCTGTCCCTTCCTCTCAGCAGACTCTCTTCTCACACTAGAACTCCCTTTCCTTTTTATATCTATGTAAAATACACAGAAACTCTCTCTTTGGCCAAGGACTTTGAAAAGACACAAGTTCTGGTTAGTTCTGAATATTCTTTTGAGGTATGCCTCTGAAAATAACCTTCTGTGTCTTTTCGATCAGACTCTTTGGAGTTTGTGCACCACCATGCAAAATTTTGGATGGGGAACACTGGGTTGTTACTTAATATGCATAGGAATCAGGGGAAAAGCTCTTACATGTGATAACCCATCTCTCTCTAGGAAAAGTGGGGGTGGATTAAAAATTTGCTCTGAGTATCAGAGTGAGAACTAACATTGCTGGAACTATCTTAACCTCTAATCTCTCTGATAAAAGTATTTAGGGGGATGCCTGCATTTAGGGCCTCTTTGGTTCAGGTCATTTTAATTTGCAGATGATAATGTGCAGCAGGTTACACGGAAGGGAAATAAGGCAGATTGTCAACACAGGCTTGTGTTTTCTGGCTGTACAATAGTAATCTTCTGTTTCTGTAGGAAACATAAGTTTTTCTCTGTTGCAGCACAAGCAGTCTCAATCAGGAGATTTGTTTCTTGATGCCCTCAGTTAATCTCAGTTGCTTTTCTGTGCTGCTTCGCCTTGAGTTCATCCTGTTAGGAAACTCCTGGTAACCTTCTGGGATAAAGGCAATCCCACATTAATTAACAGCTGCCCAATTTTGTGCAGGTAGTTGCACGTTGCTGTGAAACTGTGTGTCTGGGAACCTTCCTGGGAACCTCAGAAGGAGAGAGGTCTGTGGAAGACTGTTATGGTGCACTGCTATGTTGTAGTTTGGCAAAAGTATATAAAAAGTTGGGTACTTACCTGTGGAAAACTTTTTTTGTTTTTGCAAAATTCACCCAGATATTTAGTAATCAGAAAAGGTTCTTAAAATAGCCACTCGTTTTGTTTCTAATGCAGTGGCTTTAATATAAAATGAGTGTAAAAAACCAAACCAAACTGAAGAAGTGCTGTCCTCCTCCACTCCTGATTTCTGTACTGGTATTTATCTACATTATTCTACAGCTCTAGTGTTTGGCAGAATCACAAGGTGACACACCTGTCTGGCAAAATGTGCCCACAGCTTTATGGTTTCATTTATTTTAGGAAAAAAAAACCAGCCCTGAATGCTCTGAAATTCCATCAGGCTTAAAAGGAAAACATGTTAGTTACTAGGAGGTTGAGGGGGAGAGTGAATTGAATGGAGTTCATCTGGTTTCAAAAGTTGGATAGGCTTCTTGAACTTCTAACACCAGAATAAAAATTTCACTGAGGAATGGGAGACTATCTTCCCCCTCTGAGCTCCATGTAAACTGTCTTACTGCACATGAGGAGACACTGCCTCCCTTGCTTGACACCATTACTGTATTAAATTTCATGCTTACAAACATGATTTCAAAGGACATGAGGATAACAAGTCGTGTCCCTCAGGGGTCCGTACTGGGACCAGTGATGTTTAATATTTTCGTCAATGACATAGACAGAGATTGTGTGCACCCTCAGCAAGTTTGCAAAAGACACCAAGCTGAGCGGTGCAGTTGACACACCAGAAGGGTGGGATGCCATCCAAAGAGACCTGGAGAAGCTGGAGAGGTGGGCCTGTGTGAACCTCATGAGGTTCAACAAGGCCAAGTGGAAGGTCCTGCACATGGGTTGGGGCAACCCCCGATACCAATACAGGCTGGGGGATGAAAGGATGGAGAGCAGCCCTGTGGAGAAAGGCTTGGGGGTACTGATGGATGAAAAGCTGGACAGGAGCCAACAATGTGCGCTTGCAGCCCAGAAGGCCAACCGTATCCTGGGCTGCATCAAAAGAAGCGTGGCCAGCAGGTCGAGGGAGGTGATTCTGCCCCTCTACTCTGCTCTGGTGAGACCTCACCTGGAGTACTGCGTCCAGCACTGGAGCCCTCAACACAAGAAGGACATGGAACTGTTGGAGCGGGTCCAGAGATGGGGCACAAAGATGACCCGAGGGCTGGAGCACCTCTCCTACGAGGACAGGCTGAGAGAGTTGGGGTTGTTCAGCCTGGAGAAGAGAAGGCTCTGGGGAGACCTTATTGAGGCCTTTCAGTACTTAAAGGGGGCTTATAGGAAACATGGGGACCATCTTTTCAGCAGGGCCTTTTGTGACAGGACAAGGGGTAGTGGTGTTAAACTAAGGGAGGGTAGATGTAGACTGGATATTAGGAAGAAATTTTTTACAATGAGGGTGGTGAAGTGATGGAACGGGTTGCCCAGAGAGGTAGTGGAGGCCCCATCCCTAGAAACATTCAAGGTCAGGTTAGATCGGGCTCTGAGCAACCTGATCTAGTTGAAGGTGTCCCTGCTCACTGCAGGGGGGTTGGGCTAGATGACCTTTAAAGGTCCCTTCCAACCCAAAGCAGTCTACGATTCTATGATTCTAGGATAGAGGATATGTTCAAGACCCAGTAGGAGTCTTGCTGAAAAATGAATGCAAAATTAGCATTAAAGTTCCTTTAGACATCAGTGTTTCTTTGCTTTTCCTGTCTATTTTCTTCTTACTCATTCTATGAATGTCCAAACTCAGTAGTTTCTTCAGAATCTACCCAGCTGGATAATTTTTTGTCTTGTGGTGGAGCCAACCTGCTCCACATTTGGACTTCTAAATAATGGACCACAAACTGGGAAATAGTTGTTATATTCAAACTGCATACATTGTGAAAATCTCTATTACTTGAGATTTCAACATCATATATTCAAATGATTCAAATATTACATAAGAACAAATTGAGGAAAATGTATTAGTATATAGACACTACAAAGAGTACAAAGGTACAGATTCAATGTGATAAAAAGCAAAACTGTTCATTGAAAACACATTTTAACCATAACACAATACACTTCAAGATGTTATTTCTCTGAGGAAAACTGCAGCTGTCCTCTATTTAGGATAAAAATAGCATGTTTTTAATGTCTATGAAATATTTGACATGTAATTTCTTTCTAATGCTCTTCATTGCATGAATTTATGACTGAGCTATTTGGTTTAATTTTTCTCCCTACTACAGTGAGTATATAAATGTACCACTGAATGTATTAATTCAAAACATTAAAATACTTTAAAATTCTTTAAAAATACTCTTCCAACTCTCTTTTTGACACTTTTTTTCCTTAACTGCTAAGATGCAGAACAATTTATGCGATTGTCTAGTTCCACTTGGCATAGCAAATCATTTTCATTTCTCATTATGGTTAAGGCAGTTTAAGAATTCTCATTTTACTCTGCCTCTTACTTCGTTATTAATTCATTTTACATGGGGCGTGAGAAGGTAATGGAAAGGTAATACCAGATTGGAATTCAGACAAAACTGATTGCTAAGTTTACAGGGCCACTGAACAACAAGTAATCTCAATAGGTTGCACATATATAAATAAAAAAAGATAAAAATAAATGCAGAATATTGATTTTTACTTTTTCATATACACAGTAAAATAGAACCATTTATCTGAATAAGCGGATTTTCACAGTTTCAGTAAAATGCCTTCTTTTTATAAGCATGAATAGTACTGTTTTAGTTTTGTACTGTACAACAAAATCCTATGGGGTAAAAACTCACAGAGGTTTAGAAGCACTCCAATGCTTGGAGTTCAAGCTAAGAGAGATTTTTTACAAACTACTGGTGAAGAAAAGAGTAACATTACCCTACTGCAGGAAGCATTTAGGCTAGCAGAATGCAATTGCTTAGCATGGGTTTTTAGAAGATATTTTCATGGTTTAAATTTCCCTTTATTCTCCAGGTGAAAACCAAATGACTAGATATTACTTCCGTCTTGGAGAGCATTTTCTCTGCAAAATTAATCTGGGTGACCAATGTTGAGTTGGCCTTGTTTGGGAAGAATAGCACCTTGCAAATTACCTTGGGTATAAATAATCCTCAGACTTTAGTCCATCCCTAGCCAAGACCACTCGATTTAATGCAGTGCAATATCACATTTGAGATAGGGGGATTTGGGCTGGAACTGAATAAGGAGAGGAGGGTGTCAGGAAGTTTTTTCTTTGGTCTCCTACTGTAATGCTGTTGGTTTTTTTTTCCTGTGAAAAAACCAGACACTGCTAATGGATTACCTTTAAGGGTGCATCTTCATTAGCATTCTTCTTTGGATCAGGAGTGATCTTTTGAAGCACGTCCCCACTTACTGCTCAGTAATTCATATTACTGCCCTATGTTACAGTACAGCAAATGGGTTCCCTTCAGATAAAACTCACTAAAAGGTGGGCTCCAGGACTGTGCTTAACGAGTGTCAGCCACAAATGAGCATTCAGTCCCTGGTACCAGCCTATAGTTAGTTTGAAATAAAATCTCCAAACACATATAGCCTAGGCGTCAGGATCTCAGCAACATCTGTTTCTTTCTGTAGGTCCACTGCTGTTGCATCCTGCTACTTACTAAGGTGGACATTTTAATAACCTGTAGGAGAACTTAAGTCTGCAGCAATTCCAACACCTTCACACTTCACCAGGAAACTGAGTTAAAAAGTAAACTTTGCAGTCCTGAAGAGACCAAGCCAGAGCCAGAACTGAATCTGTGCCAGCCAACACCTACTACCTACAGGGACCCATCACTGGAAGTGCTCAAGGTCAGATTGGACAGGGCTTTGAGCAACCTGATCTAGTGAAAGATGTTGGACTAGATGATCTTCAAAGGTCCCTTCCAATTCAAACCATTCTGTGATTCTCTGATTCTGTGATCTTTGTTGGGGAGCAAAGAGGGAAAGCCCTGGCAAGCTGGGCTTTGCTGCCATCCTGTCAGGGAAAGGATACTCCTGGAGGTCTTAGGAGTGCTGCTCTTAGGAAGATCTCCTCTGCCTTCCTGTCCACCCTTCCCCAGCAACAGCTGCTTTCCTATACGTGTCTTCCTCAGACTCAACAGCCAGCCTACAAGGCCACGTGTTTTGCTGGCTATAGCAATCTGCTGCCTCAGATACTTTAGACGCTAGAAACACTGTTCTCATGCCTAGAGCTGGCCCTGTCATCAGCGCAGTAGTTAGAAGGGAAGTTTGTGCAAAAGAGAAAACATTAAATCAGCCTTAGTACCAGCACTCTTCAAAACAACCCAAATGTTCACGAACAAATCTTATTTGGAGATACTGCTTCACATCAGTTAGCATCAAAGCAGCAAACACTCAACTGTGGAGAAAGCCAGATTATGCTTTACTATCTAATCCTTGGCCTAAAGCTACACAAATAATCTCCCATGCTGTCAGGGCCCTGAGGGCACCGCCAGGCTTGCCCACCCCTGCCCAGCCCCCTCGGGGCTCCCCCTCCCCTGCCCAGGGCCCAGGACCCCCTGTCAGCCCCCCGGGGCCCTCAGCCCCTGCCCCAGCGATGCCGCAGCAGGGCTGGTCTCCAGCTCCCCACAGCCCTGCCTGGTCATGGGCCCTGCCAAGCCAGACCCACCTGGGGGTCTGCATCCCAGCCCAGCCTCAGCCCGTTCCTGTCCCCGTCCTCAGAGAGGTGCCTGATGCCCGGGGCTGGGGCTGCCCCGATGCCCCCCAGCTGCCCTGCTCCGGGTTGGGATGGGCCCTGGCTGCCAGGACCTGCCCTGTTGCCCCCAACGTGGGGAGCCTCTGATGGTCCTGGCCTACTGGCAGCCCCTGGTGCCCATGGTGCCCTGACATATGTAATTGACAGAGCTCTCCCACAAGTAAATATTGAGATGCCATGAGTTTTCTACCATGTTCCTTCAAGAAACAAAGGTAAATGTCTTGGGCCTACTTGTGTTAGAGGGAAGGAAGTTAAATTCTTCAAGTGGGATGAACTCAGAGGTTGGCCAAAGGCTTGCTTAGAAAACCAAAACAACCACACAAAAAAGGCAAAGCCTCTCTCCCCACCACCAAAAGATCATCCTCCAACATTTGGCAAGCTTTGCGGAGAGGTGCTGAGGGGGGTCTCCAGAAGAGGCAAAGACTGTACAGCTTTCCCAGCCGATGCATGCTCAGAAAGCTTGTGGTGCTTCTGACCTGCCAGGCTCCCACTGGTGGGCCTGGATGGTGCCCATGCCATCTTCTCTTGGAAGTGTTGGGAGCCATTTTCCAGGGCAAGCAATATAGAAACTGAGGCCAGTGCTTTTCTTCCATATATCCAGTGGCTGCTCTTTCACTCCCTACCTATTTCTTACCTTACCACTTCTACTGGGTTTTGGTTTCAGCCTGATGTTTCCCCCTTTAAACTGCTGTGTTTTCCAAGGATCTCAATATCAGTTTATCATTATTTTGCCTGAACAAATCCAACCAAGAGCCACCACCTGTCAGGACATCTGCAAGGCAGGACATCTCTCTTTCTAGGGTGGTCAGTAAAGACTCCAGAGATTTTGCTCTCTCTGTCAGGCTCTGCCTTGCATTTCTGGTGATCTGGCCATTGAGAAATGCCAAAACAGGGACTCGTCCTTCTTTGTGGGTTTTCTTAGCAGTCTGTGGCATGATATCTGCTGAGCACTGAATCTTCCTAGTGAGATGTTTCTAGGGATGTGTTGGGTTTGTCACAGTTTTTGTCTTCATGGAGCGATGGCACAACTGGACGGTGCTTAGAGGTAACCGGACTGGATCGAAATGGAGTTGCTGAGCTATCAAAAGCAGTGCAATGACATTAGCAGATTAAATTAACCTGAGAGGGGCTCTGTGCTGCTGATGCAATGCCAATTTCAGCTTCCAAAGTAGCCTAAATGTGGCTGCATGGCACTGCAGTGTGGCATGTATGCTTGGTCGTAGACGCTTCCAGCAAGAGTGGCCTTTGAACATGGGGACCCACAGCCCTGCAAGGAGGTGATCAATGGCAGTGGATCTTCAAGGGTCTGCAGTACCTGCAGCATCAGATCCCTTGAAAGTGCATGAGGTTTCCCAGGTTAAGAAAATACTACAGTTGGCACCAGTATCAGCAGAAAATGTATTTTCAACATTTGTATTACTACAGTTGTATGACCCTCGTGATCAGTGAGGTTTATGATGTGTTTTACAACTTCTCACAGTGTGACCCAAGGTAGTGAGGAGGGGAAATGCATGTTTTCTAGGTGTCAGAGGAGAGGTGTTGACCAAGCTGTATGCTTGGTAAGAGGTAAATGCTGTCTATTTTTCATCGGTGGGAAGACAGATAAGCTCAAAAAGTTTTGTCCATGATGTAAAATCCTGTGTAGGCGATGCTGTAGCCCATTGTTTATTTCTTAGTGGATAATATGTTATGAAAAGATATGCCAGCAATTGGTGGCTTAATTAATTCAAGATGCTTGTAAAACTTACAGGAAATGCTTGCTTTGAAACTATATATGGTCATATTCCCTATTCAGAATACTTTTTGTGATGAATTTTGGCATTTTCTTCTAATATATTATCTCCAAATTATTGTTTTTTCATCATTCAGGCAGGACCATCTTCATGTCTGATGCAGAATTATTTTTATGATTATAAACAATGGATTTCTGATTTAATGTTCCTCTGGCTTTAGAAAGAGCTGTGTGATGAAACGTGTACAGAAAAGTTCACATTTACTCTGGAGCATCATTTCACTGATATGTTTAAGGTCCTTGTTTGGTCACTTGCATTATTTCCTCTATTGTGCATGTGAATCTGTGTGTGCATGGGCCTAGAAATCACCTTGAATAATTCAAATTCTGGCAGAGAGCAGCCTCTGCGTAAATGATAATGCACAGCTTTTCCAAGCTCTTAAGAACTGCAGGGCTATAGATAAGTAAATTCAATAAAATGAAACTCTCAGCCTTGCCTCCCTCAAGTAATGGGATCACCACTCAGCTTCCCAAGTTTGACGCTTCTGGTTTTTCAAGACTTTGGTGAATTGTATTCCCCAATTCTGCAACAAGAATCTCACAGGAGAGAACCTTTCTTCCCTGACCACTTCCCGACCCCAAGGGGACGTGCATCAGGCCTGACCAGTGCCAGGCAGCAGGAAGACTCTAAGGAATATTTTAGGAGGAACAGGAACTGAGGAACAGTAACAGTGCCAAAAGAGCAAAAGCTCCTGTAAAATGCAGACTTGAATGCATAAATGTAGCTGAGCTTGTCTTTGGCTGCCTAGCCTCATGCCTGTACAATAAAAAAGGCTTAGATGATAAAATAATTTTGAAATCAGAATTTTGAGTGGGAAGGGGAGAAGATGAAGTCTGTGAGGGAGAAAGAAAGGTGTGGTGTCTAGTGGGTAGCCTGAAATGTACATTCTAAGTGTTATAAAATTTTCTTTAAAATGCTCACAAAAGTAAATTCAAAAAAAGTGTTGCCACTGATGATTGATTTACTCCTGAGACTTCTTGGTTTTACTTTGTGATCACTCCCCTACTGCTTACAGAAACAGCCTGAAGGTTTGCTTTTGGTATTTTACCTCGTGGTCATGTTTAGAAGCTGCTCCATCAAAACAAGATTTTATTATTTTCAGAAGTTTATGAAGCAAAGAATTGGAATAGCTTGAAACATACAAAATATTCTCATGCCACTCAGTAGTTCAGTTATAAATCTGAAATATGTAAAGTAATAATAGGACATTGACATTTACCACTCGAAAGAGTATCTACTATGCAAATAACATTTTCTACAGGAGAGAAAAGTTTAAAACCAAATAAAACTACCTCCTGGGACCTCCCCAGGCAAAATTCAAATACCTTCTGAGAACACCATTGTAGGTGAAGCCACTGAACACTAATCAATAGAAGATAATCACTGGCAATCTTAAAAATGCATCATTTACAGCAAACAATTGCGGAAATGTCAGCATGTAACTTTGCTATTTCATTCTCATATGTGAATAACTAAATGTGTTGCTACTGTTTATGTGCTGTTGCTGTTTGAAAGAATTCTTGCAGCCAAATATCAATGTATTTGCTGTTAGAGTTTAAGAGGATCCCAAATGGGAGCAATTTATGTCCAGCTAAAGTCAATTTTATATTTTCTCAATGGTATAAAGATTGATCAACTACAACTGAATTTAAATGATTCTTAATATGCATGTTGATCTGAAGGCACCTTCCTTAGTGAGAAGCTTCATACGCACAATCATGTAATTTTATATATATCTATATGTTCCTATATAGTATCTTAAGTATATAACATTCATACCTGCTTAGTGTTTTGTCCTAGTTTGGTGAGATTTGACCTTAAATTTGGTTTTGATTCTGGTGTCATAATACATGGCTGGATACAGCAGAATGGGGACATCTGCATAGCTTGAATGTTGATCACATCAAGTTTGCTAGTGGGTGGGGGGACTGGATGCTTCTTGCCCCTCAAGCCTATTTTAAGGGATGGGTCCCTCATCACAGTTGAATTGCAGCTCATGACATGGCACTGACTGGCCCTCCAGGTTAGCCCCCAGGAGATTACAGGGGAGTTATTGAGCTCCCATGCCATGCAAAGTGTGCAGCTGTTTTTCTCTTTGCCTCCACACAGCACTTTAGGGTCTAACTGCAAGTCCCTTGAACTCCTCCACAGAAGTGTTGATGGTTCATCATAGTGTTGATTTTGCTGGGAGCCAAACTGAGACTGGCTTCCAGATTTAACAGTTTTGGATGACTCACTCTTTCAGAGAAGCAGCTGCAGGGTATTCAGGAGTACGCAAAAATGGCAAGCCAATGACAAACGTCGTGCCAGTGACAGCAGTTGCTAAATACGATGCAGCAGTGGATAGAGGTGGTGAGCCGATAATATTAAAATACTTGGGCATCTTCCCACAATTTCTAGTATTCCTGGCAAAAAAGATCTGACCCTAGAACTTTATATATAAATAATTACCCTATTGCATTTGGAACATAAGTCTAAATGTGTATGTTTTTGTCATAACCGAAGGTATTTCAATCTTTAATTTAAGCTTGGGATCAGTCGTATCCTTAAAGGTGAAGTACTCTTTTGGGGTGGCACTCTGGACTTCAGTAAAAATATGCCAGCCACTGAAATGGTCTTTCAGTGCATAAATTGCTGAAAGAAATGGCCTTTGCTATTTCTTTAGGATGTGAACTAGTGCAGTCAACCTCTCTGCAAGCCATCGTGCCATTTCTGTCATCTCTACTGTGCTGCTGTTTTTCAGAGGAATGGGACTAAAAGACTGGCACTGAACTTCCCCAGCCAGATTTACAGAAGAAGAACAAAACTCAAAAACTTTATTTTTCCCATGTTAAAGTTCTGCTGTCCTAGGAGACGACCTTCTTAGGGGGTTGAGGGTATCTGTGGTGTACTGAGATTTCCCTGTGAAGATTTCTGACTTGCTACATGAGAGGACATTAAACCTTCCACTCAGCCAGTGACACCAAGATATGCAGGCTCTACTGGAATAAATTCAGAGACTTGTAGCCTGTTTGCCATGTTTAGTGAGTAGCCCCAAGCTCCCAGTGGAGTATCTTTCCCCAGTAATCTCTAGTTTGTTGTGCATTTTCCTTTTCTTGCCATACCTATGTTTCAGATATGCAAAGTCACCCCTTCCTGAGAGACAAGGGTCTTGTTTTGGGGATGATGTATTGCAATAGAGGCTCCAGCTGGGAGCCAGGGCAAACAATTTAAGCCTTGTTCTATACAGAATTTAAATGACACAGATGTAGGTGTATGAGATTTGGTATCCAGGTAAGTACACGCAGAGAAGAGTGGACAAGTTTTCTAAAATTATCAGAAAGCCTCTGCGATTTGAAGCCCCTTGAGACAGTGATTTGATCTCTTTCAACCCCATCCTCCCTCTTCTCCTTTCTCCTAGAACTGTTTCTCACAAGTCTAGAATGAGGAGATACTCAGTGAACGCTGTTTAAAATAAACCACACCAAGCATTCATCCATAAACTGAAGCCTGAGTTTGTCAGTGTGCAAAATAGAAGTGGATTAAAAAGCAATTCAAGAGATTTATGGGAAGAAGGTGGCTGACAACTTATTAAGCATGATGATATGGATGTAACATCCTAGTTTGGTGGCCCCCAAACTGTCAGAAGTGAGGAGGGCATATGAGAGGGAAGCATGGTTGTGTGCCTTCTCTGTCCTTACACTCCCGCACAATATCTGCTAATGGCTGTCCTCACAAACAAGACATTGGAAAGTCCTATTGACACGACCCAGTATGTGTAAGCTTTTTGGCAGTCTTAAGCAGAGGGCTAAGGAGTGCAAACAGCACTGAAATTAGTCTTTTCTCCCTTAGAAACTGTCTCTGAGGTTTGTGGAAAAAATGTTGGCTTTTCTTTACTGTATTATTCCTCTTTTGTAGATAGTATCCTACCTCTCAGGTACCAGCCCAGACCCTCTCCTGGACACAAATGGATTTTTTCTTTGATATAGTGCCCACTGCATGACACAAAGGACTGCAGTTAATCTAAAGCAGGTAGCAAGAACATCTGTTCAAGATTCCTATATTTCAGGACTTGGTATTTAAGACAGAGTAATAACGGCATATGGATTGAGACATGCTGGTAAAGAGGATAATTTGGTGTAAACCTGTTTGGAAAGAAAGAATTATACTGATATTTTCATCTAATATGAACATAAACCTCATTGATCTACTAAACTATATACCGAAATATTTCTAAAGTTTTCTAAGACAGAACCTTGCACATTCTGTGTGAATTTCTAGTACTATAACTGGGTTGAATCCCTTGGGTTTAGACTCTTCCTTTCTCGGTTCTTATTGCATAACATCATCTCTTAAAATGGTGGCTTAAACAAAAGGCAGACTTTAAAGCAATGAGGGCTTTTCCTCCACACCCACACTAATACCTAAAAATACTCTTAAAATTATTCAGGAGTGAAACTTTTTATGGTGAAGTTCCTGAGATACATTGTGTTTTGCTTTTAGAGGAGTGAGTCAGTTTTTCATATGCTGTAACACCTTCCGTTTGTGAGTATTGCTTTCATTTTTATGTTTGTGGAACATTGCAAAAAGCTGCCTGCTTATTATTTGATCAATATAACTTGGTTGTAATGCTATACTTTGGGGAGGGAGTATGTTTGAGCATGAGAGCTGAAAGGCATACCCTATGCAATACATGAAAAGTCAAGAAATATAATAGTTAAGACCCTGACAATTAAGTAGGTCATCACTGACCAAGAATCAGTCACAGTAATCTGTGTTGGTACCATGAAAAATGCATTGTAATTAGGTACCACAGCTTGAATATAA
>WAAD01032552.1:261606-355752 GCA_013389945.1 Fregata magnificens | reverse complement strand
AAGCATCGATATTCAACAGATGTATGCCTCTTTGTTGGTTCCAGGTATCAAACAGATTTTTATTGAAATGGAAAATCAAGTAATAAAAAAATAAAAAAAGGAAAAGGAATTGATACAGTGGTGCAATGTTTAAATATTTAAATTTTTAAGAAATATTTAAGAAATAATTATTTTTATTTATTACTCATTATTCCAACCTTCTTTTAAGGATGACTAAAATACTGTTCCAAACAATATACTTAATTTTAGGAAAGAATGTTTAACACTGAAATATTTTTCCTGGAAAGCTGCCTGTCTNTGCATTGTAATTAGGTACCACAGCTTGAATATAAAGCATCGATATTCAACAGATGTATGCCTCTTTGTTGGTTCCAGGTATCAAACAGATTTTTATTGAAATGGAAAATCAAGTAATAAAAAAATAAAAAAAGGAAAAGGAATTGATACAGTGGTGCAATGTTTAAATATTTAAATTTTTAAGAAATATTTAAGAAATAATTATTTNCTTTCCTTACCGGTAATGTTGGAGTGTTATATTTAGATTCACATTCTCTCAATAGATTATATTGAAGAAATTTTTCAGTTATAGGCACCAGCCCAATTTTAGCTTCTAATTTTAAAGGATGTTGTTTCAATCTTACCGCTACTGATCCCGATTTAAGATCAGTTCTTACTGGTTCTGCACCTTTGGCTTTTCCCGGCATTTCTCCAGCCCACACCCCTCCTGAAACTGTCACCTTTGTGCTACAGAAAACATGATAAGAATTATATACCTAGTATGTAGGGACTAGCGCTTACGAAAATCATCAGGAGCATTTTTACGGGTACAATATGCTCGAATTGTCTGTGTTTATGTCGCAATTACTTTTATATTCCTTATCCCTGTTACTTTGCTGTAAAATTGTGCAGAGAGGTAATACTGGAAAATCTGCGAACACACATTTGTTCAAATGTTCACTGCAGTTAAAACAATTCCTATGTCAAAAGTTTGTTTTCCCAACTTACCGGTTGTGATGTACAGGTTGGCACTAGCAGTGTATGTACAGTGTGCACTGTTGTATGTCTAAATTAGCAGATGGGGATCATTCTGCAGAGGTAAGCAGAGAATGCAGGAGACCCAACATCCACACTAACACCTTCTTAGAGATACACTTCCACCCCACTGAATGAACGCCCATGAGCAGGTGGAGCACACTCAGTGCACCCCACTTTAGTTTCATCCCAAATGAACGCAGTCTGTGTGCTCCAAGATTGCCCTGCAGTGAAAAGCAAAATGAAGTAAAGGGGAATGCTCAGGAGGGTCTCTTCAAAAGCGCACTCCTGACCCCAGCTAAAATACTAGTGGACATGCATCTGTTGAAGCTGGGATTTTCAAACTGAGATAAAGAGAATTAGTTGCCCCCAGGGCTGTATTCAGGCACCCAGAAAACAGTGTTTCTCAACAGTGATAGACTGCCATGTCATTCATTTACTTGAGCTGGAACAGAAGGTCTGTATTTTGAATTCTGCAGCAGAGTCCAAGGTTTTGGTTAAAATGCTTTTAGGTCTTAATATACCACTGAAGTGCAAGACCCAGTGAAGTTTCATTAAACAAAATCCCCTTAGCTTCAGCTTCCAGCCCTATCCTGCCATTTTTAATAGGAAAGCTAACTATCCTACCCTGCAGTAGAGGCTTGAAGCCCTGGAGATAATGCTGTGTGAATAAATATGTTTTCTGCACATCGTTCCAGTCCAGGCATGGGGCTAGGAGAGGGCTTGCATCTCTCTTACTATATGACTGTATAGGGCCAGGTGGGTTATATGCTCTGCCTGCTGGCTTTCACTGGGAGTTAGAACCTCGGTTCTCTCATGTCCCTCAAGTTGAAAAGCTCATTTTCATTTCATTACTATAGCTCTCTAGCCTCCTGCTGACTCAAGCCTTTCCTCCTGCAGTAAGGAGTAAGTAAGAAATGTCATGTGGACACAGTCATTTTACACATATCCTCGTTCAGACTTCATTATAATTTATTATTAGCTCTATTAAGTCTCTCATACATAAGCCTTGAGCTGCTTACCTGTCAATATGGTGTCAGAGTGAGCAGCTGGAAAAGTATGTCAGTAATTTCTTTATCTGATCTGATTAATATCAAATATTAAAATTATTGCAATTTATTCATGGCACCCACATTTTTTCATTAGCAACACACTTTTCACACCTCCTTCCTTGGTGAAATATTCTTGCTGCCTACTTTAATCAGAGAAATGAGTTGCTAATCACTTATCTCAGCATTGTAGTAGAAATGAGTAAGATGATCAGAGTTTGGGAACTGCTGTTACACATGCATGTAAGTGAAGCATAACATTATAATTATACTGATAGAAATAAGACATTCCCAGACAAAAAAATCATTTGTGGTTACTCTGAATAAACTAAAAGGCACCTATTATGCCACAACCATGTCATAAACTTACTTTTTATTGTATGAGTATTTTATTTTTTAAGCCCTAAATATTACGTAAGTGGCACAATTTTAAACACATGCTTGATTTTAAAAAGAATTTTAGATTTTGATTCCTTGTCATATTATGGACTTTTGTGCATGTATTTTTATTTTAAAACAGATTATTGCTCAAGGGACATCCCAGCTTCACAACACTGCAGGCTGAAATCTTTTCTACATGGAATACCAAATTGGGTCAGTATTAAACTCTGAGTTCAGCACTCATAAAAGTTCATAGAAGGTTAATCTGGAAAACAGTACAATTTTAACTTCAGTAGAACTTAGTTGTGTGTCTTTTATCTTAAGCATTATTTTGAGTTTGGTAGGTCTTCAGAACAGGTTCTTCATTTTGGCTATACACAATACCTGCACGTACAATATAAAAGGCAGCCTACAGGGCCTTCCTGTTTCTCAGCAAGATTATCTCTCAGCAAGTTATGAGCAAAAAGTTTCAGAGTCTTCCAGGTGCCCTGCCTCTTAGGTGAGGTATTTCACTTCTTTCACCTCTACAGTGCACCTAGGGGCAGAGCCTCTCCAGCACTGGTTCAGTGGGTTGCAGCCTTAAGGTTCATGCACATCTATTCCACTGTTGGGAAGAAGCTCCTGGAAGAAACTTCTTGCCTCCTGGCAGTGTGATGAGGTCTCATCACATGCTTCATGATAGCCCTTTTTTCAGAACCTGGTGTATTTTGTATCTCTCCCCACACTATGTAGCCAAAAGTTAAAACAGCTGTACCAATGAAAGCCTGTCCATCTAAGTCTTATTTGTATTTTAGCCTTTCCTTGCAAGTCTTGACTAGTTCCGAAATTGCATCTGGTTGGTGGATAAGAGGGAAGCAGCAAAGAGCCCTGCTGTAGATTTTTTTTCCCTGAGTTATGTAACATTTTCCTCCTTTCTCTCTGATTTAGTGATCGCTTACCCCTGAATGGAACAGCTGTAAATGGTGGCTTTAATGCAAACCCCACAGATCTAGAAAAAATAAGCCAATAATGTGTCTGAAACGAGGGAGACAGGTATTTCTCAGGTGGTTACACAGAGATTCTTCACATGAAGGCCTTTTTTCAGGTCATTTCTTAATTTCCTGTTTGGTTTTCAGCAAATCTGAATTAAAATAAGATGACTTTACCTACATCTTCCATCATGGCTGGCTGTCAGCTGTCTTGGAAGGTAGGCTATATGTTAGTAATTGCATTATTGATACATCCCAAATAATTTGTTTAGTAGAAATACTGAATAGGCTACAGAGGTTCAGCTGAAGAGATCTAAAGACATTTAGAGGCTGTCCACAATAAAGGTGAGAATTGTAAGTACGGTATAGTAACCTAGTCACTTGCATCACTTGTAATTAACTTTCCTATACTGTTCCATGTGTGGGTATGAAAAATGAGACTGCAAATATTTGCATTTGTTTCCTTCTGTATGGTTTTCAAAAAGTAGCCTAGGAAGCACACATCCAATGTTGTTCCAGATGGTTTTGCAGAGGAACCTCCTCTGAACTCTGAATAAAAATATCCCTATGGAAAGAGAGGAGGGAGCAATCAATCAGGTGGGCCTCAGGGACATGAACACCCAGCTCCCATCATAACAGCACATGATCTGGGCATCTCACTGAAGTCCATTTGAAGGACTGAACTGTGGAATTACATCAGAAAAAGCTTTACTCAATGCTGTAATTCACTTCCCTGCCATGCGGTAGAGAAGACCCAATGGTATATCTCAATCAGCACTAGCTGTGTGGCAGCGGGATCAGAGTTCCAGTCACGAGCCAGGCAGTAGCATCCCATTGTGCTAGGTTTTGGACAGGCGTAAATAAAGAAGCTGATGGCTCTTCCACAGTTCATGACTCACTTGGCAACAGATCTATTTCCTGCTTTGCTTTTCTTTTCTCAGGGAAACACTACATCATGTATTATGGAAACACCAAGGATACTGTCTTGCCTGTGCTGTTGAGTAAATGGCATAGTGCTTCTTGGTAGAATATAGATGTCAACATGAATATTGAAAATGTCCAAGGGTGCCATGAGTCCTTGCATGCAGGGGAGACATGGCATACTATTAATGATCTTTTCTTCCACAAGCAAATTCCAGTCATGTTATATAAAGCTGGGACAGAAATAAAAACAGCCTTTCATTAAAAGCAGCCTTGTCTGCTGTACCTATGGCATATTAGACTTATTTAAATAACATTGTGAATTCTTGGGGAAAAAAGAACCCAGAGATGCAGCTATTATTTCTGCTGTAGTGTGGCAAGGGCTTTGCTGCTGTGAATAATAACAGCCATGTTGATGGGTAGACCTAAATTAAAAGTGAAAGAGGTTATTCATTCATTGTAAAAATCCATCGTAATGTGAAGGTGAGGGAGTTTGGGGAGTTTTTTAGTTCTATTTTTGCTTTTAGGTCTACTATATACTATCCAGGGCCTTTTTAAATTTGGAAAAATGTTGATAATAATATCACAGATCAGCAAAGTTTTAAATGATTTCTTTGAGTTCCTTTTTGAATCCCCCTCTTCTACTAGGCAATTACAAACTCAGTGGGGGATTTTCCTTGGTGCAAAGTGCCATATCTGATGCCTAAAAGAAAGTGGTGATTTTTTTCTTCACTTTTTTGCATATATTGATCAACGTTCATCAAAGCGTTCCCTTGTGGTAATATCTGAGGTCCTTATGTATTTGGAATTAGGAAGTATCCTCGGTATTTGAGATACCAGAATGCTAACCAGTGACAAGCATCAACTGATACAGGGACTTAAGGGAGTATAAACAGCATATTTGAATGGGCAGGGCTCGGTGGTGAGTGTGGGTCAGTAGAACAAAGTGTGTCCTGAGCTATTCTGTTTGCTTTGGATGGTTTCATGGCTTCAGGGACTACTCTGGTACTGACGCACTCCTTGTAGCCCACATATGGTTCACTGAAGTACTACTTCTTTGGAATTCTGCCCTGCCCACAGCCACAGGAATGGGCCATGCTTAAAAAATGTTTCTCAGTTTGCTACTGTCAGGAGGTTTAAAAGCCCCCCTGCTGCCATGTAGCTCCCACTTGCAAAGACGAACCTGTGTACTGAGCAACTTTGGCAGCTGTTCAATAAGGAACATAGCTGAGATGAAGATACATTTATTAAACTTAGATTTTTCCCTTCCTGCCTTTTCAATGAAGATGGCGTTCCCATGACAGATCAAGAGAAAGATGGCTGGGGAACTAGCTTATGATTTGGGTGGCTTGGGTTTCTGTCCTGATGCAGTGGGCTTCCTAGGTGGCAAAGGACTCAACGCATGGGTATGTGAACAACCTCTGGAGTCCTGTAGCCACAGAAACATGCACTGTGCCTGAGGTAGCTGTCTACCTAAGTACCTTGATTATTTAAATCAAACACCCTGTTGCATGAGCAAGTGTAGAAAAAGTTTTCCACTCTACCTACCAAAATGGACTAGTATGACTGACTGCAGGTGTAAAGAGGGAGGGAGTAATTTACCTCTGCTATAAGGTGTGAATAAGGAGAAAAGAATTTGCTTCCATCCTGTATTAAGTAGAAAGTAATTAAATGAAGCCAACTTGCAGAACTGGCTGATTTGCCTGCCTGAAGATATTACTCCAAACACAAATAATGGAGAATGGATCCTGGAATATCCTTGGAAATTAGGCTCTATAAAAAAGGCCTTTTTCTTTCCTTTTTTTTCCTTTGGAAAAAAGTAATTTTGTTCTCTTTTCTGTACATAAATGGGTACGTGTGTGTTCAGTGGTCCTGATAAATTTCCTTTGCTTTCATTGGTGTACTTCCTGAGGAGGCGAATATGAATTTTGAACCTATCTTGAACTTTGTGTGTTGGTAATTTACTCAAGAAGCTGAACCGTTAAAAAGCTTTCATCTTCCATCATTACGGATCCTTGAAGCCAGAAGTCTTCACAGCAGCATGCTTGGAATGTCAGAAGGAATCTGTCCTTTAGTCCTTCCCCTGGATGAATAGCTGTGGCGTTCAGAAAAATGCAATCTGAAATCTAGCTAAGGAAATGAAAAAGGAAACAAGTAGGAGCTTTATCTTTAAGGAGGAATGGTACTTGGAACAGGCATACTCCAGGATTAGATGTCTTCCAGATCCACAGAGAGTTTTATCAATTAGTGCATCAACATTTCTGCCATAAATAGCCATAAAAAAGTGATGGCAGGGATATGCAAAATATTTTTTCTTCTCATAGCCACTCCTGGAATAAAATATTGTTTGCAAATTAAACTGTAGAGTTGTTTCGGAGTTTTAATTTACAGGCAAGCAGTTCCAGTAACTTTAAAATGGCTGGAAGGCATAAAAAACTCAGTTATTGCTTCACCTTTAAGTGATTACATAGAAAACTGTGTTTCTATAGCTAAAGGGGATTATTTCTGTGGTGCGGGAACGTTAGCTGACAAATGGGGTGCATGCATGTGAATGCCTCCACAGCCATCGATTGTGACACCTTTGCAGAGACAAAATAATCCAGCGACAGCTAGGTATCTGGAAACAAGAGTCTCAAAGATGAGGCTTTGATACCAATGACAGAAGGATGTCAATGGATTCTAAATAGTCCCACAAGACTTGTCAGACATGCCACATTAAAATTAAAATTTAGTGAATGAGGATAAAACTTTAATGTAGCTTCAATGCCCTGACCTAGATAAAGTTGTTAATTTTTGATTTATAACTGGGTGCGGAATTTTAATCTGCATTAAAAAGAGAAATTTTTCCATTTCTGTGAAAATAAGGTTTTTCTTTAAATACTGAGAGTCTTAGACAAAACTCTTGTAATGTGACATAGTAGCACCAAACATATTCTACCTCAGCACTGAGTTCAAGATTTGAGGTATCCTCTGGACTCTGCCTGTGCAAAACTTGGTTGCTTGCTCTCTCTCTGGACAAAACTGATTGTGAATATATGCGGTTGAAGATGTCCAACAACCACTATGGTTTTTGGTCTTAAATGGGATTCTTGCTTGCTTGTATGAAGACTCAATTTTTCCTCAAGCTCTTGCTTCTCTTCTGTTATTACCTATTCTCACCTACAGTATCACCTTGCCAGGATGTCCAGTTATATACAGATGTCTCCTGACCTAGTTAACAGTCTTGCAATTACACACTGAACATTACACGTTTTGCAAAATCCTGCTTCCCTCTGTTTAATTAAATGGATTATTTTTAAGCAGTGTATTACCCTAGACTGAGAATGAGGTTGGTCTCATTTACACTGCAGAATAGACCCTCATCCCATTTGAGCGCAATGCGCAAAACCTCAGGCACCACGTCCAAAAGTTAGTGTTGCTGGTTCCTATCGTACGCTGCTGGCAGGGGTGAGGTGCTGCCCAATGCAGCTGGAGCACACCTGGGAGCATGAGACTCATAGAGAACACAGGCTAGACAGGCTAAAAGAGGAAGGAGGTGGCAGGAATGGGACAGCTACAGTGTTGCATTGCCCTCTAGTGACAGGCTGCCTAATTAGGTTGTTTCTCACCACACCTTTTCAAGTTGTGCTGAACGTTGCCTCCATTGGATTTCCAGACTTCCAGGCAGGGCTAGCACAGCATTACGGAGTAAGGATGCGGCTCTGAAAATGGATTCCAGGAGTCCCAAAGCTAGGTTTGGCTGTGTAGAGCTGCTGAAAAAACTCAGGCCCATCATAAGTTCCACGTTGTTGGTTTCCAGACCAAAGAAACATCCATTTCCTATCTATCTGCCAACATCACAAATTCAGTCTGCCAGGAAGAAGGGGATTTGCCTCCTCTGTGCCCATTCCACCATTAATACATATTTTTGAAAGCAAAACTGAGCTTCCAGTTAAAGCCTGTTCAACAGCAGTTACAACTGTGTTCTCACCTACGGAATAGCAGTTAATGAAAATACCAGATTTTGGTGGTATGGCCAATAACATTTTTTTTTTCTTTTTGCTAATTAAAAGTGAGGAAGCTGGATCTGACATCACTAGCAATTCACAAACATCTAGTAGCAAGGAGGGATTTACAGCTCCACATATGGAGGAAAATGGCAATTTAAAGTGGTCATCAAGCCAAAGTTTCTACAAAATCAGTCAGGTTACATCTTAAAAAATTACCTTATTTTTTGCTTACTTTCATAATGTCTTCGAATTGTGGACACTTCTTGACAGCTTCGTAAGCTATATGACATAATTTCCAAAAATTAGAGAGCTGGAAAGGAAAAAGATTGATATTATGATGATTTTTTGAAGGTTATACATCTATTTTTGTTCCATACTGGGACAAAATCACAACCTTATAATTCTGTTATGTGAAAATGTTTGACTCAAAATGTCAGTTTTCGAATTGAGAAATGAAGTGTTTTGATTCCTTTTTCTCTTCCTTGTTTTCCTTCTGAAATTGGCATGGACCCTCTTTAAAAAGTCATTTAAATGAATGCTTCTCTGCAAAACATTTTAGACTTACCAAAAAATAGTCTGACCTACTTTAATCTACATGGCTATTTCTCTGCTCAAAAATCCTGCTGAAGAAAATGCTCATTTTATAATCACTGTTTACATTTTCTGATTTGTGACTAGTTTTTTTCTCTCACTCTTTCCAGATTCGTGCCTGAAGTTTCAAAAACTGAGTCCTCCACACTTTGAGAGTAACAGAAACACACAATGAAATCATAGTCCCATTGCAGTCAGTGGCAAATCCACACTTCATTGGATCACAAATTTCAGCAGTAATGGTATCCCAAAGGGCATTAAATCTTTGGTCCATTATTTGTATTTGATTGATGTCCTGAACTCATCCTGCAGATTATTTTACCTTACCTTCTGTTATAGCATAGGAGCTCAATAAGACCTTGCTTCTTTCTTAGTAATGAACTACTTCCCATTGTGCCAAGCTGAAACTTCTTGCTTTCAGACAAACTACCTGGGGGAAGAAGCACTACATAAGAGTTAAAATTTTGATTTGTCAATCCTTGCAGTATCATTACTGGAAGAGGGACTTTTTCAGGTACTCTGCTTATGACTGAGATGGAAAGGAGTGAGCACGACAGGAGCCTTAAGTAACAAATAATGAAACTCAGGATCTGGAGCAATTCAGCTGCACAAAAAAGCAAGAAAAGAATAATACCCATCTGCCAGCTCTACCTTTCACCTCTGGCTTTGTCTGTCCGTTCTAGTTCCACTGGTTGCAGAAAGCACTCCTCTGAGCATGCAGAGGTGATACCCAATTGTTTCAAACTGAAGTTATGGGAGACTATTTGGTTTTATGTTTAATTATGAAGACGCATGTAAATTTAAAGCTGTTTCTATTGCTTATGTATTTCTGCTTGGTCATTATTTTCCTAGCTTCAAAATAATACATTTAATTGGATGAAATCTTTAGTCTGGCCAGATGTGCATGTGACATATTTTTATGTGTCTGTGGTACTCTAAAGATAATAGAAAAGTACCCAAGGTTGGGAAAATTCTCCTAGCTAGACTATTTTCAGTAGGCTTCAGTTTTTCCTTAGAAGACTATTGGGACACTGAGAGCATTTTGCATATCTTCACATTTAGCTCCATCTGAAATACTGTTTTAAAGGACTGGCATTGTCTTTCCAATATTTTCTTCACTCTGTTGCTCTTTACCTGCATGCTATGGCCCTCCATTGGCAGTACTGAAAAATAGTCAACCTCTTTTCCTAAGATGTAGCTCAAAATACTCCGAGCAACTACTGCTTAAATTTTTTTGTGATTAAATTCTTCTCTTAACATGCAAGGATTAAGCTTTGTAAAGTCAAAATCAGAAAGGGGAGCAGGTTGCCACATGTATGGTGACTGTGGATGGGCACATGTAATGTATTTCAATCAGACCACCCCCTTTGCAACAGAAAAAAGGCCAGTGTCTGAAAACAAGGGATGACCATCCAGCAGCACCACAGTGCATAAAGTGTGCCCACCCTGCAGTGATGGCTAGCGAACATATTATGCTGAGGCTGCGTAACTCGCTTTTCATTACAAGCGGCAGCTGGTGGTTTAAAGCTACCTCAGATTTGCTCATGACGCAGCCAAAAACCTAGTGAGGGCAAAGTAACCATACCCCTAGTGGGATTCTGGTCAGAAAGGTGGAAAAAATGTGTGAGGAACTGCAATCCTAATGCTTACACAATATAGGTTAATAAACTATAGGTTCACACCTATCCTACATGAGTTGTTAGTGCCTATACCTGTACTAACTCTTCTGTGGGGAGTAAATTGTCAAGTCCTTATTTTGTTTTCATTTGGTCCTTGCTGGAGCCTTTAAAGCTTTGCTTGACTCTAAGGGTGGGGTAAGGGCAGTCTCAGCTCTCCCTGTGTCCAACCAAGCACTTCTTTTTTCTTCCATCAGTGCAAAAACTCAGCTTATTAGGAAGGTCTTTCTTGCAGCAGTGTGAATGTACAAATTTGCTCACAATCACAGTTGGAATGGCTTACAGTGGAGACAGGTCATGCTGGGATCTTTCACTTTGGCACCAATTAAATTCTTCTGTGAAAGCAGAGGAGGAAATACGAGTTTGTGGTTTGAAGTCAATAGAAGCTGCAGAGCACAGAGCAACTTGTCTTTTCATATGTTGTTCTTTGTAGGTACAATGTTGTTAAGTCAAACTCATGCCTAGCCCTAGGGCTTAGTTGCCTATCTGTACTGTCAAATCTGCCCAACTAAGAGAAAATCATCTGAAAATAAGGCCCAAGAATATCTTGAAGAAAGTGCTATTAGGGTAAGCCATGGCAAGTCTTTGTAATGATCAAACCAGAACCTCTTAATATGTGATGTTTTAAAACAATAAAATGAGATGTACTTCATGGGCTTTTTAAACCTTGCTGCTTAAGGTAGTTCAGAGAATATACTGGACCTCAGTGAGCCTTGGCATCATGACCCTTGAAACTTCCAAAGAATGTTAGAAGTGCAATGATACAGAAATATAAATGAGCTGGTGATGAACTTGCTCAAGAATTTGGCTATTCAGGACATATGCTTTCTCAGGGCTTTCGTGACATGTCCTAAAACTTTAATTACAAAACATGACATTGGAATCAGTATGGACTCAGAACAGCTAATCTGTTAAAATTTTTACTCAGAGTTAACAGATGCTGAAGCCTGGTTTATCATTTCCCTTCCTTTTGCCTGCTTTGACTGTAGTTTTGCTTTGAATTCTTAGGCTCATTCTAAACTTCAAACTTAGTTGAAGCTCAAGACAAGAACCCCATCAAGTCAGATCTAAAGTAAAAGCTTAAGCTTTTTTGCATGATTGACAATTTGCGATATTGTAATAGATCATGTTAGTTACCACTTAATTTTCTGCAGTGACATGGCAAACTGTGATTTTTCAAATAGCTCTGCTACCAAATTAGTGACTAGGTTCAGATCAAGAGAAGGAGTCTGACTACTCATCTGAATGTTTCACAGAAATTGGCCTTGTTTGCTTTTTACTGTTAGCAAATGTTGCTTCAAGAGAAAGTACAGGCAGTGCCATACATAGTCGAGTGGCATTTTGGCTGGATTAGATTTTGGTTAGTTCAGACTTTTTTTGCCACGGAGTATGAATGTGAAGCGTGAGCTCACATGTGTGATATTTACACCACCTGAAGTTAGAATTAGTGGTTATTTGCTCTAGGATTAGTTCCCAACGGAGAATTGACAGAACAATGTATGACTCATTTGATCAATCACAGCTAGCCAATACAACTAAAACAATAAATATTGAGCACTTCATAGAATAGCTCGTGATGCATCTGGAGATAATCTGCCTCCTAGATAATTGTTTGGGTAATTGTGTTGTATAATTGTTTCAGATAATTATCTGAGTAATGAACATATTTAGAGAAACTGTGGTCTTCTCTTACTGTATAATGAACATAGAAGTTACCAATTAATATGATAATCTATTGGTTTTGGTCAGTGAGTCATTTATTTTAAATTGTAGTGGAGGAAAAGAGTGCTAATTCTCTTTTTGAATTAAACTGCTGTAGCAAATTTGGTGTGCAAGCACTCACATTTGAGCCCCTGCTGCCCTGTTTTCCGTTTCCTTTACCTTTAATTTTCCACGGAGGAGTTTAAGGCAAATGGGCAGCTGTGCTTTATGTGGCGATGTGATCTCTGCAGTAATGTCAGCTTTATAGAGGCATGTGCTCAGCAGAGGTCCAGACTTTGTGCCTCATCTCTCGTTTGTGTGAGGATTTTGATTTTACTGTAATTGTTTTGGAATTAGATTGTGCTGTGGAATGAGTCATCTCCACAGACCATAGACCATAGGCATCTTTGTAGTTTCTTTTCTCAAATAATAGCCTCACTGTTTGCCTTTTTTAGCTTGCACTGATCATTGCTGTGGGGTGACAAGAGGTAAAGTAGCTGTGTGGTGCTGCTGCCAGTTACCCTGGAGGAGCAGAGGAGGAGGGAAAGCTAGAAGCCCCTGTTCACCAAGGCCCCCTCAAAGCTGTGCTCAGTCCAGTTTACTGGGTTAAAATCAAAGTCAATGGAAGCTCAGCTGAGTAAAAATAAACACAGGAAAAAGCCATAGGGTTGACTTTGAAAAAGCCTTCAGAGTTTAGTCTAAAATCTCTCTCTGCCATGCATAAAAATGAATGTACAAAAAGTATGAAGGAAAGTAGCTGGGTGACTGTCCTCTTTTTGCACAGCATGGGGTCTATCTAAATCTCCAAATTACTAGCAGTGGGGAGACTTCTCTGCAGTGGTTCAGCTGAAGTGGATTCATTTTCAGGCATTATGAAGTCTGCTGATGCATGGTTTGTGTGGCCCACACTAGTCAACACCACTTGGTTCATTTGAAATAAAAAAGCACTGCTCATCAGTCACCAAGAGTACAATCTGAATCACTTGTTCACAGGAATCTTTTCTGCCACTCTTCAAGCTATGTACTCTTTCAGGGGGCAGGTGGGCAGCGAGAACATGAGTGCGAGAGAGGGAGATGCTCTCCTCTCGGCGCTGACTCAGCAGCTGCAGTAAGGCCAGCCAGGCTGGAGTCATGTCCACTCCCTCCCACCTTCATGGTTTCTCCTCGCCTCTGCACAACCCCAAACAGAAAATCCTGCCCGACTGGCGAGCTGCCTGGGGCTGACATCCCTTTGCTCTGTGTTGCCCTCCATCAGCAGAAGCTCCTGGTGCTGCGACAGCTAGCACCTCATGGAAGTCTCCATCTTGGAGTGCAAGGAGCAGGATACATCCTGCCTCGGCTCAGAAGGATGGGAGATGGGAACACATCTGCTGCCTTCCCCCTTGCTCTGTACCAGGGATGGTGCCCGCCTGGCACAAAAGTGACTGATGCTGAAAGAGGGTAGCATCCTCTGGCTGCTACCTCCTGCATGAAACAGTGCTGCTGTTTCACGAGCACAGTGCTGGGTTTTGTCACCTAACAGTGTCACTGAGGTCCTCTATTGCTGTGTGGCACAGTGGTACACCACCTTGCACCGCAAAGCCACAACATCAGTTAGCTGGGTATACGTGTACCTAGAGATTTGGCATGTTTGGATGGTAACTGTTTCCTGGCTTAGTTCAAAAATAAGAAAAGGAAATCTTATGGCACCATCTATGCTGAAGCATTAAATACAACCATTTTTCCACTAATACGAATAACTAAATTACTATTGCCACATGTTTATTTACTGTTCTTTATGCTCTCTGAACAGCTAAGTTTTTCCAGAAGAAAAGGTTTTAACAGAGAAGGTAATCTAAGCACTGTGAGAAATAATTATATTCTTCTGTGTTACTGCTAAGCTAAGCAGGTTTTAATTGTGTTTGTTTCTTTTAAATTTGCAATGTATTGAGAGTATTGATTCCCTCTTTTTGTAGGTATGTATTTGTATGTGGTTATTGTTATACCCACCCAGCAGAAGTTTAGTTGCTAAACAAGCTAAAATCAGCCTGTGAATTCATGGAATTTTAATACATTTACAATTTAATTCAGTTAATATGCACTCAGAGTCCCTTGTGCTTTGATCTCTGCTGGCACCATCCATTTCTAATAGCAGGGCAGTTGACTGAGCTGTTGATGAATGACGGGCACAGTGGGACATCTGAGGATTTATGTATAAAAATCCCTACTCTAGTTGCTGGCTCGGTTCTTAACAGGGCTGTTACACATCTCAGAAACTGAATACAATTTTGAACCAATGGAGGCCTGTTAATGCTTGAGCCTCAGAAAAGAGTTGAGAAAACACAACTACCAGAATGGAAATCAAGGGAGTACCAGAAAGCTTTCTAGTGCATCTTTTAGAGGAAAATGTGAGTACCCAGGGACGTGAAGGAGGAATGTTGAGAGAAAGGAGACATGACCATGTAATGCCTATTTAAAAATATCTAGCATTCGCATAATGTAACTATGGAACTATAACTGAACTGCACTACCTTCTGTAATACTGCTTTGGACATTGCTCCAAGGTACTGGGGAAAACATGGAAAATTATTGGGCTGAAGGACTAAGGACCAGTGTTCGGGCCTTACTCCTGAAAGCGGAGGGCTCCCTCTGAGCAACCACACCTCCACACCCAGGTATCTCACTTCAGAGCCCAACTGAGGGAGGAAGCCAGGTGGGCTTTTCCAGAGCTTCTTCCAAGAAGACCTCAGAGAAGATTTGCTGTTATGTGAGGTGGAGGCTAAACTAACTTGTTTGAATTCCAGCTCCTTGTTGTGGATACCGAGGAGTATCCTGTATGGCTGTGTGTCCACTCAATAGCTGTTTCAGAGGGAGGCCAGTGCCTCTGGAAATGCTACAGCGACCACTAAAAGCTGGTGGTTGCTGAAAGGACTGAGAGGCTTTGACAAAAGTGGTTTCAAGTTCCAGAGAACTGGTACTGAATTCCCAAAGATAATAGCTCCCTTTTTCTTCTTCCCCTGAGGAAGACAAATCATGTGCTTGACCTTTCCCCTCCTTGCAAAAAGTACACAGAAAAATAATTGGATTGACAGTGTGGTATTCCTTCCTTCCTGTGCTGATAGGATAATATGAAACCCTCAGAAGCATTCTGATAACATTCAGTAAAGCTAATTTAATAGTCATTGAATTCTTGAAAGTTCTCATTAGGACGCTAAAAGCAAGCATCTGTGTAATATGAGTATGGTCAGCTTCACAGTGGAGCATGGGGAACTGACGTCGAAGCTGCCTGTTCTTCATGCAAACAAGACTGTATTTATTTAGCTTCTTAGTGACTTAATGCAAATGTATTTGGAAAGGTTGCGCTGGGGGAAAGAAGAGAGAGAGAGAAAAAATGTTCGCGTTGTTTTCTTTGCCAGAAATCTAATGGTGTATGTGCAGCTGTACATATTCTCAGTCATATACTAGGCCCGATCAAAAGGTATTGTACTCCCTCTAGCTTAAGTTCAGCTGCTTCATGTTGTGCTGCTGGTATTGTTTCAGTTCATCATATGCTTAGATGACTCATAGTGCATGCATTGTGGTATTTAACATAATATGTTTTCCTCTTTTTAAATTAGTCTGCAGTGTATGATGTGAAGTACAATTCACAATTAGCGTTTCAGCACTATTAAATCCAGCTTGAAGTGTTTTGATGGAAACAGCAATCTGTGTTATTCTTCGGATTTCCCTAAACAAAGCAAGTGTATCAATAGCTAATAGTGTATATTATATGGTATTTACTGGTGTCTTTCAAATACAACAATATTTAAGAATTGCTCTTTCATAAGCCACTAGCAGTCAAAGAACCCAGTCTCACCTCTTCCAACAGCATTGAATTATAGCGGGTTTGATTTGCTTTTGGTTTATCCCCATCACTTCCGTCAAGTGCCAAGAAATGGGGCCACATGTCTGTCTGGAGACGCTTGGTCATAACGTACAACAATCAGGTGACAGAAAACTAAGTGGGCTGACTGATGTGGCGCCGGATCGGTTTTGTAAGTGAGATAGCCAGAGTTGTTGGCATGTCCATGTTGATTGTGAAGCCCTTCCATGTTTGGCATTTAAAGTGATGATCTCTGACGAGGCCTCAGGGGCAGAAGAAACCCCAGCTGCAAGAGCTGAAGAGAAAGCTAATACCACATGTACATATTTTAAATGGATGCAAACTGTGTTGAAAAAAGGAGGCATGGCTCTGACAAATACTACAAATAGAAGGAGTGGATGAGGTGCATGGGATAGAAAAACAGAAGAAAAATGAAGCAGAGGGAGGGTCAGGTGAAAGCGTGAGGAAGAGGAAAGAGCAATGATCTGATTGACCATCCCTCAAAAGCAACATGAAAGTCAGATGGAGGGGACACTGGGGGGTCATCAAATGAAGGACAGAGGTTAGCAGGACATTGCTTTCCCTCATTAGCACCACCACGTGCAGTGATGTTAATGCAGCAATGTGTCTGAGCAGTAGTGTTGACAGGGCTGTCTGATGATTACACATTCCATATAGAAAGTCCCTCTCCCATCTAAGATTGACTGTGCGTACACAGCAGGTGTGATGCCTTTTGGAAATTTTGGACTAACCAAGCCTATGTGGATCTTCTGGTAGAATTTGCAAAGTATTATATCCTAGTATAACTTTTTGTCATCTGTTGAGCAAAAATATGGGACATAACAGGCAGACTGCAGGCTATTCAGTTGAACTGCATCTGCCATATGGACTGGGGGTTCTTTGCTCCAAGCCAAGATCCCTCTACCTATGACATTTCTGATGGTTTCAATCAAAGGGTTCGATCAAACACTGCTTAAAACTATGGAGTTTTCATCACCCTCCTGAAAAATTTATTCTACTGCCTTAACACCACCGAAAACTTCTCAAAGCCCTTTGCTGCAATCTCAATTCTTAGTATTTAATCTTATTCGTAGAGAACATATTTTCTTTTATGCCTTGCAAGCATTCTTCTTCAGATAAAACAGTTCCAATTCTTTCAATTTTTCTTCAGAGCTCAAATCTCTTTGACTTTACTCAGCATTCTCCTCTGGGTTCTCTTTTGCTAGTCTACATCGTTCTTGAAAGGTGATACCCAACACCTGACACGTCAGACCTGCTGAGACTCCATGGGTGGTGAAAAAAGTGGGAAAGAGGATTATTTCATACCTCTTAGAGATTATATTCCTGTTTGTATATCCCAGTATAAGGAGCACTAATTTCCACAGCAGTAGACCATTGCTGAGTAATTTTCTGTTTGCATCCTCCGGATCTTTTCCAGCATGGCTGCTGCCATGGTTGGTTGTTTCCCATGTTGTATTTGTGTACACCAATTTAGAGCTAGAATTTATGCTTATTGAATTGCATTTTCCCAGACCATTTCTGCAGGTTGTCAAGAACGTCTTGCATTTTAATATCTCCCAGTGTTTGCAGTCCTGCACATCCCATTGTCATCTAACAGAGCATGAGCTCTGTTACAAGGCTTGGGTTATCAAGAAAATGTTGAATGTACAAGGCCCCAGTAGTACTGACCAGTGAGGAACCCTACTTGGAATCTAACTCACTTGCTCTGAGACCTCTCTGAACCAGAGCACCAGTGAACCAGAGCAAACTGAAGGGGAGAGAGAGATTTACTTTTGATCCTAACTAAAGCAATAATGTAATTGCATGCAAAGAAAATTGTAAGAAAGAGAAGGAGATAAGAAGTAAGTGGAAAGTATTGTCGAAGTGGTAGAATGTAGTTTTGCTTTCCAGTAGTTTTAGCAGCAAAAAGAGCTTGTAACTCCATCCTCTGTCTTTTCTTCATTTGCTTTTAATTATGTCTTTATAATTCCTTTTGACTATAATGTTCCATGTTTCCTATCAAGCAGTTCAGTCAGAAGGAATTGGAAGACTTAGAGATTCCATAACAAAATCTGTTTCCTAGCTCTAATTGTCAACTAATAATGGACAAGCCCTGAATAGGATCTTCAGATCTTCAAATGATCATGAGGGTCTTTGCATGTTAGGAACTTGAGTTTCTGCAAAGTATTTTTTGATGTCCTGCAATAAGAGAGCTCGTTTCATCCATTTATGAGATCAACTTGGAGCCAGAATTCAGTAAAAAGACAACATGAGACATGAGTTACCACAATTAGTATGACAATTAAAACCCTGTGATGACTCAAACATAAAGAATCAAAAGCAGCTACCACAGCCTTGAAGCAGAGAAAAGATCAAATTGCTCAGAAAGCAGATAATAAATTACAGTTGTTGTCACTGCCTGGAAGAGCTGCATATACTGAGTGGTATATGAACAAAAAGTGAATATTCTTTATCTGCATTGTGTATGTCACAGATCAAAATGTGCTGCAGTTCAGAACATCTTTGAGGTATATAGGCTCCCTACTCTTCTTCTACTTGATTTTGCTTTAGATCCAACCCCTTCAGAGGATTCTTATAGTTTGTTTAATGTATTATGGATGCTTTCCTCTTAATGGCTAAAGCCTGCGCCTAGCTCCCTGTGGACTGGGTAACCTCCAAGGATCTGGCCAAGGAAAGAATTTTGGCTTTGTACAGCCTGATACAATGAGAGGCATATGAAAACTCCCAGTTTAAAAATAATTGTTTGTTATTAGTAGTAAATAATATCAATTTACTGATAGCATAAATAGGATGAGGCAGTTTCGTATGTCTCAAAAATAGAAATATGTCAACAAATTGAAAAACAAACTACCAGCAAACTTGTTTTACTGTTCCAGTCACCTTGTCCTTCCGCCCTTATTATCCTTCTGGTAATGTCCTGTGGAGCTTTTCTTCCTTGTCCCTCTCCTGCAGAGTCAGATAGTGTTTTGGGTAGGATGTCTCTAAAGTACTCTGAGCCTTCAAAAAATCAGGTGCTTTAGTCCATGCTAATGATTTGGCCTCCATCTATCACTGCGGAGAGAGAGTGGCACCTCTGCAGGGCAATTTAAAGGCACATAAGATGAATGAATTGCTGCCTGGAGGTGCGTGTGGCTTTCCCATCCCCTTCTCCAGGTTAGGAGAGACCGAGTCTGTCCTTGCTGCATGCCCCTGATCTCCACCTCACCCTGCAAGCTGTTCACCTTTCTCTGTTCAGCAGCTCTCAGCATTCATGTTAGCTGATTCTGAGATCCAAAGCTTGAGATCCAAAGCCTTTTCACTTTTAAAGGTTGCCAAATGATTGCATTATCCTTATGCTGAAAAACAGGGGGGAAAAAACCCAAAGAAATGATACCCCTCATACTGTAAAAGTCTTGCACATCTGTTGATATATGTACATATAGTAACATCATAGTAAACGATATATATAAAGTAAGAATAAAAAGACTAAAGTATAAAACGTATTCCCTCAGCGCTGAGGCTGCATTTCATTTGGGGCATTAATTTTCTGGAATTATCTGAGCTGATACTTACAGTGTCATTTGCAAAATGGCTTTGCTGTTACAGTAATTTCAGTGGAGAGAGGCATTAGTCTGTCTCTTAATCTGCATACTCTGTGTGTGTAAGCATTACAGAGCACATAGGTGAATAGGGGACCTATTAAGTATTCTTTCTGATATAAATCAAATAAAAATTAAAACGGGAGGTAAGAGTGTTTCTTTGCCTAAGCACTCCATGTCTCAGGGGCTGAGTGCCTTGTTGCTTGTGTTGTCTCATGCTGGAACTCGGCTTGGGAAAACTTTGTTTCCCAGCTTAACATTTCTTTGCCTCCTAAAGGAGGCATCCTGCTGACCAGTAGGCATCAAGCATGTTTTATATCCATCCTTCAGAGCAGCAAGGTTGCCAGAATTTGTCCCATGGCTGGTGAAGAAAAACTTGCTCGTAGCGAATCCTTTGGAGCTAACTGGTTTGCCCCCTCTGCCCCTGCAGAAACCCCAGTCCATTCTCCTTAGCTTCCTCACCCGTGATCTCCTTTATCATGATATTAAACAACATATTGTCTGACAGCTCTGACTGCTCCAAGCAGTGTTTTACAACAGTCTGTGGTACGATTGTTTCCTTCGTTTCACTGGATTGCAATTTTTAATATTGGGTGGGTAAGTGCGCATAATACAGCACATAATAAATATTCTAATTTTGAGATTTATCAGCTTTATCACTCATTTTTTGGACTTATTCTTAGTGTTTGGACTAATTCTACATGTATGAATAAAGGCTAAGTGGATAGTCTTTATTTTTTGAGCCTTTGCTTGGTTTAATCCCTTGCTGAAAATGTTTTTTTTTTCCTGTTTTTGCTGGTTGATACAAAACCGTGCATAACTAGGGACTCTGCAGACTTTTAGTTCCCCAAACTGATTTCTGAATAAAGACCTGTCTGCAAGATATAAAATACCTTGACTGTTTTTTCTTCCTGTTTTGCCTGTTTCATAATGGTCGCACTTAAAGTCTTGGTGCATACTCCGACTTTTTCCTTCCCATAATGTACTGCTGCAATAGCCTCTGACTAAGAGCATCTTTTTTGTTCACCTTATAGCATATTTGTGTGAGTGTTCCTTCATTGCTTCCACTTCTTGATGACTTCTTAAGTGCATTCATTGCCTTCCTCTTTCTACATCTGCTACCCTTGACATTTAATGCTCTTCATTCTGTAATATTATCTTATCTGCTTACTGGGTTTTCAAAGTATACAGTGTACAGGTCACACAGTTTGCACTTAAATTCTGACTTGTCTCTAGTATCTACGCTTAACAACCTGTCAGCTCCAACAAGTTGGTTTTTGCCTATGTGGATGTTGGTTTGATTTGATTCTGATGAAATTCTCAACCTTTTAAAAGTTGTACTATGGACCGATAACACAGTCACATTATCTTCTCAGTTGTGGGACTAAGAACTGGACAGTCTTCTGAAATAAAAGTTTCTCATTGGAAAAAAGCATTTCTATTTATAAATGGTAAAACTTTGTGTAAAACGTCACTTTCAATAGGATCTAATTAGGGAAAAATGATGAAAGTGTCTTTTTCGCTCTTATCCATAAAGAAATGTTGCAGGTTCTCATTTAAAAATACTTCTCATTTTCACAATCTACAGTCTAACTGAACATAATATTAAATCAAAATCTGAACAAAAATATTCATTTTTTGAAGTGGAACATTTTAGTTTATCCAATTGTTTTTGTTTTATTAAATTTCCTTACAAAATAAAATTCAGCTTTTCCTCTTGTCCCTATTCATAATGAAAACAGATCTGGTGTTTTCCAGTAGAACAGAAAGTCTGTGTTCAGACCAGCATGCACGGACTTTATCTGCTTGGTATTGTAGGTTAATTTTATCTGTCGAGCTATGTGGAGTAGATTCAACCTAAAAATGGTCACTGTTTTTAGATGTATATATCAGCATTTGGAAGGAGGGAGAAATTCTGCCCAGAGCTGTAGTCTTCTGGTTAGTACCTCCTGACTTTGTGGTTAGCTGAGTGCCTTGAGTGTATTGAAAGTTACTTTGATGATTTTTTGCTGCTCATTATGTTCAGTCTACTGCCTCTTTTATTTATATTTTCATAGTTTACATAGCTGCATGAAACACAGTTTTTATTCAATTTTCTGTTATTTTTCTGTAACTGATTATGGAAAGCAATTTATAAGTGATCATACCAAATCTGCATTTGAATTAAGTATTGGCGATCTCCTTGGAGAAAAAGAAATTAACAATGGAAGGAGATATGTGATGAGAACCAGAGAAGGTAACGTGCAGCTTGACAAAAAACACTGATTTTTGGAGATGCAGTTAAAAATTGTAGTAGTTGGATGGTCTGAAAATGGAAGAAAAAGGGGATCTATTTAGTGCAGTAGATGAATGTGTCTTCTGTTCTTAGTAACTAAAGGCCTGGCCCATTGAACCCATGTTTTTTAAGCCTACATATTGCAGTAGGGGGACAGTCAGCCATGACATTATGGGAGATGTTATGACAAGTCAAAAAGAAACTGGGGCTTTTATTGATGTATTGCCTCATGTTTGTCTTCACAGTTTCCTACTTCTCAGTTTTACATATCCACTTGAAATTTACATCCTCATTTTTATGTAAGTCTTGCTTGTAATAAAGGATTCAAGACTTTCAGTGGGAAGTAGGAATCTAGTTCTGGCCAACATAAAGCTGACATCAAACACACTATCTCTCTTCTGTGCTTTTGGAGTTTACTCGAAATACTAGAAAGTCAGATATCAGTCAAATGCAATGACCATGAATCTAATAAGGGAAAAATTATAGGCCCTTCATTGGAAAGATGTAAACCTAGCTTTGAGAAAGGATTAAGAAAACTGCCAGTGAAAGAACAGTCCTGTGTGGTAAGCTCTGAACCAAAAGACCTGTAATAGCTTTTGTTTTCATTGCTACATTCCAAAACTATTATTGTTTTACACAGCCTAGTGTTGCCATTCAAATCACTGCGCCAGAGCCTGTGCCTTCCACACCTCCATACTCCTCGTACAATTATGAATCCCCTATTTTACTTGCTTGTTTTGAAAACATCTTGCACATTTCCACCAGAATCCACCATTTGGTGGAATTCAAAGTTTAGTTGTTTTGGGATTTGTCATTAGCTAGGCAAGTTGAAAACCCTCATTATAAGGTATAGAGGTATCAAAGATTTTGCGAAAGTTCACCCTTACAAAACATCATCTATTAAGATGAAGTCACTTAATACCTCCAGGCTATTTCCCACTGCTTTTGGCATCAATGTTCTTAGACTGATGCCTGGAAAATGACTTTGCAAACTGAAACAAGAATATTTATCTTCAGCTTTTGCTTTGTCTTTGTATTATATCCCTATGGTGGTGCCCTTCATGAAGCTATCTGGGGAAACATTCTTTTCCCCCTGATTTTTTCTCATTAGTGCCTTCAGTTATGAAAACTGCTAATTCCCAGAGTGCATGGTTATTAAAAACAGAGTGGCAGTGGGATAACTGGAAGACATTGGTAATGAAGTATCCAGAGAACTCTGGCCACACTGCAATTGCATGGCTGTGCAAAGTGTTGATTGACAGGAAAATAATGTTTGCTAAAGGATAGTCTGGTCTTCAAAGAGAATTATGTTCACTCAGATAAACACGATTTTCAGAAGCAAGAGCAAGTGAAAGCCTTTCATTTTGAACATTTATTGTGGAGATATTCTCTATGGTTATTATTCCATTGTATATTTTGTTAAACAGTTGGTGTCTTTAACAAACGACATTTTCTGTCTTGCTCTCTTGTTTTCATGCCTAGACATTTAATACAGGCCCTGCATCATAGATTTCAAAAAATCTGCCATTGTTCTGACACAAATCGTATTTTATGGGATGAAATAGCTATGACTTGACTGCAAAGAACAAGGAATGAGGCAGTCTTTTGAAAACACGACACTGCCTTCTCTGTAACCTACACCATTAAAACCCATTCCCGGAAAGATATTTCACGACTTATTGCTTAGATTCCTTTAGCAATGAAGAAATTCATCAGATTCTGTGCAAAGATTTAACCACTCCAGAACTTGTTGACTCAGTGGTGCTATTTGCATATTTTAGCATTCAGAAGCACAGAATGGCATTTTTCTTTTGATGAAGTAGTATAGATTTTCTCCCCTGTTAATATTATCCTTAGCCTAGTATTCATCAGGCATCTTCTCTGTGGTGTTCTCCAAATCCTTTGGTCACATCCTCAGTGGTCACATTAGAGTTTTAGCAACCCATAATTTCTCTGAGCCCACTGGTTCAATGCCAACATGAAATCTCACATGTCAGTTCTTACCTTCCTGGCTCAGTGTTTGTCTGCATTCCTAGCCAAATTTGTTCAAGAGCAGAGTGCGGAAAAGTTACACACTTGAAAGAGACTGTTATTAAACAGGTTATATTTTTCTCTAATTTTTGAAATTCTGGAAGACAAAAAAAGCTGCAGAGAGTCCAATAAATAGTGTTGGGATCCAACAAGGAAAGGGAAAGGATATAAGAAGTGTATTACATTTATACATACATTGACTATTTTACTCCTCAGGAACTTTGTATGGTAAAACTGTGAAAAGAGTGTCTAGTTAGAGACACAGCACCATGGGGAGTATTTGAATGGCACATGCAAAGCAAACACAATGTAAAAACACAAATTACAAGGTTTCTTTTGTTTATTTTTCTTTTCATTCTTAAAGAAGTGAGAAAGGACTTTAAGATATTACTCTTCATTTCAGACTTTGCTCGGACATCGGCAGAGAGGCAACAAATGGAAGGCCAGCCTAACCCTTTGGTTAGAGGAAGGTGTGAGTTTGTCTGCTTTCACATATCTGTGGATTGTGTAGCAAACTATAGGGCTTGAAGGAATAAATGAAGAATCTTCGAAAAATCTGAAAACCCTATTTTTAAACATCAGCTAGTAATGGTGGTGTTTGGTTACCTCTCTACTGGCGCAATCTCTACTGATACATCTCTAGTGATGCAGGGCAGGTGGTGGCTGTGGTTTGTCCATCTTTCCTAGACCTACGGTGGACCTCATACTGATAAACCAGAGCACCCTATGATGATTATGGAATTAATAAGAGTGGAAACCACTTGGGAATGTGGTTTGAGACAAACTGCAGACATTGTAAGGTTTTCCAATAGGACACTGCAGATTAGATACAATTTGTACTGTCTAAATGTGTGCCTGCACATACCTATACATATGCTTTCACTCTTTACCAAAGTACTGAATTCAATTTAATCTAGATTATGCTTTACTGAAGCCTTATACATATATATACCTAAGAAATGCTTTCCTGAGAGCTGAGCCTAATTCTAAGGCAATTCAGCTTGTTTTATTTACTAGAGCTGCACTTTGAGTTGAATTGGCTATAGACAATTTTTTCTGGAACAGAAGTATTTTCCTTGTAATTCTGCAACAATTTTCCATTAGATAGTGTTCTCTTTCTTGACTTTTTGCTCTCTTTCACGTGTGTTGTTATTTGTCAGTACTGCACTGCATATCTGTTCTACATTTTCCTGTTTCTGATTGTATTGTTCTTTGCTTATTGTTAGCCAGAATCTACTATCAGGAGCAGACAGCAGAAACTTACTTTTGGTGCCATCATTAATATAATATTGAGAGGCTGAAGATCTACTGCTGATCTCTATCACAACCCCGTATAAATTCTTTTGCTCTTGAAATTCACTTCCTCTCTTTGGCCAATTTGCAGCCCAGTGAGCCAACTTTTCACTTATTTCATGTTTCTGCACTTTAACCTTTGATGAAGTGCTAGGCTAAATGCTTTTTGAAGATGTAAGTACTTCAGTCTATTTTTGCTGAATCCTGTAGGACTGAAAAGTCTGCAAAGCAAGTCAGGCCATTTTTAACCTTTTAATAGTTTTTATTTTTATTTATATAGAGATTCTTTTTCTCAAACAAAAAAAATATTAAGGACTTACATATCTATCACTAACAAAATTAAACTTGAATTAAATGTCAGGATTAATTCTTGGGCCAGGATAACCTTGTAGAGACAAGAAAAGCTCAAACTTCACATTTCTTCTGCAGAAGAAGAAGGGGAAGAACACAGCCAAGGTGCAGAGGAGGGAGGGCATAGCTGGGTTTTGCTGGAGAGGCAGTATGATGCCTGGTGCCTGCTGCCAGGCCAAGGCCGCGGATCCCCAATGCTGAGCGCGGGACCCCAGTCTGTTGGCCTCTGGCTGCTGCCGCAGTCTAAATGTTTAATGATAGCAGTGGCCACAGGGGCACAGCCCCACCGGGAGTGACACGCTGGTTGCAGTGCAAGTTCACAGGGCGTTTGCTTCCTAGCCTGTTTAGAGTGACTTCCAGCAGCTGTGATTTCTAGTGACAGGTTTCCAAACAGCTGGGAGACAAAGTCAGGACTCTTTTTATGCAGAGCTGATCAATTTGATGGGAGATTTTCTGTGGTAGGCTCTCCTTGTGGCTACGGCAGACTACAGAGCACTTTTGGAAGGCAGGTCCAGCTCTGCTGCCTGTTCCTGCCTCATCTGGGGCTAAAACAGTGCAAGGCAATAGCACAGAGCTAAGAAGAGTGGGAAGCTGGTGGGTTTGAGGGGGAGGTGTGCTCGTCCCCAAACTGTGTTAAAGAGCTCTGGGACATGGAGAGCTCAATGATAGTCACAGGTTTTAAGCTACCTCTGATACATTTAATAACCTGTTAATCTAAAACGGATGTTATTTATTAATGAATATCTTTGATCCTAAGCCTACCTGAGGCCCATCTTGCCTGTTTCCCCAAATGCCAGATGTGAGCCCAGCAGACTAATGATCAAGCAGGAAGGAGAGCTGCTGTATTGTAGCTAGGGATAAGGGTGATATGACAAGGCTGGGCCACGGTCTCCAAAGCCTAGGGGTGGTAGGACTGTCACCATCACCAGTCCAGGTGCTGCTCTCCAGGCCTGACCATGAAGGAGTTGCAATGGATTAACGAATCACCCCTATGCTTAACACTGAGCCCATGCTTCCTTTTGCTATTCTGAAATGTAAACATGTGCCAAAGGCATGTGCTTCCTTGTGTCATGAACTGGGCTCCAGCTTCTGGAAATAAATGTTTTGCACACTGCTGTCAGGGTATGAGCCATCTAAAAATAGTTTTGTCCTGGATCCATCAATTTTGTTCTGAAAGAGATGCTCTAATACCTACCCATCAGTCCCCTGTTTACAGCACGCTAACTCTCAGTCATGTTTATCCCTTAATATAGTGTCTTTTCCCATTATATGTCTGGTACTTTTTTTCACCACAGTTTGTGCATGGGAATGAAGAAAGGAAGGATGGGGAAGGATGGGTGCAAAGGCTCTGCCACTTCTGCTGTGAGGTTTCCTGTCATCCACACGGCTGTACCTCTGTCACACAGCTTGGAATATGTTCAGCTTCATTTTCCTGTGGTGCATACTTTCCTATATTCTCTGTGTCAGATAGCTTGCTCTTTGGAGGGATATTTGCCCCCAGGAAGGGCACTTTTGTCTGAGATCAGGGGATACAATTGCTAAAGCAGCTGCACGACTTGACCCACTGGGACTTGTGGGAACTGAACTGCAGTCCTCAGCAGCACTTCCTGAGGACACTGCCACAGTCTCAGCTTGTGTGTTTTAAACCAGGTCTTTTCTCTGGAAACCAGTGTGACTTGACTTCAGAATATATGTTCAAGGTTTTTGGAATGACTTATGTTTCTTTCTGGAAACAAACTATGTCCCACCTTCCCTGAAAACATCCTAATTCAACTCTTCTGGTGAAGGATCATGGACGTGGTGGCTATCAAACCTCATGTCTGAAGCTTGTTCAGTGCCTCGCATCCTGAGACAGAACTGGAGGGATGCCAGCAGAGGGAGGGCTGTTGGGAGGGAAAGGGGGAAGGGGTCAGAGGAGAGAAAGCTGAGATTGAATAAAAGTACCGGTATTTTAAGGGGATGATTTAAAAGATTTAAAATTTTGTTGAATCTCATGGAACAATAGGGATTGTGAAAAGAAATGATAAATCACTATGTTTTCATTATTTGCTGTTGGTGCCACTGGCTTTTGTTTAAAGTAAATATTCGTAGTTAATTTTGGTACAGCCCCAAAAGAGTATCTTACAGCAAAGCGTTGTTCTTATTACAAATTTTAGACTGCTTATGAAAACAAATCAATTAGTCAGCTAACAGAATTGAATTTCAAATGTGAAATGAGCTAGCCATGTTAGGTATAGCCACACATAGAAATTATCTGTGCTTGGCCATAAATTACGCAGGCGTTCAATGCTGAAATCCTGAAACACAATTCATTGCATTTGGAAGATTTGAAACTCCTTTCATTTGCACACTGAAAGATGTCTCATAATTCAGACCTATTCCATGGAAAACATGGCTAGAAAGAAATGTATAGATGCCCTAACAAGGCAGCCTTTGTCACTATTTTGGTATTGTTAAACAAGCTAAAAGTTTACCGTGAAAAGACCTATGCAGGTAAGTCTTCACCCCCATAAAGGCATCTCTAGATAGGCAAACAGATCAACCTAATGCTTTTCAAATTCCATGGACTAATGATGGATTTTAGGCCTCATTATTTCAGAGAGGTCTATTTAATTTTGTTTTCAGTGAAAATATTCTCTAGCCAGTAATGCCTTGCAATACTGATTCACCAGCAGTGACCTTAATTCCCTCATGCATTTGTCCATTTCCCTTCTTCCTCCTACCTTCCATATGAAGAGACAACTCTCAATAAAATGAAAAATCAGTTTCCTGAACAAAACTTCATCTCTTCAAGAAAAAACAGGCTCTTGCCCACATCTGCTGTGAAAAACCCATAATTATTCTTGGGTCGATATAGAAGAACCTCCTATAGCACATAGTTGAAAATTACTGTGCTGATATATGCAGAAGAGGGAGTGCATTTTTGACAGGTTGTGGTTCAGTCAAGAGCAGAGAAATAGGCAGCAGTATATAGAGCGGAAAGCAGTTCACAGCAGCATAGGAAACCATGGTGATCTCTTAGGGTGGTGTCCCTTGCCATCCTTGCTATCTCAGCATATAATCTGCCATGGTTCATGAAGCAACATTTTAAAACCAGCAAGGGATCTTCCCACCATTGTTCATGTTCCCACTGACAGCTCTCCTAGAACCTCCCCAGCTCGACTGTTGGAAACCTTCTTTTGACTTCAGGCCTGAACACATTAAGGAACATAACATAATGTAAGGATATAAAAAATGGCTGTTCAGCCTAGAGCTCTTTCTAGCCAAGCAGTCTGTCTCTGCTGCAGCCAGCGGCAGGTGCGTCTTCAGCAGGAGCAATCGAGCAAAACAAACAAAAGCTGATGTTTCCTTGGTGTATTCTCCCTGCTCTTTTTCTTTTTGCCCCTGGAGAAAGACACTTGGGAGAGACGTCCTGCAGACTGAATCCAGCCTGTGGTCCAATATTTGGGCAATACAGTCCTGTGTAATAAATGTGGAAGAAATTGTCCTTCTTACACTATAGGACGTAGCCTTTCCTTTCCCAGAGGCCAGATGGTGATTTTCTTGCTGACACTGAGTGCTATCTTATTTCTAGCAGAGTACCACCGAGGTCACTAGCAAGTCATATAGGTAAGGGAACCTTAGATGTGAATTTTGCACTCTAAGTTCAGGATTTATTTCACTCAGCATGTTGTAGCCTCTCATCTTTCTAAACAGGGTCCCACTTTTTATGCCACAGTGTGAGGCTAATTATTCTCAATTTATTTGCACAGCCCTTCATTTGCCATCTATTATTCCTGAAATATAAAATGATCTAAATTCTTTTATATCTGGCTGCACTACCTAATTATTCCTCATTTGTTTTTATTCTCTTCCAATTTAGTATCATCTGCAAAGTTGGAAATCATGTTTTCATATCATAATTAGACCTCTAAGAACCTGGGAAAACCGCTTGGTGAATGAGCATGCAAAGGGCTTGGTTTTTTCCCCCCTCCTATTCTCATTTTAATGGAGATTTAAAGTGAGACCATAAATTAGAAATGCATGAAATTATGAGCTAAAAAATTCAAGTTGTTTGCCTGTGGGCCATAACGTTGCAGCAACCAGAAGCAATACGAAGAAGTAGTTATGATAAGAAAGTTGGTTAGGAAAGACTGATAAGGATGTAGGAGCTGAGCTGACGCGTGCCCAGCTCCTCACCAACCGTGCTGCATTAGAAGATGTGCTTATTTGGACAGCGCATCTGCATTGTTGGTGTCAGGAGCATAAAAGTTCCCTTCCTCTTCTGCCTTATCTACATGTAGCCAATGTGCAGAGGGACGTCGATTAGCAGCTGTGAGTTCGATGCAGACATCATTTTCTACCTTGAGCAAGTCATTCTCTACCCCCAACATTAAAGATTATCCCACCTTTAAAGTATGGCTTATAGTATTTCCTGCACACCTTTAAAGTATGGCTTATAGTATTTCCTGCATGTTGTATCTCACATCTGAATAACAGAGAAGATATTAGCACGCTTGCAGTATGACAGAAGAGGGCTCCTGTAATTATGTTACTTAGCATAATGCAGCAGAAATCAACCAGTTTGACATTTTCTAAGACCAGCAGGGCAGAGCAACTCAGGAGCCTTTACTTCATTCGTATGTATATCTGGCAGTCTCTATCTTAAACAGAATGAGCGCCATATAGTATCAGTCTTCTTTTGTCTCCCTTTGGCTGAAGTTGTAGCAGTTGAATGCATTGTTTCAAGATGTTGCAGAGCTGCAGACAATTCAAACCACTACATATTTTTTCAAATGTGTAGAAACAGAATGAGGGAATAACTCTCCCATAAACAAACAAACAAACAAAAAGCAGAATACACAGAAGATCTCTCTCCACTGTACCTATTTCAGTCCATGTTCTTCTGACCAAGATTAATGTTGGGATCTGCAGCCCTCTCAGAAGAGGAGCAAATCTGATGGACCAACCCAGGACAGGATCAGCCCTGAAGCCACAGACCTTGTTCAGACCCTGCATTGCTCTTCCTCTTCATTTCCAGGTGGAAGAGATGATGTTCTGCTTCTTGCACTATAGAGGCATGTAACCATCCCCAGCTGATTTCCAGCAGGGAATCACAGAGCATTCCCTGTGTGAGTTCAGATAGGTGCAGACTTTGCATTTGCGCCGGTCAGTTTATGTTGACCATGATACGCTCTCCTTTCCAGTTCAGACAATGCACAGAACAGGGCACCTGCATGAAATTGCCCCCTCATGCTGGTCCATGCCTTGGCTCCATCGTGAGAAATCGTAAAACTAGGGGACAGGCCATGGGAGGTAGCTACACCTTGATGTCGGCTGCTTTGTTGCTCTTGAGAAACCGGGCATGAAGAGTGAAGCTCTTTTTCCAAAGACACCGCCATTGGCAGCGGGTGTGACAGATACTGTCGGGAATGAGGCCGGGCAAGCCATCACACTTGTGGAATCCATCTGATGATTTGACCATCTCTGGGCCTGATTCTGACTTTCCTGAAGTGTCAGTCAAGAATGGCTCCTTCAAATTCAGAATAGTTGCACTAGTAACATGATTGTCATATAGCACGAGAGATCAGAGTCTGCCAGAAGGGACAGATTTTTTAATTGCAGCCTGTGGTTTTTTTGACCCCCACTTTGTAGGCGCATTCAATTACAGGTGCAACTTAAGTCATTTATATGTCTTCCTGACTGACAGATATATTGGTTAATGTTCTACCTGCGAAATTATGCCCACAGGTATGTGCAGCTGTTGTTCTGAGTGAGCAGAAGGAATGCACAAGGACGGTACTTTAGCAACTTTCTCTCTTCTCTGTAGGATGCCAAAAAGAAGGAACACATTTTTTAAAAATCCAATTGATCCTAATAGGGTAGGATATTTAAATATAGTTATTAAATATCATCTCTGCAGGGCAAGGTTAAGGGCATTTGTGTAATGTAACCTCATATTTTTCCCTAAATCTACCCAATGTTACTCTTAATTGTAGCTTTAACTATAAATTTACAAGATTTGGAGTGGCTTGGGTTTAGATGATGACATTCCTGCAAAACCTATAATGTTGCTGGGTGATTGAGTCATTTATCTTGGAAAGTAAAAATGTTCCTGAAATGGTTGCAATGAACACTTTAAACTACCCTGTTTCTGTAGAGATCACCCTGAATATGGATTAAATTGTTCTTTGAGTGCATGGTTAGTCTCCTAAATTTAGCATAGACTTTCTATTCCTTCATGAGATGATTCAAAGATTTCAAAGGGAGTTAATTAATCACAAATTACAGAATTTAAGAAAAATGCTCTTTAACATTAACACACATCTAATATTTTTTTTTAATTCTGGAACACTTTCAAGCATGCCCAGCATTTCTTTAAATATTAAGAATAACTGACAATGAAACCCAATACATTACAGCAATCTGGGTGTTATTCATATGCCATTAAAATGATAAGGCAACTCTAAGAGTTTAAGAATTGATGTACAAAAGAAAAAAAGGAAGAGGGATAAAGATGCCTGAAAATACCATCTGAATTATATAATTTTTAAGCTTGGAAATAGGAACTGTGATTTTTATGATGAGAGATCACATCTGAATAAAGGATTGTCAGCAGAGTTCTCTGTTTTCATTTCTATCATTATTCTATAGCCTATTCCTTTTCCAGTTTACCACAGCCGATACTTGCAGGTGTTTGTGAGACAACACTGAAATGTGGATAAGGCAAGCACCGATGTACCCAATGCTATTTTTCAAAAGCATCAGAACACCATTATTTCCCTCCTACCTTAACCTGTAATAGCATAAATGTTTCCTTGAAGTCCATGCTCCCTGAACTTCCTGTAAAAATTGACTTTGAGAGTAAAAAACTGAGTTCAAAAGGAAAGCTTAGAGACAAGATCCCTCCTTAAATCCAGTGTGCCCTAACCGTGAAAATCTTCCCATACTGGCTTGGCCCAGCTGAGTCCTAAATGTCTCATTTCCCTCCTTCCCATGTCTCATTGAGCCAAAGTAACTGGATGAAGCCTCCTAGTCCCTGTGAGTGACGTGGCTCCTGTGGCATCCCTGGGGTGGTCGCAGTGCTGAGCATCTGTGGGCTTTTGTACTCCATGCTTTCCTATCATGATCAGTACAGATACTTTGCTGTGCAGTATCTGGTGAAAAGCTAGCACAGAGATATTTTCTGGAGCAATTGTTGGTCCAAAAATTCCAGTCACCTCTTTGCCTGTATTCCCCCAGCCCCCTCTATCCAGCACTATCAAAAATGTTAAGTGCTGTAGAGAGCCCTGAATCTCTACCTTTGTATAAATTTTGTCTGCGAACAGCATTCAACGTAATTAAGTAGGAATTACACCAAATTCCCACATTGCAACTGGATCAGTGGAGAGGGCTGTGGAGTAGTTTTGAAGAAATCGGTGTGTTCTTGGGCACTTTGTGATGCAAGTTCCTTCAGATTTCATGGCTTTGTCATGCTTGAGATCGTGTGTACTGCGCTGACCAGCCATAAAACTACCCTTTATTTGAAATTAAATGTGGAGAAGTTTAAATTGTTCTGTGTGTATACAGACATAAGTAGCTCATCTTTGGCAGTGCTCAGATTATTTATACTGCAGCTGCAGTAAATTTAAGTTGCACCAAATGTAACTCTCCAAATGTCAGCTCGATTTTCTCAAGACCTACTTTTCACTTGTTATAAATATTACTTGTTACAGATGCTAAAACTCTTCAAAAGAGGAATGTCACTTTGGGTGCAGTTAAAGCATTCAGAAGTAATATGGATCATGACAGGACATTTATTTATTTTTTTTCTAAAAAATTAACAACGTGACCTTTGTATGCATTTAAGGATTTGGGGATTGTGGGAATTCACCTTCTTCATAGGTAGGTACACACAACTTTCCAATAACTTCTGATGACGGCAGTCAGTATTAATGTAAAAGCTTGGTACATATGTTTGGAAGCAAGTCCAATGCAATCAAGTCGAGAAAGTGTTCATTTAAAAGCTGACAATGGAAAAAAAAGAAAGTATGAATGTCAATTTAAACAGACTTCTTACTGATTACATTAATTTTTTATGCTCAAAAGTTGTCTACATTCTTTTCTTTTTTTTATAACAAAAGCAAGAAGATAATTCACTGTGTATAATTTAAGACCTACAGTTGCTGCTAGGCAATTAGATGGTCCATAATTAACAGCAAAAGTGAAAAGGAAAGTCCTGCATCCTTTTCAGAAGCTCAGAAAATGCTGACCTTAGGCTCAGTTCAAATTTTTATTCATTGAGACAAATAAAAGGTTCGTCACTACATATAAGAGTTAGATTACAATAATATTGATCATAATTTGCTTGATTGAAGGGAAGGACAATTTTCTGTTTTTACCACAGAAAATTTTCTCCTCAGAAATGAGGAGAATTTGTGTGCATCTGGGACAGATCAGCCACATCTGGAAGAAAAATGAACTATATCTTAGAAGACAGCTTTTAGGTAGACAGGTAACTCCTAAACTTCAAAGGGTGTTCTGTCTCCAGTCATGCAATTATAGCCAAATATTTTCGCTTGGATCAGGTGAAAAAAAATCTGTATTCTTAGGTGTAGACTTTTTAAGACCCCCATTGTCTTGCTTATTACTGTGGATGTTAATTCCACAATGGGGCACTGGCAGTGTGACAGATCTTGCCCTTCTCCAGCTTTGACTGTCAGAATACATTGATCTTAGTTACTGTTTGTTACTATTTTCTTTTCTGACCAGTCACCTTTAATTACTCAAAGTCTTAGCCTCACTTCATTGTAAATCAAGAAGCTACGTTTCTAGAGCGAAAAGAGTTATTTTTCATTGGGTTTTCACTGGTTACTGTGTTTGTCTAAACCAGGGACTGTTTAAATAGGACGGTATAGTGGGAATAAATGTCAGTTTGGGCAAAGCGCCACAGAAATTGCCTTATCTATATGTAATTTTTTCTGCTTCACATATTTATTTCTGAAATACTTCCAAACCATTTTATTTACTATGTTAAGAGTCTAATTTTTATTGCTCTCACAGACCACGCATTGAAATTTTCGCCAGAGTGTCATCAGCACATATCATCTTATTGCCATGGGTTTATTATTATTATAACTTCAGTTATGCTTACTAGTCACTAGTCAAAAACAATTCTAGTGAGACAAGAAATATTATAACTTAACAAAATTATTGCCAGTGGAGTTCTTTTGAGAGAATATTAGGAGGAGGAGTGTAATGCAGGTGCTCTGAATCCATTTCTGGAGGAACACTTTGTTTCCCATTAACTGTAAAGGAAGCCTTGGAACTGTGATTCCCTTGGGTTTGTGACTCTCCTTGGCCAGCCCCAGACTCCGAAGGAGTCAGTGGTGGCCAACTCCAGGGCCCTCTGGAGGGGTGATGCAGAGTGGTGCTGAGCCTGTGAAACACCCTCAGGCATGTTCTAGGGGCCAAATTCTGTTCCACATAGTCTGGGGTGAGTTTGTGGTTATTGATATAGTTAGCAAAGGTATCTATACAAATTAAAGCAGAAAGTGCTCTTTGCTTTAGGTCCAAGCACAGAAAAGAAAAAATTCATTTTGATTTTTAGCCAACATTCTGTTTTAATTTATGAGAATCTGGGAAGCTTGTCATGTATTCAGCAGTACCAGTCCTTTTACCTGTGCAAAGCTTAGACGTAGGAAACCTAAAAATAGATGGGAAGAATATATATGGGGTAGAAAGGAGAGAGAAAAAGAAATCAATTCAGCTAGCATATTCCAAAACAAATTTGTGCTCTGCTGGAGGAACAAGTACAAGGACTTTGAACATTTGCGTTAGCTGGGGGACATGGTCTGAGTTAGATCCACTTGAAAGGGTGAGAAAACATCACCTCTCTATACAGCAATGCCACAAGTCTTCAGCTTTTGTGGTTGTTGTTATTAATGCGGCATCTTGCTTTCAATAAGGAATGTTTACATTTCAACTGTAGCTTCCAGCTTGAGCTCACAATTCACATTTTTTGTAGAAGAGTTAAGTTCCATTGCAGTGAAGCCCAGTTTAATTTTTCATCTTGAGTTTGCCATGTAAACTTGATTTCTTCAGCATATTTTCCAGCTCTGGTATTCTCTTATTAGACTCAGGATATTATGACATTTTCAAAATGCTCTCTATTTATAACTTAACATTATACAATGTCAAGAATAATCAAAAGCATAAAGAGATGACAGAGAAAAATCCCATTTATATGATCTTTCCAGGTCACAGTTCTGAGTTTCACTTAGAATACCTGTTTTAGGAGCTAAAATTACCTTTTTTAGCAAATGAAACATGCAAACAAAAGTTAACAGAAAACAGACATGATCACTCAATAACTTTATCAGCACAGGCTGTCAAAGTTCAGAGCTAGGTGGTTTCATCACAGATGTTTCAGGACCAGTGTCCAGCCCTCAGTGTGACTGACTTTTTCAGTATGAGGAGATAACCCCAGCTGATAGTTTCTCTTTCTGTTAGGCACCATTTTGTCTCATTATTTTTTCATTTGTTCTTCATTTTTGTTGCCCCGGGAACAAAGTACAACTGTAATTTTAGTATTTCTTTACTCTGTGTGTCTTTATTTAAACTCTCCATTTGAAAGAAGTACTACCTTCAGAAATCTAAATAATTCCTATCATTTTGAGACAATGACTTGATGGCAGGCAAATTTTGATTAAATCTTTCTGCCATTTGTATATATATGTATCCTCTTAAAATAGATCCTATTTTTATTTCCATCAGCTGATTGCTTTATTGTCTTTAGTTTTAGGATTAAGGCTTCATTAAGCTTCAGCCTCTCAACTTTTTGCATAAAGCCAGGGTACTTGACAGAGAAATGCTGAATCAGACGACGGCAGTGCCTGTTTGTGCTCAGAGTTGGTGATACCATTTTTATCTTTCATGATGCTGATATAATGAAAGCAAAACGTGTGGAGAAACTATTAGGGCCTTGGGGGAAAGCTTCTCTGGGGTTTTGAGGGGCTGTGGAAGGGATAGAGTTATCATCTCACTCTGTCTTGCTGACTATGGAGTTGATGGTGCATCTGGCTAGGGAGAGGAGAGAGACCTCTAAATCGTATTGCAAGTTGCAGCATAAGGATGCTAGGAACCTTGGAACCTTCCTCTTCCCCCCACTCCTTCTGAAATACAGACCCTGTACATGTGTTCTTCTTGCAGGACCTACAACTTCCAACCATCCCTGCGCATACAGCAGCTCTGCTCTGCTCCTTTCCCCTGCCCCCTGCTACAGCAGTGGGATCATGCAAATAGCACTAGCCTGGCTGTGGTGAAGGGAGCAGTGGATAAGAAGAAGAGAAATTCAGAGCTATAGCAAGGCCACAAAACACAGAGCAGGTCGAGGGATGACTTATGGTGTGTCATACATGGGATAGTAAGGCACAAGATCAGTAAGGTAAGGCACACATCAATGGTGTCAGCACCTACTAAGTTTGGTGCCCTTTGGTACATTAAAGATTTCAATACACTACATCAATATGTTGCCTGACAATGCTGGTATGCATATACCTGCATGTATATCATGTTCTGTTCCAAGTGCTGAAACATATCATGTGTCTGGATGATGAAAAGTATACAGTGTTATATGTGTAAAAGAAGGAAATAAGTGTTATTTATAAGTCATAGACATTTAAGCTTTGGTCAAACAAGGACTTTGATACTAAATATTTGGAGACTCATGGCAGACTCTGTAGCCTTGAGCTGGAGTCATATATTTCCTACAGAATGTAAAAGAAAGATTGTGTGATTCATAATGGTATGCACAACCCTAAGCAGTGAGCCATCTGAGGTAGCAATAGCAAAGCCCTGAGGACTTACTCATGCTTTAAATCCCCACCCGCTCAGAAGCTTAGGTGCTTAACTGTGCATTTCTCTCCACGCATGGTTTATAGCCATAAAAGTAGGCACTTAATCCTCTTCTTCACAGAAAAACAGATAGAACAAGAATAAATCTTTTCTTTTAAAAGGGAACCAGAGGAGAAGTAGGTGGTGATTCCTCTCACCTCCTCCTCAGCTCCTTTGCAAGAGGACATCTCGTTTCAGTCCTTTTTTCTGCTAGTACAAGCTCAGTCTGACCTGGAAAGTTCCCCGGTATATAGGCTGCTGGGGAGAATAAGTACTTTCAAACTCTGCCCTGGAAGATATGGCAGATTGTATAGAAGATTTAAAGATTCAGTGAGCTAGGGAGTAGAAGTAAAAGTAACCCTGATTTTGCAGTGTAGTGATTAGGCCACTTCCATGGGTATGGAAGACTCTAGGTTACGCTTCAAGGGCAATTTAGTTATTTTCTATTTTATAGGCAGTGGATAATGTATGGCAACAGTTGTTGTAGCAGAGACCAATATTAAGGACTCTCCCTTTGCAAACAGTTTCCCTAGCCAGCTACCCTACGGAGCCAAGCTTGCTTCTTTATCTCTGTCCCAATAAACGCAAAAAAGCTCCAAAATGACCTAAATGAAATACCTAAGAAAATTATAATGCAAACTTATGCATTATGCATTTCCTCTAGAAAATTTTGGAAATTGATCAAAATAATTTAATTAATTACTTCATTGTGAAAAAGGTTTTAAGAGCCAATTAGACAAAGCAAGTGGGGAGAGCTGTAAGCATGAAATATAGAAGCAATGAAGTAAAATATTCTTCTAAGAAAAATGGCGGGGATGACAGTACATGAAAGGGAAGTGTCCTGTAGATGAAAGACACAATAGCAGTAAAAGACACACAAGGAGGGTGATAGCATGAACTGATGGGGGATGCAAGTGGGATCAGTGCAAACTGGCATAGACTCACTGAATGGCACTGCTTGGAAAGAACAAACTTGCATTGCAGCAGTCAAACAAGGACCTGCTACTGCTCAGATAGTGATCTAACTGTGGAGAAAGCCATGCAAAGATAGTTATCTAGCATATATATAAATATATAAATGTGTATGCATTATAATTTAAATAGTCACATGCTTGCTTTGTGCCATGATGTGTCATGTTGTAAGACCTTCACAATAGCAACTGCCTCCTTGTGTATTTGGACAGTATCTAATTATTGTTTGTAGTGTAGTTAGTTTCTCCAGCCCCTGTACACCACACAGATACATACATACACCCACCTTCTCTTTTTCTGCATATGCAGAAAACATTTGTCAGGGAACATTTAGGGAAATGATCCAGAACTAATAACACAGGATCTATCAACAGGCCGTAACCTATTTTGGGGAGCACCAGATAGGTGCTTGGTACCTGGGCAGCGTGGAAAAAATCTGAATTGAAATGTTGAGGTTTTCTCATGTGTGTAATATCATACATATATACATTGGCTCTGGAAGCGTCTTCAAGCTCTGTCTACAGTAAAGAGTTTCACAGTTGTCAGTTGCACTACATGAATGAACGGGGCTGAGCAGGGCACGTATGTTTTGCATCTTTTTACTCCAGCGCTCTGCACTGCTAGCAGCACTGCTTGGAAGTGCTGCTAGGCCTGCAGACTGTTGCCTCCATCTTATAATACCCAATATCACAGGCACAAGTCTGGTAGTGTGAAGCAAATTTAGAATTTCCTCCTTTCTGTATGTGTCATTACGGATGGCTACAGATGGTTCTGTTCTGCACAACGGTCTGTTGCAGAAGGTAAGAGCTATGAAAGTATATGCTTACATGTGTGAAAAGTATATGAATTTCAAACGTAAGCTAGATATTGGTTGGACCAGATAACCCAGAGTTTACCTCAAGTTCAATAAAATTACTTATGGAGGAAGAAAATACTTCACATGAAAAAGGGAGTTCTCTTGTAGCTGCAAGGAAGGCTGAAGATATTGATGATAAATCGATGATAAGCAAAATTTAGACTTTAATGTTGGTAATAATAATGCTAATTAATGACATTAATATGGTAACAAGAAATGGTTTTAAAAGCGTATAATATGTACAGAGTTATCTGTCAAATCTAGCTTGCAAGGCCATAAAGCAACGTGAATGAGAACTATTGTTAGTAAAGAATTTATTTCAGAGAACTCATTGTGTTTCCTCTTCCATAGTATAGACATTTCTGAAAATAAGCTGAAGGTCACATCTGGAAGACAAGAATATATTTTCCCACAGAAGATATTAAAGGCTTTATGAGTATGCCAGAACACACAGTTAAGTATATGGAACCATTAAAGTTTGACAAGGCACCTGATCTAGATGAATAACATTCCCAAATTCCAGAGGAATCATTAAGGTAAAGTAAGAAAAGCCTTTAGAATGTCTTTTTTTCACATCTTGTTAACAGCTAGGGAAACATCAACAGACAGAAATGGGGTAGTGGTGTTTCTGTATTTTTGGGAGAAGGTTGAAGAGAGAAGTCTATGGAATGTATAATATGGAAAGAACAATCACTCCTGTTTAAAGACCAGGCAATCAAACTTGATGAATGAGCAAGATTTCTGTGTGGACAGTCCTGAATAGCTAGAGAAAAGTAAACTAAAGGACATATTTTGCCTGGACATAAGAGCCTCTTGAAACTATTTCATATGTAGACATGCACAAAATAGATTACTCTAAAATGCTAGGCTGAGATAAACACAGAGGGCTGGTGAAATGAATTTTGAATGGATTCAGGAGAAAAAAATAAAGCGTGTAAGTTAAAGGGAAGAGGTGAAACAAATGAGGCAGAACTAGTGGTCAAAGCTGAACACCACTCTGGTATATCAGAGGGGGGGTTACTGGAAAGAGCGGATTTTGCAAAAGAATGAATGGAACAAATGCAAAAATATGGCTGTGTAAAGACAAAATAATGGTATTAATACTATGCTGCTAGGAAAGCATACTGGTTCATTTAATTTAAAGTAGTAGAGGAATGCAATTAACCCCACCCCCAGCAGCAGAACACTGAATGTCAATCAATAATAAGAGCTGGACATAGAGACAATAAACTATCTGTGCAATGCTTAACAGGATTAGTAAAATAGAACACTTAATTTCTACATATAAACATACTTATACCACATACCTACATGTAATACAGTTATTCTAAGTGCTAAATACATACAAGATAGGTTGATGGCAAAAGATGGATGATACTGTGCTGAGCTCTAAAGGTTTTAATGTGCTGTGCAGAGTATCCACCTATCTATCTATCATCTGCTTTATTTTGCTGAGGATCATTCACAGAATCATAGAATCACAGAATCATAGGATAGTTTGGGTTGGAAGGGACCTTTAAAGGTCATCTAGCCCAACCCCCCTGCAATGAGCAGGGACACCTTCAATTCATCCTCCTAGCATCTCTGTCATGTTCCCGTTCTTCGAGCAAATAATCTTCAGGTAGAACTTGACAGTTCTTTAATGTAGCTGTAGTTTATTTCTGAGGTTAATCTGTGTCAAGCTTGTACTGCTCCTTCAGTTTTTGGATGGTAGCTTTAGGTTGCGGGCAGAATCAGAAAAGCATGTTGCACAAATGGTGAATTGAGCAGTGAGTAATGCAGGTCAGTCCAAGTAAAGTAACAATAAAACCTTTAGACCGTATCATATTTTCATCTTCATGCCACATATGTCACAGATAAATGATTTTAAGAATATACAAGCGAATTTTACTGTGTATTTTAGCACGTGTATCTTCCTGCTTGTAAAGCCTCTTACTTCTGTACTGTAAGATCAGTTGCGCCGAGTGAGTTATCCCCGTGAAGAGGGAAAAAGACATAAAGCTCCCTAGAATTAAGTAGAAGACTAGCTTCTCTCTCATAAAAATGTCAGAGTTTTAAGTGCCAGTTTCTTGCAGATCTGCAAGGTCAGAAAAATATATGAAGTCCTACATGGGAGCTGGGAATCAACTCTTGCGAATATTGTCCTGTGAAGCCATACTTGCTCTCCCTGAAGGACTATGCGTTATTGAACTTCACAGCTGTGGTGGTTTTGGGTATAGGAGGCATGCTGCAGATGGAGAAGTGAAAGCTTTTTACAGCCTTTGTGCAGAAGTTATTTCAAGGAAAGAAATACATACTTTGGTGGTTGCCATTTTTACAAGTTTTTAAGGTTGTTTAAAGCTGAGTCTCAGGCTTGGACTATTAAGTAAATCCCAGATAATGAGACGTGGGCAGAAGAAAATAGTATCTATTTTGAGCTGTAAATGTGGTTGGCGATACCCACATGCTGAGCTGATGTATCCCCAGGTTTAAATTCTCTTCAGTGAACTTATTGCATAGCTCATATAAGTTTCAAATATACTTTATTAAAATTGCTGTCCAGAAAAAAAAATTTAAAAAAAATCCTGTCTTTGTGGAAAATTTATCTCACAATTACCACTGCTCAGGCAGTGTGTTTGCCCACTGCATTGTCTTTGTATTTTAACATGTTTATTTATAGCAACACAATTTTTAAAAGCACCCACAACAAATAACATCATGCTCCCCAGGCAAATGCATAAGATGGGCTAGAACCTCCATTTGTCTGTGTTGTGCATGCTCATTTAGATAATGGTAAAGTGGGTATAAAACACTACTGGAACACAATGCAAATGATGTATGCCTCTTTGCAATGAGATAAATGATTATAAGTGGTATTAGAGCTGTAATTTTATGCTTGTTAGTCATCCAATTTTGATTAAGGGATCATTTATTTTAAGAATAAGTCTGCATCACTGTTCAGGGTTTCTCTTTCTACAACAAGTTGTATGTTAAAGAGCAGGACAAAAAGCAACCCAAGACTGGGGCAGTTGGGACTGATGCAGTGGAAATAGCACAGCACAGAGCTGAACACTCCTCTTCCCAGTAGAAGAGGTACAAAATGGAACCGTTGGTTTCTGGCTTCAAAGTTAATTTGGGTTCAAAGGTACTTGGGCCTGCAAGGTAAACACTGGGAATTTCCACATTGCTTATAAAATGCTAAAACTGACACAGAATGTTTTCCGTCCAAACACCAAAACCTTTTCAGATTAATTCCACAATTGTACGTATTGAGGGTTTTTTAATAGCTCCTATTTCTACAGTTACATACAAGACAGATACTCTTGAACCAAGTCAAAATCAAATGAGAAAGGAGGGAGAGCTTTTAGCCAGGATCACAAGGGAAAGAGGTTTAAATTTTTACTGCTACCTCCTAAATCTCTCTTGTGCGAGTGTTACGAGTAAAACCAGGAAATTTTGGTTTTTCCTTTCTAGATAATTGAGTTGAGGTAATACAGAGGGGTAATTATCCCTTCTGACAGGTAGGATGGGTGACTCAATGTCAGAAGGAAGCAGTTCTTAGATGTACCATGAGTAGAGGAGTGTGAACATGAGTATCATATTCATTGCTATTTGGATTCAGGAAAATCCTGCCTGATAGAAGATGTAGGGGGAGTCTCCTCTGAGGCCTATATCTGAATATGTGTTCACTTAATTTGTAATGGACTAGCTGACTCCTAGTGCTTCCTTGCCATAAGCTCGTACATGCACCAGAAAAAACCGAAGTCTTAAGTACATCTGAATTTAAAGCTTTCGTTCAAACATTTGGAGAATGAAGGGTCTCAAAATACAAGCCATCAGCTAAACTTTCTTTATATTGTATCTTCAGCAATCCATTTGCCCCTCTTATATATAGGCTAGCAAAACGGGGTGCAAAATTCTTATCCTGGCTCACAAAGGAAATAGTCTGCCATAATTCAGATATTTCAAATCATCTGTCATTTAAAGTATGATGCAACTCTTTGCAATATACCTATAGTGGCTTTAAATTCCCATCTCACGTATCAGTCAGTGTTGAACTGTTGCAGAGGGTCAGCCCACGGGCAGGGGCATGCGCTCCAAGCCCCGTGCTGCTGTGGCTGCCCAGCAATGGGGAGCCCGGCTGGAGATCAAGCTTAGAGCTGGCTTGGGCAGCTTCTGCAAGCAAGACTCAAGCCTTTGACAGTGGGATACACTGCTTGGAAGATGTGGCTTCTCACTGAAGGGCCGTGGAGTCCCCTGCCACCTACTTGGTGCATGCAGGTTGCTGGGAGATCTATAACACCAGAGTTTTCAGTCCTGGCAGAGTGACTTAATATATATTTAAACCTGTATTAGCTGGGACATATTTCATATCATGGTTTTCTTTTCCTCTAGTTGTTGCCACTGTTTCAGTGAGCCCACAGGGCACATTTTCCTGAAAGACAGATCTGCTTTTTCATGTAACACCCCATTAAGTAAAGCCCTTTAGCAAGGACAAAGAGCCTCTGAAGATCCTCTCCCGGCATAGGATGTTTACAGACTGAAACACAAAACTGGCTGTTTCACTAAAAAAGAAAAAAAAATCCAAAAGTTCCCAGTTAATCTGCTGATTGCCCTGAAATGTTCTGTTTGTTTCTGTTTGATATTTCCCAAGAAAGCTGCTCCTGCTGCTGCTTCTTCTTTAAACTCTTTATAATGGTTTTGTCAATACCTTTCAAGCATTTGGTTTTGTGTCAAATTTGCATACTTCAGATATATGTAAATGACAAGGGTGTTGGAAAAGAAAAGGGGATCTAGGCTGCTGTAGATATGCAAGGCTCTGAGAGCTGCAAAATTAGTGAGCTGCAGGTGTGGAATAGTTGTATTGTGCTGGATTGTGCCTCCAGCTGTGGAAATTGGGGAAAATATGCACACAGCTGGAGTGTGCACACAATAGTGTGGGATGTCAGGTAAATCTTCTCTAAAGAATGGCAATTTGGGGTCAAAAGTATGGTCTTGGTGCAATGGAGTGGTTTCATGAGCCGTGGCTCTCAGCTTACATATGTGAATTAGTAAAGGGCAGCAGAACCAGTCAAAAAAAGTGACTGACAGGTTCAATGTATTGCATGGCTGCAGAGCTATTCAAAACAAATTGTACATGTAGAGCTGGTGGCCGTGGGACTGGTATCTTCCTGATGGACATGTTCCATGTTCTTAGCTTCAGATCAGCCTTAAACAGCTTTTTTCTCATTTTTCTCTGCCTGCCAAAGTGTTCCTCTCTGCCGTTCACAACTTCAGCAGAATTTATTTCTTTCCATCTACCATGCACAGGAAATTTGACTCAGAAAGATGAGATGCAAATATTATGCAGGGTTGACCTTTTCATTTGCAGGGTAACTAATTAGCTTGACAAGTAACACGTTTAGTAAAATGCGCATATGTCATTAGATAATCCTGCCTACCTCTTTATGATTGCTCCCTAAAATACATCTTACTTTTGTTGCAATTAACTGCAGGCTTGCTATTGACTTCAATACGAGCAGGACTACAAACTTAAACCAAATGCAAAGTAACTTAATAATCAGTCTCTACTCTGGCAAACTTGTAGTTACTTCTTTAGTCGTGCTTTGGCACCACAGTGTAGTGCTGACTGAGTACCTTTTCCAGTTCTGCTTCCTTTTTGCTATAGGACAGAATGCAATGTGTGGTGTTAATATGGAAGACAGTAAAATATAAATATTTTTAAAGTAAACTTCAGGGAAGGGTAGAAATTTCTGAGGTGGCCTAAACTCAAGTGGCAGTCTGGATGTGACTTTAAGGTGAACCTGTGCAACTGCCTGGACAGCTTCCTTTAGCTAAGCTATGTGATGGCTTTTATGTGTAGACTGCTATGCCGAGGTCTGCACTGTAGTTGGAATTTCTATTGTTACTTCACCAATCAGCAGCTAAGCAAAGAAAGAGATGGCCATTTTCATTATTTACAGTGGGTGGCATCCTGGTATTCAAAGAGTCTGAGGAGAGGTAGTTGCGTCCTTCACTGAAGGGAGGGGACAGAAGAGGTGGTTACAAGGGGTCAAAAGAAACGGCCAAGAATTTGACCCAGGTCTTCCAGGCTAACAGAAAGAGGCTGGCCATGTCAAAAACACAAAGCCCACCCCAGATTGCCTTTGGGAGTAATTTATGGCCATGAACAGATGTTCTCAACCACAGTGAACCTTGAATCCCACATGGTTTTGGGTCTGATGTAGGATGATTAGCATTCCCTAGCTCTGGATTGCAGCGTCTGGTTTTTGGTGCCACCTCACAGTATGGTGTGGCAACAGAGATGAATGGTACCCTGCTGCAAATGGTAAGCAGCGATACTTTGCAATTCTAATGAACCTATCCTGTGCTCTTCAGTGTCCTTTAAACCCTAACAATTAGCAAGAGTAAAGAAGGGGGAAAAGTCTTACTAGATGGGAGGTAACGGGGAAGCGGAGCCTACAGCAAAGAGTGCCCATTAATTTCATACCGATATTTTGAATTGTCCTGTTCCCTTTTCAGATTTGTTTTGGAAGATGCTTATATTTTTATTATAAAACACATCAGTTAACTGCTTCACTGTTTTATATGCACTTTTTTCTGATCCAGAACTGAGCCTGATGTTGCCATTAAATCATCTGCTTTGTGCTTCTTTGTTATTATATTGTTCCTTGTCAATTTATTGCCTCTTTGCCTTTAATGAAGTAGAGATGGCAGCTTTACAGATGGGGAACTAAATCACAGAGAAACTACGTGACTTTTACATGACCTATGCACACAAAATTAATAACCAGTCTTATTGACAGGTGCAGGCACTACATGCAAGTGTTGTAAGTAGTTTAGCTATGTTGGCAGCGCTGACTTGTGAAAAGCTCAGTTTTTATGACAGAGTGTATGAGATGTTAGTGAAAATTTTCTTTTCTTCCTTACTTTTACTCATGATGCACCCATTCAGTGAAGGCTTTATGTACCTCTAGGCCCTCTCCTGATTACCATTGGGTCAGATTTCTCTCCTCTGTTACTAAAGTTCCATTGCTAAAGCCACATCGGTTTTGGCCCTCTGCAGAACTGCTTCTTCATGGAGCTCTCTTTATCCTCCCTGCTTGCTTTCTGTTTCCTTCATGCTAGCTTTCTTTCATCCCTTACCACCTTTTCTCATCTTCTTCTTTTCTCCTTTTCTTTTAGCCATGTCTCCCGTTTGAAGTTTAGAGCAAGTCTTCCCTCTCTGTTGAAACATTTTACTTGCCTCTGCCATTCACTTCGTTCTTTCCCCCTCCTAGGAGCGGGTGCAAGCTAGTGCTGACTTCCTCCCCCCTAGAAATGCAGTAGATTGCTTTGCTAATTCCTATGACAGAGATTTTTTTTTTTTCTTTTATTTTTTCTTTCCATTTTGACCTTTCTGCATTGGGCTGATCATTCCCTGGTGAGCTCAGCACAGTCACTGGAGTGATTGGCAGGCTTGTATAGAAGCATATCCTATATGATCCATATGAGGCATACAACAAAATCTGTGATGCTTATTAGCAAAATCCAAGATTTTGTAAATAACAGCACTTCTGCTGAGGCCTTGTTATTGTTAAATGTCAGAACTGGAAGGCTACTTACCATATTTTACCTGTGTAACTGTACCAGGGCTTCAACGCATGCAGAGGTAGTCCTTGGGTAGGTCATAACGTTACTTAGCAACGTAAGGCTAAGGGGTCAGGCTTGAAAAGGAGCTTGTGGGAGGTTGCCTGGCTAAGTAAGACAATTTTAAATCAGGTGGCCTGTATGGATGTCATTGCTGGATTTTTAACAGCGGGATGATGACGTCTGAACGGCTTCTTAGCAGATATCTTTGAGAAATGAGGAGGATGGTGGGGTGCCACTAGGTGAAAGAAGGGCAAATATCTTTTAAGATGTGAGAAAAAGAATAACAAGGAAAATACAGATCTGTCAGCTTCTTTAACACCCAGATGAATGATAATTTGTGCTAGAGACAAAATCATAATATATATGCTGTCCGGCGGTAAACTCCAGACTCAAGTGCTACTTGTGTAGTAGTTGGGTTGCCTCAGTAGTTTTGGAGAAGATGATTCCAGGTGAGGTTCTCACTCTGAATAAAGCTCAGCAAGAGCCTATCTCTAGTCCTTAACTGTACAGGGAGACAGGGGAAGTAAACCTTCAGATTCAGGCTATGTTAATACCCTGCAGTGAGACTAAGTCAGTCTGAAAGAAGTGACTGTATTCTATATCCTTTTCTGTATAAAGTTTTCAGTTTTAATCATAGTGATTTGTTTTACTAAACTTTGTCATCACGATTCCTCAGTAATCAGAATTATTGGCCGTATCTTGGGAGTGAAGAGAATGACTTGGATGTAGGACTTGAAGGAATACTAATTAAGTTTGCTGATGACACAAAATTGGGAGGAGCTGTGGACACTCTAGAGGGCAGGGAGGCCCTGCAGAGAGATCTAGACAAATTAGAGAGCTGGGCAATCATCAGCCATATGAAGTTTAACAAGGGCAAGTGCTGGATTTTGCACCTGGGACATGGCAACCCTGGGTGTACATACAGACTGGGGAACGAGAGGCTGGAGAGCAGCCCCGTGGAGAAGGATCTGGGGGTTCTGGTCAATGGCAAGTTGAACATGAGCCAACAGTGTGCCCTGGCAGCCAAGAGGGTGAACTGTGTCCTGGGGTGCATCAAGCACTGCATTGCTAGCCGGTCGAGGGAGGTGATTGTCCTGCTCTACTCTGCACTCGTGCGGCCTCATCTTGAGTACTGTGTGCAGTTTTGGGCACCACAGTATATTAAGGATACAAAGCTACTAGATAGTGTCCAGAGGAGGGCCATGAAGTTGGTGAAGGGTTTAGAGGGGGAGCCATATGAGGAGTGGCTGAAGTCACTTGGTCTGTTCAGCCTGGAGAAGAGGAGACTGAGGGGAGACCTCATCGTGGTCTACAGTTTCCTCACAAGGGGAAGAGGAGGGGCAGGTGCCGATCTCTTCTCCCTGGTGACCAATGATAGGACCCAAGGTAATGGCAGGAAGATGGGCCAGGGGACGTTTACGCTGGATATGAGGGAAAGGTTCTTCACCCAGAGGGTGGTGGAGCATTGGAACAGGCTCCCCAGGGAGGTAGTCATGGCACCAAGCCTGACAATATTCAAGAAGCATTTGGACAATGCCCTCAGACACGTGGTGTGAATTTTGGGGTTGTCCTATGCAGGGACAGGGGTTGGACTCGATGATCCTTGCGGGTCCCTTCCAACTCAGGACATTCTATGATTCTATGATTCTACCCGGGTTGCAATATCTTGCCACAATGCAGCAGCCCAGCAGTTGCTCTGCTTCCATTGCTGTAACCACCCCAACAGGGCATTTGCCACCATCCATGAGTCAGTGTAGAGATAGAGCACTGGCCATTTTTCTCATTCAGCAATATCCAAAGCTAGTTGGATGGCTTTCAGCTCTGCAAACTGACTCGATTCACCTTCTCCTTCAGCAGTTTCTGCAACTTGTCATATAAGACTCCATATAGCAGCCTTCCACCTCCGATGCTTTCCTACATGATCACTTCCAAGATTCCTGGGTGACTGGCATTTCCTATTTGAGACTGCTGTGTGACCAATTTGACCCACTTATTCCACGTAGCATCAGTTACATGATGTGTGGAGGGGACCCTCCCTTTGAACATCCAGCCCAGCACCGGCAGTCGGGGTGCCAGGAGGAGCTGTGCTTCAGCACCAATCACTTCCAAAGCAGTTCAGATCCCTTCATATGCTTCCAATATCTCTTGTTCAGTTGGAGTATAGCAGGCCTCGGATCCTCTGTATCCCCGACTGCAAAACCCCAGGGGTCGACCTCAAGTCTCCCCTGGCGCTTTCTGCCAGTGGCTCCAGGTAGGGCCGTTCTCCCCGGCTGTGGTGTAGAGCACATTTTTTACATCTTGCCCTGCCTGGACTGGCCCAAGGGCTACTGCATGAACAATCTCCTGTTTAATTTGTTCAAAGGCTTGTCATTGCTCAGGGCCCCATTTGAAATCATTCTTACAGGTGACCTGATAGAGAGGGCTTACAATCAGACTGTAATTTGGAACATGCATTCTCCAAAACCCCACAACGCCTAAGAAAGTGTGTGTTTCCTTTTTGCTAGTTGGTGGAGACATGGCTGTTATTTTGTTGATCACATCCACTGGGATCTGATGATGTCCATCTTGCCATTTTATTCCTAAAAACTGGAGCTGCTGTGCAGGTCCCTTGACCTTACTTTGTTTTATGGCAAAACCGGCTTTCAGAAGGATTTGGACTATTTTCTTCCCTTTCTCAAAAACTTCTGCTGCTGTGTTGCCCCACACAACGATGTCATCAATGTCTTGCAGGTGTTCCGGAGCTCCGCCCTGTTCCAGTGCAGCCTGGATCAGCCCATGGCACATGGTAGGGCTGTGTTTCCACCCCTGGGGCAGTCGATTCCAGGTGTACTGGACGCCCCTCCAAGTGAAAGCAAACTGTGGCCTGCACTCTGCTGCCAAAGGGATTGAGAACAACGCATTAGCGACACCAGTGGTGGCATGCCACTTGGCTGCCTTTGATTCCAATTCATATTGAAGTTCTAGCATGTCTGACACGGCAGCACTCAGCGGCGGCGTGACCTCATTCAGGCCACGATAGTCTACTGTTAGTCTCCACTCTCCATTAGACTTCCACACTGGCCATATGGGACTGTTAAAGGGTGAGCGGGTCTTACTGATCACTCCTTGGCTCTCCAGTCGATGAATCAGCTCATGGATGGGAATCAGGGAGTCTCGGTTGGTGCGATATTGCCGCCGGTGCACTGTTGTGGTAGCGATCGGCACCCGTTGCTCTTCAACCCTCAGCAACCCCACAACAGAAGGGTCCTCCGAGAGACCGGGCAAGGTGGACAGCTGTTTCATTTTCTCCTTCTCCAGGGCAGCTATACCGAAAGCCCATCGCTACCCTTTTGGGTCCTTGAAATACCCTCTCCTGAGGTGGTCTATGCCAAGGATGCATGGGGCCTCTGGGCTGGTCACAATGGGGTGCTTGTGCCACTCATTCCCAGTTAGGCTCACTTCAGCCTCCAACACAGCTAGCTGTTGGGATCCCCCTGTCACTCCAGAAATAGAGATGGGTTCTGCCCCTGTAAAGCTTGATGGCATTAGGGTAGACTGTGCACCAGTGTCCACTAAAGCCTTATACCCCTGTGGGTCTGATGTGCCAGGCCATCGAATCCACAGAGTAGGGAATATTTATATATATCTTTTATATATATAATATTAATAAACAATATCATAATTAATAAATAATGTAAATAATATTATATTACATATAATAGATATTACAGTATATATTCTACATTAAAATTTAGTCATATATATTTATTATGACAGCCATCTTATCTGGATGTAAATTAAGCTGGTATTTTATACAGACACAATGAGTATTAGAATTATACCTCTGAAACTTGTTCTTCTCCAGTGTAGATTTCATATCTATAAAGGTACATAAGTCTGTCTGATGTTCATAGGAAAGTGGGTAAGAAACATGGAAAATGCTACCAAAAAGTTCCTGAGATGTCCTCAGTGCATCCCTTTTTCCCCACTATACTTACATCATTCCTCCAAAATGTTTGTTCTTAAACCAGTCCCCTCTATTATAAATTTATACCTTTAATATTGTCTTAGGTAATTGCAGTTACAGTGATGCTAATCACTATTAACAGAAAATGCTTACAAAAAAAGATCTTTTTCTTGTAGCAACATGGGTCATGTGGTATTTATTTTGTGGGGGTGTAAAAGTGTTTTCTACCAAGTGTGAGTAAATGTTAACAAATTAAATTCTGACAGAGATATACTTCTCATGAAAGATATCATATGGCTCAAAAGGCTAGAAAGATCTTAGAACAGCAAGAGGGGATACAAATGAGACAGGAAATACAGAACAGACCAGAACTTTCACCCACAAAATGAAATCCACATACCATTTTTTTTCCTGAGAAAAAACCTCCCTTTACTCATATGTTCATTGCAACGCCTGGTGATTAAGCTTGCAATGGCACTGCCTTTTCCATGTACCAAAGTGCTTAAACTAAAATTTAGCCTAGGTTCTTGGAGATGAGAATTTACTAATCAGCAAGTGTACTGCTTTGCAAATGTGGCTAATTGTGTGGACCATGACTAAAGCACCATTTTGAGAGTGTGAATTGATTTCATAGAGCTTCTCTCATTTTCCCTCATAAAAGCCAGCAATGGAAGAAGCATCTTAGGGCCTCTGACAGCCGGGCAGCAATCTATGATATATCATCACCATTGGACAAGTTTGCTTTGAGCCCAGCCTACAAACCTTAAATTGTCTGGTAGGTATCCAAATACTGGCATCTTTCTTTCTTACATATCCATAGTCAATAGTTCCCACCAATGAACCACTCCTATCAGAGGAAACATTCCTGCTAGAATGGAGAAGAGCAAAAGTCTTACTCTTATACCTCTGCTACAGGTCGAACAAATCACCCTGAATTTTTTGTACAATGAGGGTGACAGCTGGGAAAAGCAATTCATTAAAGACAATTGCATTATACTGAAGAACTGTTGTCTGAAATAAAACAAAAGATTCAGTGCAGAAAGAAAAGAACCTAAAATAGGATTGGAATAGGTTGTCTTTTTCAGATCAAATGTTAATATTATTTGTAGCACTGCTTTCAGGAAGTCTGCAGTGCTCTGGCTGAGCACCACCGCTGGCCCGTTACCCATCTCATCCTCTGCAGCACTGGGGGGAAGCCGGTTCCCCAAGGACCACCTTTACCTCCACCTCTTACCCATGGGGCATATGGAGTGCCTGGGGCCTTGACACTGCTCCTGCAGAGTCAATTTGAGTGAGAGAGAGAACTGGAGAAGTATCTAACCCTACTGGCTTTCAATTTTCACACTTTGCACCATCCGCAGAACAGGAAGAAAGGCAAATGAAGAATCCTTCACTTCCAATCCTTGAACAGGAATCCCAAGGTCATGCAACAATACACTGTTTATTAACCTGGGCAGGTGATAATGATATAGGCTGACCCCAGTGTCATAAGTATTTTATTTGATGTATTTTTTAAAAGAGTGAGAGACAGTAGATTTAGTATTCTAAGCTAAATGTATGGTAGGGTATACAATGCATTATGCGTTTAGTTGTTTCTGCATACATCAAGCATTTCATAAAGTGATGGCAGATGTTGAAAATCTCTGCTGGATTGCAAAATACTAATATGCAGCATTTGGGTACTGGAGGAAATTACACCATGTTTAAATTCCAGAGTTCCCTTTACACAGTCATATAACAGCATGACAAATTGTGTATAACACATGACAAATTGTGTACCGATCTCTATCAAGTAGACTCTGCTCCACAAAATACGCACAATACCAACACTGGAAAAGAAGGGGTGGCCTTTGTATTGTGAGTGTCACCTGCTCTTCCTCACTCCTATATGGATCAGAGACATGGTCATGGTATAATTAACTCACTTTTTCTTGCTTCTTGGCTAAAACACCTGGATCCTTTTGGATAGTCATATGATAAATCTATTGGTAACTTTTTCATTGCCTTTCTAAAGTAATTTGGCTAATGTGCAGAGCTGAACTTCCAGCCAAGTCTGAAAAGTTTTTTTCCCAGTTTAGAAAATGCAACCGTTCCCTATGTGCAGCAATAGTTTTCCCTTAGAAGAGGGTAAAATGGCTCTATTAGAATAGCTTCTGCTTTTCAGATACCTCTCTTGGGTACTTTTACACAGAAAATGGCCACATTCAAGTACTTATGAAAGGGAAGCCCTTTTACCTGGTTTGAAGCAGGCACGGCGCACACTAGGTTGGTCTGTTTTTTTGTCTGCCTTTGTAGTGCTCTCCTCTGTAGGACACGACAGTGTTGTGCACCATTAGAGGAATACCTACCTCATTGTTATGGCTGTACTAGCTTTGATCCTCAGCCTCTGAAGATGAAGAATGAATTGGCTCTTGTAACTCCTTTTTTGGAAACAAATTATGCCTAAAAACATGTAGAGATGTCCTTCTTTTCCAGAATTTTATTGACAATTAATAGACCATCTGAGTCTGCAGTATCATAAAGTCTGTATCCATTTTTTCACATACCTGCAGATTCATCTCCAGCAGCCCTCCATCTGTTTGCAGGCTGTTTTCTAAACCAGTGTGATGCCCCAGGTGCAGAAGAGAGAGAAAATAATTAACAATGTGGCCTACAGCATCTTGGGGAGCAATTAATTTTAGTGAATGGATAGGGGAGGAAGAAGAGGGGAAGGTAAGCTTTGCACATTTGTCTGCTCGTGCATGCACAGCTGTGCATATTGGATAGATGTACATACAGATACATATGTATCTCCCAAGAAGACTCTTTGAGGCATTCAGGCTTTCACTTTTTTGCAATGGCTGTTGTGCACAAAAACTACTTGAAAAAGACAGTGCCATCTGCACTGAGGAGATTAGGGGGTGTCAAGGAATATTCTTTTTCACTTCTCACATTCCTGCTTCTCTCCATCCTGTCCCTGGAAAAATCCCAGCCTTTAACCTGCCAAAACAGTTTTAAAGCTGGTCTCTGATGTATAGAAACCTGTGAGACAGAACCATGACAGCTACGTACTGTCAAAGGAGTACGACTGCATAAAAAAAATAAAAACCCAATACTGCTGAATAAAAGAACAGGGAAATGTATGAGGCTGCACTAGCATGTGGGGTAGTTTTTTCATGCATCTCTGTGTACATACACTGATCAGGGAATACTGAATTTATATATAGGAAGACCATTTAACTGATTTATACACAGAGAGGTTATATTGTGCATACATAGCACTGAAAATTAAAGATTTGCACATCAACAGAGAGGTTAAAAATGAAAACCCTATGATCAATTAGACTTTTTTCCCCCAAAATTTAGGTCCTGAAATTAGAAAACTAAATCCATTTATAAGCTTTTAAATGCAAGTGGCCTCATTTCAGATGTGCTGAGCAACTACTGCATCTGCTGGCTTCTGTTATTAAGACTGGCTCTGTTTCTGAAAAGCAGCTGTCAGGAAGGAGATCCTATAGGATCTCCTCTGACATGCCTAGCTAGCAAATAGCCAAGCATGACTGCAGTACCTATGTGCCACATGAGTACAGCTGGAGATAGGGAGAAGTGGTGCTGAGCTTTCTGACTGGCTATGTAATCTTCAGGGACGAATCCAGCAGAGATGCTGAGGGAGAAACCCCACCACACACTAATTATTTTTCTGCTTTGGCTTCTTTTTCATATCCTTCTGTCCCTTCTCCGCATGCTGGATGCAGAGACTATTTGAACCAGCAGAAGAAAATCTCGCTGTGTTAGTTTTGAGAGTGGGATACCACAGATGTGACTGCTTACTTCTGGGTGCTGCACGGGCAAACTAGTTATTTTAAAACTGGTTCATCTCACAAGTGCATGGTCAGATTTGGCAAATGGTCATGTTAATAAAGGGCACCTGAAAGCTTAATCATGAGCCCAAATAAGGTGGTTTCTAAACCTTTGACTTTATTCTGCAATTTTATAATTGCACAAGTGTGAGTGCTGCAGAGAGAAAATAGAGTGCCCCACTGGAAAGCTAGTAGTGCATTCATCCCTTCAGAGAACAAACTCATTTGCCCTTTTCTTTTGTGTCTGCTTATTCAAACAATTAAATAAATTAAAAACAAGAAAATGTTCTGCTCTGAGCCACTCTCAAATGTTTTCAGGCAGTAAAATAAATGAGAATCAGTAATCTAATGCAAAACTGATTTGAGCGCGTTTACATGTTATTAGGAAGCTAAAAGGTTTATTCATGCCTTTGGTTCTGAGTTGATGTAAAAATATGTACTATGTCTGTAGAAACAGCTGCATGTAGAGGCTGCTGTTGGCTGGCTGCTCTCTGTGCAAAAAAAAGAAAGGACTTGGGCATTTGTCTTTTTCTCCTCCAAATGTCCAGGCTGTGACAGCGGGGAAGAATACAGACTGTCTTTCAGGATATGAAAGCTGTCATTTGTGCATCCAAGAGAGGACTGTGCTGTGAAGGTAAAAGTATTTTTCTATAAGGAAATGACATGCTGGGAAAGAATGTAAACTTCTCTGGAATGAGAGGAGCGGATTATGTTAATATCTGCATATCAACTTTGCCCTCTTGATTCACTTCATGCTACATCAATTATACTGTAACTTTTCAAACTGCTGTCTGTAAGCAGTGTTGTTAGCTATAGCCAAAGGTTGGAAAAAGATTATCCTTTTTAAAATTTGATTGCTTGCTCACCAGGAAAGCAATGAGAAGGGGCAAAAAAAAAGTTTTACCAGATCCTGTAAAGAAATGGAATTCCATCTATTTTCACTTCTAAATACAATTAAATAATCAGAAATTCCCATGTAGTATTCTAATCACTACACCTTTAAGATTTTTGAATTGTCCAGTTTTGACAATATAAAAAATCGCAATGTGAAATATAGTTTTGATATTATATATGCATGATATGGCATAGAAGTATAAATACATATCACACAGAGGTTTCTATACAAGAAAAGAAAACCAGAATGCTTTACTTTGCCAAAATGCAAAATGCAACATTCCACTCTCATAATAGCTTACTCAAACCCAATTTTATATGGGGAGTTTTCATCAAAATCAACACGTTCCCATGAATTTTCTCATACCACTCAAGCTGCTAACTCCAGTGAAAGCTGTTCAGTTTAAAAATTTTCAACCTGTCATAGGTTCCACAGGCTTATTGTGGTTTAAAATATAGTTTTTCACATCCTGGTTTGTGTTACTGCTTTTTTGCACTGTGAATGGAAATGAATTTATGACCTGAAAAAGAAAGCAAATGGTCACGTAGGGAGCTCTTCCATAATGAACAGAGTAGAGTGTAGAGCAGATGAAGCAACTCCCAGTATGTGAGTTTTGCAAACCTGTAGCTTCTGTAATTCAGTGATATTTCTTTCATTTCTTCCAGTTCTTGGTCAAATGGCTTCTGAAAATAAAGGATGAGATGCTCTTAACTCATACTTTTAAAACACTTGTTAGCAAAACTACTCTTTCTCTTTCATATCAACAGGGGTTAATGTTATTGCTTGAAAGAACATCAGCCTTTCGTGCTCCAAGAAAAGTTTCCCCAGTGCTAAGCATTCACTTGTATCATTAAAGGCAGTTTAGGTATTGACCTCCTGATGTTAAAGATAACACAGAAGGAGCTATATAAATTACACCAGTGAGTAAAGGGTAAGAGGGAAGAAAAGGTATAGTGGGAGTGACATCCTCAAACATTTACTAGAAAAAAATGCTTCCTGGGAAAAGCATACCATCATTAGTAATCAACAAAGAATCTAACAGGAAGAAAACAGTACAAAGGTGGCTGTTGAAAAATTAGCATTTGAAGATAGGGGAGAATAATATGGAAAGAACTGTCCTAGGCACAAATTCTGTGCTGCCAGAGAGCACAGCTGGAGTCTCTGCCCTCCCTGATTAGCCAAAACCTACCTAAACAGGGAAATGATGCCAGAGAAGGCACATTCCTCCTGAGAGGTGAGACTTGTGTATCTGTTTTCAGATCTCTCTGCACGTCACCTGAAGACACAATGGAAAATAAAAAAACAGATGGGAGGAGGAAATCTCTTGCTCAGAAACTGTCATTTTATTTCATTGAAATGATATGAGTCCAAGGAAGTCCAAGGCAGTTTGCTCCTGCAATAACAAGGCATAGAAGAAGGAGAAACCTGTAGCAATACTGGAAATGTTCATAAATTATTTTGAACATGCCCTATTACAATGTTCTTGGTTTCAGAGAGAGCTGGTTCCTTAGCCCCGTGTAATGATGAGCCTGGCCTAAAGCAGTAAGCGAGGAGAGGAGGCGATCAAATGAATTATAAAACAGAATTCGAAGTGCACTGGTAGGGAGAGGGCTTTTTTTCAGCACTTGTCTCTTTCATGCTGCTGGCAGTCCATGATGATATGGTAAAGCCACCATGTGCCAAGAAAAAAATCAAAGCAAAAGAATATTAATAAGATGACAAATTCTTCCTCCTCCCTGTTTGCTGTCAATGAGGGAACTCTTTGTTTACACCTCTAAGAGTGGCTGGCAGTTACTGTATTCCCTGTCTCCTGACCTACAGTTATTTCTTAGCCATGCTATGCATATTTTAGCTCATTTAATCTTTCCTTTGAAGTCATTCCCTCCAGCTCTTTGTCATTTGTCTTGCTCTTGTCTGAACTCCTTTCAATTCATCCTGGCATGGAGGTAGCCAGATGGGGGTATTTGGGGTGTGCTTTCAGGAATATGCCATCAGGAAGGACCACCCGACTCTTTCCATTTCTCAGGTCACCTTGGTAAGCTCATGGGACCACTGGTGACTCTGGTGCTTCCCCGCTCCCTAACTCTATTTTACAGACTGCACACTGTGGAGCGTCTAATAAAAGAGCTGCAAATTGCACTGGCTGTTAGTTTTGGTTTATTTTTTGTTGTTACTGAACACCGCAATCCCAGTTCTGATCTTTCTTCCTGTGTATACTCCTTAGATCTTTTTCAACATTGCTACCGTTCTGTTTTCTTTCTCCCACAGAATATCTATGCTGCAGTATATGATTCATTACACACCCTTCTGCATTTTTCCAATATGTATCTCCTTCAATGTTTCTAGGCAGTATCACCAGGCTCCTTAGTGCATTGCCTTAGGTATTTGTGTTTCTCCTTCGTGGGGTCCTCCCATGAACTAAGAACTTGATTATTGTCTGGACTTTATGAGGTCAAGTCACATAATGATCCCCGCATTACAAACAGCAGATTTTGGCTCAGTTTGCTGCTCTTTTTCAATTTCCTACGTCTCTCTCCAGAGCCTTCGTCAAGAAGACAAGCTATGTGGTTTCTCAACAGGTTTCCCTGCTATGTTCCTCGTTTGGAACTGAAGTTAATTAACAATTCTTTCCAGCACTTGTTGACCTTCAGTGGTGCTTGAACAGTGGGTTCTGCAGCCTTGAAAGTGAAACTGTAAATAATAGAGATCTCTCAGGCCAGTTTTTAGAGAAGAGATTGCTGTCCCACCCCCAAGCAAAAGTAATATTCTTCATAAAACTAACACGCATCCCCTTCATTTTCTCAAATGTGAAGACAGTGTCAAAGGGAAGGGTAGTGGAAATACCGTGTCAGGTGTCTCAGTGTGATATTACAGGTAGATAAAGCATGGTACCCTGAGTATCTCCAAACCAATGAATTTAAGAATATTTCAAAATGTTTCAAGTGTCTTATTAAAATCCAGGTCTCATATTTATATTCTGTTCCAACAACCATGTAGTTTACAGTTCTGCCAAAAAAGTTATCAAGATGCTGTATTGGGTTTGCGTGGCAAGGTTTTGGTACTGGGGAGGCTACGGGGGTGGCTTCTGTGAGAAGCTCCTAGAAGCCTCCCCCATATCTGATAAAGCCAATGCCAGCTGGCTCTAAGATGGACCTGCCACTGGCCAAGGCCAAGCCATTCAGCGATGGTGGTAGCGCCTCTGGGATAACATATTTAAGAAGGGGGAACAAAAAGAAAACCTGGGCAGCTGGAGAGAGGGGTGAGAATATGTGAGAGGAACAACTCTTGCAGACACCAAGGTCAGTGAAGAAGGAGGGGGAGGAGGTGCTCCTGGCGCCGGAGCAGAGATTCCCCTGCAGCCCCTGGTGAAGACCATGGTGAGGCAGGCTTGGCCCCTGCAGCCTGTGGAGGTCCATGGTGGAGCAGATATCCACCTGCAGCTGGTGGAGGACCCCATGCCGGAGCAGGTGGATGCCCAAAGGAGGCTGTGACCCCATGGGAAGCCCACGCTGGAGCAGGCTCCTGGCAGGACCTTGCAGACCAGTGGAGAGAGGAGCCCACCCCAAAGCAGATTTGCTGGCAGGACTTGTGACACTGCGGGGGACACACGCTGGAGCAGTCTGTTCCTGAAGGACTGCACCCCGTGAAAAGTACCCACGTTGGAGAAGTTTGTGGAGGACTGTCTCCCATGGGAGGGACCCTACGCTGGAGCAGGGGAAGAGTGTGAGGAGTCCTCCCTGGAGGAAGGAGCAGCAGAAACAAGGCGTGATGAACTGACCGTAACCCCCACTCCCTGTCCCCCTGCGCCCCTTGGAGGGAGGAGGTAGAGAACAATCAGGAGTAAAGTTAAGCCCGGGAAGGAGGGAGGGGTGGGGGGAAGGTGTTTTAAGACTTGGTTTTATTCCTCATTACCCTACTCTGATTGGATTGTTAATAATTAAGGTAATTTCCCCAAGTTGAGTCTGTTTTGCCCGTGATGGTAACTGCTGAGTGATCTCTCCCTGTCCTTATCTCGACCCATGAGCCTTGCATTATATTTTCTATCCCCTGTCCAGTTGAGGATGGGGAGTGATAGAGCGGCTTTGGTGGGCACCTGGCATCCAGCCAGGGTCAACCCACCACAGATGCTATGCATTATTTATTCATTAATATTTCATGATTCATACAACGTATTTGTTTGCATGTTTGGTTGCTTGATTCTCTACTGTGCATGCTGCTGATTTCCTGTACAGTAACACTTAGGTAAACCTGTATTTTGGTCTTTGGAAGGTCTCCCTGCTTGCTACTTTTGTAGTTCCCTGTTTCACCACAGTTTTTGAAAAGCAGCAATTAAATAATTCTCCAAATGCTAATTTTGTAATCCCCCATCACGTGTACAATCTCAATCTACTGATTTTGAAGCATACAATGAGAGTGTAGATCAAGAGGAAAAGCCATCACAATTAGTGATGTCCATGGACAGCCAGAAGAGTGGTAAAGCTCAGACTAGAAAATCATTTGCTATAGAGATGCGAGGTGAAAAACGTCATGTGGGTGAGAGGTAGAGAGAGAGTTTTCAAAGAGATGGAGGCCCACCTGGATAGATATATAGCAAAGCAATCTTTTGCAGATGTCAGTAGATCTATATGTAGAAAGAAAGTGTGTGCATGTATGTGTATATGTGTACACACATATACATACACACATACATATATACATATTTGTGTGTGGGTATCTACATCTTTAGACTTGTAAGTAGCAAAGGAGAATCCAGAAGCAAAATAAGTGTCAAATATCTTTCAGTGACAAAGAGAAGGGCATTTCGAGGTCAAATTAATCCTCTGAAAAGCATGCAGTATGCATCAGCACTGAATGTCACCATATTACTTGAAGAAGAAAGGTGGTAATTTAGAATCACATAGATTCATGTGTGTGGGGATACACAGTGCACACAGAAAGAAATAAGGAAACAGGGAAATTAAGGTATGTTGAAGGAAACCTGGAACAGAACAGAAATCAGAAGACATCAACAGAAGATCAAGACTGGGAAGTCAGCGTGCATTCGGCCATGGTACCATAACAGAGATTCCACTATGATCTAGGATTCAGAAATTAAGAGTTCATTTGCAAGCATTTTTAAAACTACTAGCATTGCTGCCATAAAAAGGTTTCCTTTTGGTTGCTAGAAATTGTCATACTGGATCAGAGCAGTGATTCATCTTGTCTAGTATCTTGTCTCTTACAGGGTCTAGGATAAGATATGTTGGAGGTGTAGCTGAAATTCCATAACAGAAATCATCACATATCTTCCTCATCATAAAGCTTTGTCCTGTTCCTAACAGTTAGGCAGGATCATATATGATCCTTTACACAGTATTAAAACAAAACAAAACAAAACAAAACAAAACCGGGGGGGGGGGGGGGGGGGGGGAGGCCGCAATCTTCTACATATACATAATCAAGAAAAATAATCCTGCGGTTTGGACAGCAGCTTGTTGTGTGGGACCCACGTGTCTGCTTTTGGGAAGGATTGGGAAAGCATCCTCAGGCACAGTTTAATTCCTTTACTGAAAAATGGGACTAAAAGCAATTTCAAACCTACGATGTATTTTGACAGAAAACTTCATGAAGGATGGCCTCGTATTAAAAGATGCTATAGAAGTATTTCAGACAGGCAATCTGTATTGACCACTACACTTCAAAGACTACAAATAATATAGATAGGTAGTGTATTATTTTGGGCAAATTTGTTCGCATTCCTGGATGCTACTAAAACATGAAGAGATTTCTGCTGATTTAAGGATCTAATGCTCTAGCCCTCTGAGCCTGCATCTACCTTAGCAAATACTGCAGCTCAACAGGACTGGATCTGTAGAGGGATCCATTTGGTGCTGAGGATCTGATGTATACATTGTACCTGATTCCAGATTAATTTAACCTTAGACTAGCTCTACTCTGATCGCAGGGATTGAAGGAATGTTAGGAGTTGGAGAGCACTAGGTATATTCCTGAAGTTCGTCTTCCAGTTTAGTTTCATCTGAAGTGAATCCAATCCTTGCACCCTGAGACTGATCCCCAGTGCAAACGAAGGCATGGTAATTGGGAAAAACTAGGAGATTAGGCTTCTGATCTGAACTAAAACCTTAAAGGAGACACATGTGGAGAGCTCATTTATAAAACAAGTGTACTCATAAATACAAATAAATTGTGTGCAAAGACAGATTTTTTTTTTTTAATCAAAGAAAAAATTAGTGGATTTGATAAAGATCCAGTAAATGACCTCATTTACGTAACTTCAGCTGACAGAAACTGTCTACCTTCCAGAGCATTGTTTTTATGCATATTTAAGTGCAAAACCACAATCTATATTCATAGAAACAGAGACAGTAAGTTATTTTAGATAGTCAAAATAATTTCTGCATTTGCTTTTTCTGTTTCTTTTTTTAAAATGTAGTTTATTCAATAGCTGTTTAGAACAAAAAATGTAAGGGGGACGCACAATGTAACTGTAGTGATTAAATGTTAACTTAATTTAATAAATAGAATTAGATAATTTAAAAATTGTGTTACTGAGGAACAGTATCAGACATTAGTTGTTGTTATCATATGAAAACGAGTAAAAGATTAGAGATAAAAAATGAGTTGTAATACAAACACTGGCTGTGTACCCCATCTTTCATAACCAGGCCTCTGCCAAGGGTGGGATTAAGGCACCTGAGCTTCAGTGTCTACATGTCAGCAAGCATGTAAGCTCTCCTTCCTGATGAAGGAGATACAGTCAACCCAGCCGAAGGGCCAGGGCAGCTGCAAGGCCATTAAGGACAGTCATCAGTTGCCCACAGGTAGCTCTGAGGGCCCTCTGAGATGCCTAAAGGTCCCCCAGATGTCTGCCCGGGGCTGGCCAGTGTCGGAGGGGGCCAGGAGGCATTCTGCACTGCCTGGAGCATGAGGTAGGGGCTGGACTGGGGGCTCCATGGCACCCCAATGACACAAGGTGCCTGTATTCAGGCATCTGAATCCCAGGCAGGTGTCCAAATGACCTCTTCCTAAGGAGCTCCTTAGCATCCACTAACTAAAAATAGAGTTTAGACATTTACATGTGAATGCCTAAGTGTATATGTCTTCACATCAATCTGAATCCCTCCCCTGATGTGAAATGTGTAACTCAATATGAATTATCAAGACAAGGTAGAAAAAGATGTGACCACATCCAAAGTCATTCTTTTTCATTTTGTACATTTTTTCTTTGTTCAGATACCTGCAGTTACTTGCATCCAATTAATTAGCTTCATCATTGTTCCTTTACAGGCTTTGAGCAAGCAAAGATAACTAAGCAACTGCTTGATATCATCTCTTGTTCTGCACCTGGTATTATGTGCAATGCTGTGTCACCAATGAGCAGATCTTGCGATACATCTGTCGTGTCGGGATGTGGCAGAGGCTGGTTTTCTGGGGAGTGGGGCATGGGGATGAGCAGAATGGATAAGTACAGGGATAACTCCAACACTGTTAGCAAATTAGCCATTTCTGTAGTCCCTGTTCACGCTCTGCTAGAGCCATATTCTACATGTCTATGGCCATACCCTACATACCTATAGAGATTAGTTTTCTTATAATAGCGATAATGAGGCTGTTAATGTAATGCCAGTCAGAGACCAGTCTATTTCTGTAATGCCGAGATGGAGGCTTTTTAAATAAAATGAGCTCTTGCTTCTGGCTGAATACTGCTAAGCCTCAAGAAATATGTAAGGTTTTATGAACTTCAGGATCATCCATCCTTTCTCGCTGTCTTCCTATCGCTTATTCCCCATCTGCCCCTCAATTTCACGCTGCCTGTGTGCCCTCTCCTTTCCTTCCCTATCTAGCCTGAAGGACACAGTCCTCATCCATCTCTGACCTGACCTGCCGCCTTTATTTGTGCTGTAATGCCGGTATCTTTGTCCTCTTTGCCAGGCAACTCTTGCATACTGAAACATCCCAAGATTTTAAAACAGCTGTCACCAGGTGTTAAGTGGAGATACGCTGGGCCCTGTGATTTTGAAAGGACACTGCAGTGAAAAGGATTAATGAAAACCTGTTACATATGGAAAAGACTTTTCCTGTCTAGCAACAGTGGCAAAATTAACTCTAAAGCAGAAGGTCAGTGCACGGGGAATAAATCATCTAATCATAGCTTGAGAAACTAAGAAAGATAAAGATTTGTGACGGCTTTCTGCACAGCGATAAATTTCATTGGGGTAGAGCAAGACTGGGCAGTTCTCCTCAGGTGCTGTCAGGGCTGATGGGACATGAGGCAGCTCTGGCCAAGAGGCTGGATCACCGCATTGGCGTGGTGGCAAACCAGTGTGCTCAGCTCCGTTGTGCAAACTGATGTGCAGCCCTACCTACTGTGGAAACATGTGGCTTTCGGACAATGTATGGCTGACATCTGTGCAGCTCAATGCAGACAGATGGAGTTCGCATTTCTCTGTGTTTGCTCAGACAGGTGTACCACAATACCAGACAGAGATAATAAAAATCGTATCAGAATGTCAGAATTTGTGACTTTCTCACTTTTTTTTTTTCTTTTTCGTATCACGTTTCCTGGAGTTTCTTGATCAGCTTAACTGAATATCTAATTATTCTGTGTTTGATTACATTGAAATATACATGCAGCTTTTTAAAACACTGTCTTTACTTCAAGATGGATTGCTGCTGGCTCAAAAGCTCCCTTCCTTCCCTTTTTGCAGCTGCTTAAGATGGGAGCTATGAGATTAAGGACATGGACAACAGATCTACTAAGCAAAGAAGGAGCTGGGAAGGAAATACAATTTTCTGAGCTTTGTTGTTACTTACTGGCGGTGTTAGATAACGTACTTAACATCTGACCTTATATGAATGCTGTAGGAAGCTATGTGTGCCTTGGAATCACCCATTCTCTGTTAATTCTTGAATATGCACATGTAGTTTAAATGTGTATCATGGTTGTTTTTTAACATTTATCCTACCATAATGCCTAAAAGCCATGACCAGCTGGGTCCCACTGTAGTTAGTTATATGTAAAACTACATAGTCAATGGACTCCTTACCCAGGGGTCTTGAAAGTGATGTGTGCGTCAGGGCCCTGAGCACACCAGATGTTGCTGCAGCCTCTTCCTCCCTCCTCTGGTGTTTGGCTGCCTGTGCTTCAGGCCATCAAACTCTGACGTGGTGCTGCTGTGCAACCAGGGGTCAGCCATGGCTGGGGAAACAGCCCAGTCGTGAGGAAGAGCTGTGAGAAGCCTCCTCTGGAGACCACTCCTTAGCTCAGGAACTGCACTGCAGTTCCATCCCTGGCACTGGGTCCCTGCATGAGCCACGCTGCAGCCATGCCTGCATTTGCCCATCACCTGCTCTTGCCTCCTTCTCTTGGCTCTGCCGCCATCCCATCCCCTTAGCCATGCCCGGCTGTCCCAGGTCTGCAGCAGGCCCTGGTTGCTCTTCCTGGCCCAACTCTGCTTGCCAACTCTGGCTGCGGTGGGATGGGGTTGTGGGGGGAGGTCCCTGCCCCGTCCTGCCCCACTGCCCCAACGCTCCCTGCCTTCACTCCGCAGCCTGCTCTTGCTGCCGGTGCAAGACATGTCTGGTGCTGCGAGCCTGTATTATCTGCACAGATATAGTCTTCCCGTAGTTTCCAGGTAGGCGTACATGTTTAAAGACAGGTATCCCTTGACCACTTGGAGCTTACCACACAAGGGCGCTAAATGAGACTGTCCTGTGAAGCTTTGTAACTGTAGGACAGAGGAAATTCTTCAGCAGAAGAGGCTACTCAAAGGGAACTAAAGAGCAGCTTGGCTATGAAATAAGCCCTGAGGCGACTGTGAAACCACTGAAAAAGAAACAGTGAAGGATCTAGCTATAATGTGAACACAGGCACAGATGCCCCCGTTGGAAAGATGTGCTTCAATTCCAGGCTTTGTGAATGACAGTTTAATTGCTGGGTCTCTGTGTTTGTGCTTCATCCACTACAAAGAAGAAAATAAGTGGGAATAGAAATATGGGAATAGGCATGCTGGTAGTAACTAAGCTGTACTGAAATGCTATGTACAAGCTGATGGTTTTATAATGGGCACATCTGCCCACCTCACAAAACCACTACAAAAATTGGCAGGATTTGCAGCATCTGCTGGGAAAGTTTCAGCTTCAGAAGAGCAGAAGGTGTTGAATGTTGGAGTTTTGGAGTTCAGCTGCATGGGTCTTGTTATTCTTAGTTTCTTCTTGTGCTCTGTGAATGAGCCCTAAATCCTGACCTTAGTAGGCACATTTTCTCTTGCCTTTTTTCTGGACCCCCACTGAGATATTCATTTTTTCCCCTACTATTGAAAGCTGGCTTTGAGCCTGTTATGATCTCCTTGTGTAAATCAGGCTCCCCTTACACTTTATCCACTTAGCAGATCTATCAAGTTTAACAGATATTTCCATGAACCTCTCATTCTTTTTCTAGACATTCCAGTGGTTTTGGCACTGCAACTCTCAAAAGATGTCAAATATTCGCTGCAAATCTTCTTTACACAGATTATATCACATTCTCTTGCAGTATAGTGCTGAAGTGGTCTAAGCTTTCCACTCTTGCTGTAGATAATGTACATCTTGGAGCCTTCTATTACCTTGTGAACATTTTACACTCTTTCAAAAAGGGTAAGTTATTCCTCAGTATAGGAGTCTTCTCCGTAACATGAGCATGACCAATTCTCCTCATGGGGTATGGCCATTCATATGCAGCATTCATTCAGCTGCCCCACACCTACTTATTTCAGCCTTACCTCCCAACCAGTCCTAATGTTCTTTGGCAATTCCATCTACCTCTCATAAGGAACTTCTGCTCCCTGCTTCTGCACCACTAGGCTTGAAATTACTCCTGCTTTACCACCAGCAGGTTTTCTTCATCAGAAAACCAAAAGTTCAGTCAGTTGTCCCAGTCTGGAGTGAACTTTGTACCTGCCTTTCAACAATAATATATTAGCTATGTTCCAAGTTCTCTGAGAAGTTTCTCAATGCCATCACTGCTTCTGTATAAACAAGTTTCTGATGCCTACAGGTTTATACACCTGACTGGCCCATCAGGCTCTGTTTAGTTCATTTTACATAGTGCTTCTCTGTTCATGGTTCTGTAATGCCACCCTGTCATTTAGCAAGAAAAGACTTTTCTATTCCAGACGCTTGTTCTCTGCCTGGTGAACAAGATTTCTTCTTAAAACTTTGTCTTTTTTCTACCCTCATTTATATTCTCCGAATAAAGAGAAAGCAAACAAAACAAATGTACACTGAATCTCCAAAGTATTGCAACTTGGTCTTGTGTTGTCAGGGAACAGCCATGATTCAAGTTAAATGACAGACAGGCAGAAGTCCTGCCTCAGCTTTGCTGTTCTTAAGAACTCCTGGAGGACCTTCAGTGTTCAGGCATACCATTTGCTTCTCACTTTCCTACAACTTCCCAGGGTTAGTCCTATGTTGCTGGCCAGTGAAAGACGCCTTTTCCACACAAGTTCTTGCATTACCAGTGCCCAGGATGGCCCTTGCATTAAAATGGAGTGCGCCCTGCTGCTTTACAGATACCCTGGAGGATTGTATTGCAATGGTGGGCTTTGTTAGAGCACTCCAGTGTCCTCCTTTTAAAGATTGCTATGTCAGTAGGAATGGAATGGCACAAATAGAAGGAAAATGAAGTATACATTTGCAATGTCAAAATTAAGTAACACAGTCACAGAGCCTTATAAAAATGTAGGCAATGGAAGCACAGAAAACCCAAGATTGGGTTTATCCTTTTATGAAATCCAGGAGACCCTGTGGAACTCCGTCTGTTGGCAAGGTATGAAATTGCATCTAATATGAGTGGGCAAGGACTCAAATACGGTCTATGCAGCATGTCCTCAAAGTCCTGGCTGATAGAAGCCTGCTGACCCTGATGTGCCAGGCTCTGCTTCTGTTTCCATTCAGAATCAAAGACTTTCCCATCCAGCTCATGGATTTCCTAATCCCTCCCAGTCTATCACTGGCTTCCACCCACTGCTTTGGAAATTATGATGTTCTTTGGCAGAGACAGGTGCAATTATTGCCTGCCTAGATGATAAACAGAATCAGATAATGGCTGCTTTGGTGTTTGATTAGGCATCCAAATTTAGTTCCTGTAAAGGCAGGAAACCCTTTTCCACAGGGCTTGGTAGTAATATTTTTTCTGTTATGGATGACATATATCATGCAGGCGTTATTTACTACTCAGGCCTTGCACAATTACAAAATTATGTCATTTGTGTGTGCTACATATTACTGGCACTTGTTTGAGACCACATTAACAACTAAACTTCCCTGAGGGGGTACTGAGTTAAGGGGTGACATTCACCCAAACTCTGTCCTTGGGAGCACTAATCAGTACCTGGCTACATGAAAACTAGCTGTAACTCCTGTTATTTATATTCACAAACAAAGTAAATAAAATCACCAAATGAAATAGATAAATCTAAGGTCACAGAAGCAGAGCTTATACTTGGCTTAAAATATGCAGTTCAACTTCTATGGTTTGATTTAAAATTTAAAATTAAAAGAAATATTTTAACAACTCTAGATACTTGACACTGAAGTAATGCCATTATGTGTTGTAGGAGGTTATGTATTACTAAGGCTGACTGTCCTTGTGAGGCACTTCAGTAACAGTGCATAACTTAACTAGAGATGGAAATCCCTAGTTGCCAAATGTGTGGACCAGCACGCTTAGCTTTTATGAAATAAATACAGAAGGAGATGATGTTGCTGAATTGATTAGCAGTAGCAAATACAAGTCATAAACAGGATGGGGATTTCCGTTCTTCTCGTATCACAATGATGTGGTCCCTAAGCCAGTGACCTTATGGTCTAAAATAAAGACAAAAGGTAGATATCTATTTCTGGGGTTTTCATGTAAGCTAGTGAATATGCCGGTATATAGGCAATGATCTCCTAATGACATACCCCAACTTGATTTGAAATGTCATTGGTGTTTTTGTAGGATAATTTTAGTTAATTGTTATTTGGGAAAGATCAGGTTAAACCTCTCTGTTTGTGGTTTAGCAGTTGGATAATTTATGATCTTACTCTTACATCAGAGACGCCAAAGCACTTGCCTGGGACACCCACAGTTCACTGTGGTTGTGATTTTGTTTCCTTGTGAAGAGGGAAAAGGAATTTCTGGTGCTTATCGTAGCTCTCTGGAGGCTATACCTACACGTTCAAGAAGTTCAGTGCCATAGGAAGAGATCCAGCTGGTGCTGAGCACCTGATGTGGGCAATTTTTCCCCATTTCAGAGGAGCTTTATTTCAAACTAGCGCTGGTGTGGTCCAAAGGACAAAATGGTCATAGCAGCTGGAGGGCAGTACATGTGTTCCTCAATCCCATCTTCCAGTTTGATTTAATTTGAAAAGAATCTGGTTCATATCCTCCAAGACCTTTCCATCATAGGAATCAAAGCATGCTAAGTGGCAACAATTGCGAGATCTGCCTTCAAAAGCATGTTCATAATCTGAACTAAAGCAGAAACGTAGGCACACTCTGTATGAAAATAAACACAGCTGCACTAAAAGGATTCATTTTATGTCAGAGTCCCATACTTTGGGATTTGGCTATTAACTCCTTAGTATGCCTGAAATGTTGCAACTTGCCCCATAGCCACTTCAGTATAAATGCCTGGATTTATTATTTCATTGTTTCTAATGTTTTGCAGATTGTTGAAAAAGAAACTCAGAACATCCTGATCGAATTTACTTATCGACTTAAAAATCACCTCTGATAAACTATGTAATTGTAAAGGAAATAGTGATTTCAGTCCAAGCATACTATTCTGTGTGTGTAACTCCTTTTTCTGTGATGTTCACATTCAGATGCTGCTGAGGTTTTATAGCATGTTGTATGTTTACTAAACTGCCTGCTCACCGAGCATTAAGAATATTTGCGTGTATGCAACACTTAAGGAAATATGAATTCATTTTGGCTGATTTTTGTCAAATAAGCAAATCTAATTCAGCTTGCTCCTGGATGACAGAGTGGCAGTTTAATATCCTTTTTGACTTAATGTAACTAGCTTGCTATAAAAAAAGAAACAGTTTAAAGCTAACAGATATTTTTTTCCCCAATCTTTCATTGCAGTTTCTATAAATCAATGTAAAAGCAGAGTCATAAAAATTATTATTAGCTGGAAATTACCTTGACAGAAATCTGAGGCATGTGGCTCAGCTAGAGGTTCTGGATCTAGAGCAGTCAAATGTAGTTCCAATTAAAAATTATAAATTAGAGCTGCAAGAGTGTGGGACCGCCTGCCTGGTGAACGATCTTACTTTCATATACATATATAAAAAGGTCACTGAGTTCCTGAACTCGTAGAGATTAAAGCAAATAGACTCTGTCTCATAAAGTCTCAAGAGAAAAACAAGTACTTTGAAACTACTCTCCTTAGGATGCAATATTGTGGCTGAATTTCCTATCACAGGAAAATTTACCCTCTTGTTTGTGGATGTAAGAAGGAAGAAATAGCTAACCAGTTAGGAAGCTAATGGTCTCAGAAGAGCCAATTAGTTAAGAAAGTTTGTTGGCATGCAAGAGTCACAAGTTCAAGCTCCCCTTCTCCTCATACAGACAGGCTGTGTGCATGGCAGTTTTCTTGGAGGATTATGCTCTTCTGGCCGTGGTCTTCCATGCTCGATTGGTCTAGCCTAGTCCAGGAAATAATTTAAACTCTCATTTTCAAGACGGGATTTCTGTCTGGTCCCCAGACTCCCCTGAATCTTAGAAACCATCCCTAAACCTGGTACATTTCTATGAATGGCAATGTTGATGGAACAATATATTCCTGAGAACACTTTTTACCAAGCCAACTGTACTTGGGCTTTTACCTTTCACCTCTCAGATATATTATTGCAATCTGTCTGATGAGTTGAGCAGATCTTCCCATGTAAGGTCAGATTCCTCAGTAGCAACGGTTTCAGGGTCACTTGACACTTAAATGAACATTCAGTTTCTGAGATACAGCTAGAAACCAACTTTAATGAAGAATTTGCCATTGTGCAGTCAATAACCAAGCTATCTGAGTACTTGATATCTGGAACATAAAGCTACCTGATGCTTTTATTAGAAGAGACATATGTGATGATGTGAGACTTTTTCAAAGCAGCGGATTCTCTCAGCTTGAAGCTCTGTGTCAGAAATCACTGAATAATTCCTCCCCATGAAACTTTTCCCTTTGTACCTAGCACTTTACCATGACCCCATGGGTTCCCAGACTTGTCTCAGTTTGCATACAGCTTGTCTGCAACATTACTTGAATGTGTTACGTTCCCAACAGTGATGTACTCTAAATTTGTCAAAATACTGTGGCTAGACAAGCTTAAAATCAAAATAGGGAAGCAAAGAGAAAAGCTCTTGATTGTGGAGATGGAGCTGCTGCCATGAAAGCATCAAATTAAGCACGGTAAACTTGTGACAAAAACTAATCTGTTCCCCAAGCTGTAACTGAGCACTTTGCAGAAAGCTGCCTTGGTAGCTGTGGCTGAGGATTAGCTCAGCGGGCTCTCCCGAGGTGGTGTCTCCTGGAGTGGATGCCCCTGCTCTGGATTGCCTCAGTCCTGTGATACCTGTGCAGTGTAAGCATGCCCCTGCATGCAAATGAATCTTCAAAGCACTCGCTAGGAAGGTCTGTTTTCCCGTCCTTCTGGCTAATCAATTTAGGGAAGCTTATTATAGCACGCTTTGCTGTTTGTGCAAATGCAAATGAAGCCTTGTTCAAGCTTGTCTGTGACTGGGATAGACAAAGCCCTTCTGATGTGTTGATTTTCCATACCCTGCTCATCCCCCTGTTTCAGAAGCTGTTTGAATTGCAATCTTTCTGACTCCTCCCTTCCTGGACTCAGAGCTTGTGCTGTGAATCTTTTCATGGTGCCACAGCAATTTACAAAGGATTATGTATAGGATGTCCTGATAGTCTTGCAGCATGTGATAAATTGCTGGGTTGATAAATTGCTGGCGATAAATTGCAGAGGTTGCATGAGGCGTATTAAGAATACTGGTATCAATGTGGTGTTTTGCTCGCTGTCCACCTTTGCAATTTTTTTGAACTCCTGCCAATCATAATAGAGTCTTCTGTCCACCCTTCCAAGCAAAGTCTGTGTGTTAGAGCAACTATATGTCTGACGTCTCTCTCTCTCTCTGCCTCCTTATAATCAACACATCCATATATATCCATATATACAGGTTCAAAAAAAGCAAGGTATTAAGTGGGAAAACCAAAGAGACTCAGAGAAGATGAGCTGGCCAAATACTGTTCCTTTAACTAGGCAGGAAAATTAGATACAGGGTATGCTAGGAGATATAGGGTGCGCTCAGGAGGGATATACAATGGGAGCATTTCCCTGAAATATTGGGGAGAATATTTAGACTGTGAAATAAGGGTTTTGAAAGGTGAGTGGGTATAATAATGAATAACATATTGCGCATAACTAGAAGGTTGTGTGTAATGGTGGTAGCTGTATAGAGTTGGAAGGGTTTTTTTGATTGAAAGAAAGAAAGAAAGAAAGAAGGAAAGAAAAGAAAGAAGGAAAGAAAGGTAGGTAGGTAGATAGATAGATAGATGATAGATAGATAGATAGATAGATAATGGAGAATGGAAGCTAAAGCAGATTTCCAGGCATTTTGACTCTGCTGCCATTTAACAGCACAATCAATAGTTCTGAAAAGGGAAAGGCATTTGCAATGCTAATTGCAATTCACAAGTGGGGGTGTACTGCGTGGGTGGAAGAGTTAGTTGTTTGCTTGCTGAGGGACATTTCAGAGCTGCTGAAGTTCTGATACTCGTAATTCTTTTTATAAAACAATTATCTGCTGAGCCCTTGGCTGACTAGAACACAGGAATAATTTCTAAATCAAAGAAATCGAGGAGGGTGGTAGTTCCTCGGGTTGTGATTTTCTGGCAGGTTTAGCTGGTTGTCTCAGTGCTCCCACTGAGAGGAGAGATGCGACGGAGAGGTGCCGACCATGGAGCTTGCCGGACCAACAGCGTTTGCTAGCTTTTAGAGTTTTACAAGGCCCATTTCTTCATCCAATATTTTGTCAAATATGTCCTGTCTTTTCCTATTTTCTGGTATCTACTTTTTTGATTTCTGAATAATAAATGGGTATTTTTACCTGTGGCATGACCTGAATCTGCCATCCTTATTTACCCTGATTAGTGCACTACTCTGTGCATGCAGGTTTGTTGGCCCCAGTGGAAGTACTTGCAGAATAAAGTACAAATCCGTGTGATGGAGGATGACAAAACCGAGCTCTTTCATCCTCTCTCCCTCCTTAAGCTGGGGTGAATGTTCCCTGGACTCCATAAACTGACTCCACAGAGTGAAAACATATGTTTGTGTGTATAAGACCGGAGTGCAGAATCATTTGGGGGAAGAAGAGGAAGAAAAATAATGTCCTGATACCAAGTCTTGTTAATGCCAATTCTCAAAAGCGCCACTGATCCCTAAGCATGTGGGAGCAAGAAATAGCAAAGGCATCTATCTCCTGACACTCTGCAGTCTGCTGCTGGTCTCCCAGTGTCCCCCGGGCTGTTCAGACACAACGTGGCGTCGGATGTGGTGTTGAGTGAATGTTACCCTGTGCACTCAGATGCAATTCTTAATTGGGTCTAGGTGAGAATTTCTGCTTTACACAGGGTAAGATTTAAATGCCTGTGGCACTCTAGATGTCACAGACATACAGTTTTAAATACCTGAACTAGGAAATATAAAAGATCAAATAGTAATACCTGGGTTCTTTTTTATTATTTTTTTCTTTAACAACTAACAGAGGAGTGGCTACTATTGTTATATGTACTTTTATTATTCAGAAATGGGGATAGGAAATTTCCTTTCTAAGTCAATTTGGAATCAGAGTGAAATTTTTCCTAAAACAAAACATTCTTTCTGCAAAACAAACCCCAAAACTGAAACCGCTTGTTAACTTCTGCCAAATTCAACAAATAATTATTGGACAAAAAAGGCAAACCTTGAAAAGGTAATAGATTTTCTCTTTCCATTTCAATACAGTATTCTGAAGGTAATTTTAGCACATTCAACTTTTCAAACCAGTAAAAAAAGGTCATAAATCAAATAATTAATCTCAAGGCATTTCAATAATCTCCAGCTTTGCCCTGAAAAATCTTATCATTTCTTTAGTCACAGTAAAATGTATTTATTACCTGCAGCAGTATGTGAATGTGATAACTCTGTAATGTGCAGGAGATATCTATTACTATGATCTTATAATGTCTGCATTGCCTTGCACCAACACACTGCATTGAGGTGGGTCCCTTTCTGTAATGTCGGGGTAAAGCTGGAATAACTTGGCTGATTCCAGTGGGATTACTGAGAATATATCCCAGAGTGGCTGCTAGCACAACCCAACCATAGACCGATACCGGAAAACCTGCCAGTTGATGACAAAACAAGGAACAAGGACTCGGGATGACTGCGTAACAGTACGTAGTGGTGTAATGCTATGAACAGAGTCTTCCTTTGCTTCCCTTTCACATGGTTTCAAGAGTCTTGATGTTAATATTATTTATGTATGTTGCAGTATCGTTCAGTATCCCTCAGGAGGACTGAGACTGGTTGTTCTGGCCATGAAATGAGGGTGGCGAGAAGAGGGACCCGGCAAATGGGAACCACAGGGACAACCTAGCACAGGGGTGGTTCAGCAGCTGCGCTCCAAAGGGCCACCTGCCCTGCAGGCTCCAGGTGGAGTGGTTAGATTGTGCTTGTGGTTTTGAAAAATATGGCTTTCTCTTGGATATCTGATATGGAACTGAGGAGTTTTGAAAACACTGGTCCTGCATACTGACCCACAGCCAATAAATCTCTGACTATGAGCTCTTGTGAAACAGTTTGGAGATTTCCTAGTTTGGTTTGTAACAAGATAAATTAACTCCAAGCACTTAATGAACTAATAGTGGATCATTACATCCTGTGTAAATATTGAAAAAAATCCACAAATAAATACAATGGATGGCAGTTCAAAAAAATCAACACTGATGAATTGCAACAGATACTGAAGCAGCAGTAAGATTCCTATTTTAGGAAATGCTCCAAATGAGCTCTAATAAGGTGTGTCTTACTATCTGTAATACATGGCAATGTGAGAATCCTTTAAAAGACTCATCAGTGAGGGCTCATCTGTTTTCTAGAGGCAGATCCAATTGAGACGGGGGCAGCTTGGGGGGGAGGCAGTGCACCCAGATTGCAAGGAGCAGGCTGTGCCACGTGGGTCTGGGCAGGCTTACTTGGATCAGAGGACCAGGTAGCTGTGTTCATGTGATACACAGCTCAAGCTAATGAGCTGATGAGGCTTGTAGCTTGGACGTAGTGCAGATCTGGTACTCCTGCTCCTGGACATGAATTGTCTGGAGTGGAGTGCTTGAACACCAAATGAACTTTCTGAGTGAACCTCCCTGGGCACAAAATTATATTTTCCAATGAAAGTTTATTTCCTTTAAAAATTTCCAACCAATTATTCCAATCTCCTGTCAGTTTAAGCATGTAAAAATGTTTCTACAAGAAGATATTATTCCAGTGGCTAGCCAGCCACCTCAGCCTGAGGTTTGGCATGCTTTCCTTATTTGCATTTAATCATAACTTCATTATTTCTAACAGATTCTTTGAAAGTTATCATTCGTACGAATTGAAAGATCTGTGGAACTCATTACAGGATTATAAGGTTAATCTGCACCCTGGTACAGACATTCTTCTTTCTAAAAACTCTGATTATTTCTTATGTCTTTCACAGACATCCATGCATTACTGAGGGTGTGACTAATGCTCTTCCTGCCTAACCCTACAAGCCAGTAATTTCCCTCAAGTTTCCTTAGCTGTATGTCTACTTTTAAATAAAGCAAATTCACCCTTTTGACAGCCAGATATTAATGTTTGGTTTAAACAACATTAAGGCTGTGATATAAAATCCAGGCAGTGTTAAAACAAGGTTGACATTGTCTCCTTTCATCACATGGCTTTGTGTCTTGGCACATGCTTGGCGTGTATTTTCAGATTAACTGTGGTAGGATTTACAATTTCATGGACTTCAGTGCTTCGTCTTCCACCTTTAGATAACCTGATGATCTCTTCCACCATGGAGCTGCTCACCAGGGTAGCGGTCTCTTGTGAGAATACAAAAAAAGTGTACCAAACAAACACATGTACACCAGGTGGAATAACATGTCAAAGTGACTTTGAGGAGTATAGCGCATGCCAATCTTCACTTCTGGCTACTTTCTGTCACGAGTTGGGAGGAATTTGGGAAGACAGATTCAAATTTATATATAAATATAAAAATTAAATGAAAAATGTAAGAAGCTGTTTGAGTGAGATTTGAACCTTGGAGAATAGAAGCATAGAGCAATACTTTTAAAGTTCAGATATTAGAAAGAGAAGTAAAACTGTTCGCTTTCATTTCCTTCAAACAAATATGTCAGCTTTATAAGAGCTAATCCACTACATTAAAAAAATTACAATGTCTAAAATAGCCTAGATTCAACTTGACAAAAACTGGAAGTATCTTGAGAATGGGAATAAGAATCGAAATCTGTTTTCGTCAGCAGAGTGACAGCAGCTTCTTTTATGACTTAGAGATGAAGAAACTAAAACTGTGTTGCATTATTTTACATGTCACAAAAGAATAAGCGAACTCAAAGTCCTCTGACAATTTTATTTTGCAGTCACTGGTTAGGAGGCATAGTTAGAGTTTGAAAATGAGAAGGACAAAATGTTCTTCATGTGCTCAGGTTTTTTCCAATATATTGTAAAAATGCTTAGCACAGTCAAAGCTGTGTGAGTGTGAGGGATGCTAGTATTTTTGATTTTGGAGTGGGGGTTTTACAGTATATTGGGTCATGGCTAACACAGCAGGGTCATAATCAAAGTGGTTCAGATGTTGTCCCATATAACACATGACACTAGGAACTGGTCCTGACAACCAGCATTTGAGGCTGTATTCTTTTACCCTGTAAAAAACGTATCTGTGGGGGAGAGGCTGTGAGACGCCCTCCCCAAACAGCAGAACTACAACCTGCAACTGAATGCTACATTCAACCCAAGGGCTTGTGGGATGCCTCAAGCCACTGGGTCACTCTGTGCAGTTTGATTTGCCCAGACCATCTTTCCAAATACTTGCCTCCCGGTGCTACTCCCTTAATGCCTACCTCTGCATTTTGGCCTCTATTCTGCAAAGACTTTAATACAGCTGTGTTGCAGCACATGGATGGACTCTCAGACGGCTCTGAGCATCCCTGTGTGCCACGCAGAGCTCGCAGGCAACCTGGGGCGCTTTGATCTACCTCTCGCATCTGACATTTGTGCATCCAGTGCAAGAACTGGTGAATGGACTATTGAACCCATGCAATTCTGTGCCAGCACGTCTCTATTCCTCTTTTCCTGACTCACAAATGGAATATTTCTTTCCTGAGCACCACGAGAGGCTCCCTCAGCAACTGACATATTTGACAGTCACACTGCACTTCAAAGAACCTCACAGGGTTGTTAGCAGTAGCAGGGATTTTTGCAAAGTTGTATTTTTAGCGCAGAGTCTGAAAGAATGACTTGACATATAGTACAGTGATCACAACCTTACTCTGAGCACGATATGCTGCTTAATTTATGACTTCTTTTGGAAGAAAAAAAATCAGAATAGAATATTTAGCAATGTCAAAGTTTATGTATAAGAAACACAGAAGCACAGAAATGCTGGGTGAGCATTTATTAAAAGTATCTCTGCATTTTTCATTCCATAGTATGATTGATGCCCTAGCTGTCCCTCAATTGTTTATTTAATGGATTTTTGGCTGCTATCATTATAGTCAAAGATATAGGGTTTTAGTGAAAATACACTAGCAGACTGGTTTAAGCTAAATATTTTCCGTAACATTTGGACCAAAGGAAGAATTTTCTGTTCTGGAACATTCATTACCTGAAATCATTTCCAGAGAACAATGACAATATGTTAAATCTCTCTGTCTGATGAGTGCCCATGTGTCTCTTTTTTGACTCATCCAGGCATGTGGCCAACGATGAGTATTTTTAAAGGCAAAAAAGTGTGTTTTAAAAATGTAACAGAATATACCAAGGTCAGTGAATTGGCTACAGTTGTTCAACCTTCTCTTGATTGCCTCCCTTCCCCTTCTTAGTTTCCTCATTCTTTCCTTTTAATTCACCTATTTCTGCGACAAGGTATCATCCATCCTTTCTAACTACTTAATTCAGCAAGGAATAGGAAACTGAAGCAAGTAGAACATGAGCTTGCTATTATACTGACTGATTGGCTGGCATGGTATTACGTACAGACTTCTCAGCTTTTTCTTTCTTGTTCTTTTTTAAAGCATTTTCTTATGTAGATGTGCCTGACCCACTGTGTTACCTAGAAGACAGGAACTGACTCCATGTGATAAACCTGTTGTCTTTTTTGGCCTTCTCTAGATTAATGTTCACGGCTCTGTTGTAGTTTGAGTGAACTCATTGTAAATTTACTCAGTTAATACTACTGCAAATACTTGTCTAGACACTTGGTAAATGTTTGTGGTGTATATTCAGACTCACCCGAGTATGAGCAGTGAGTACGTGTGTCGTGGAACAAATCTTTCAGGTTACCATTTATATGGTGGTGGTTCATTTAAATTGACACCTTTCTGAGTTATCATAGAGGTGCTAACTCTGTTCTGTGCATGCCCTCGGTGGAGAGGCTGTGCCGCTGCTGGACCTCTGCTTTCTGCAGCGTGCTCTCTGAGGTGGTACCTCCTCAGGCCTTGGGGGGTTTCACCATCATAGGTAAGAGGGTGTATCTGATGTTTCTAAAAAGACATTCAGTTGATTTCTGTTGATTAAAACAGGCAAACATGAAATAAGCCTACTGAAAACTCAAATGCTGCAGTAGACAATTTCTAGAGAGAAGCATTTTTTCTAAGTGAAGCTTCCTAGGGTTGCTGAATGAGCGTTGTAACGTTTCCTTTTTGCTTACACCATGCATATTTGTCTGCACTACTTCCTGCTCTAGAAAGGGGTATGTAAATGATATTTCTCTTTACCACGTTGCCTTAAATTTAGCTTTTCTGTGCTACTATGAATGTGAAAAATTAATTTCAGGAACATTGAATTGTTAATTTCAGTTCCCATACCTAATGGATTTCATGTCTCTTTTTTTTCTTTTTTTTTTTTTTTTTTTTTTTTTTTTTTTGTTTTAACATTAAAAGGTCTACTGAGTCTTTTTATCTATTTTCTGGTTTACCCTAGACACATGGAAACACATTTCTAAAACCTGAATAAAAGTATATCAATACTGTTTAAAGCTTTCTATGGATTTATCCACTGCATTTTATGTTAAACTGGGGGATTAATTTGTGTTGCATATGCTTTCATTATGAATTTGTCTACAGGACAGAAAACATCAAAAGAAATTTTTTTATTATTTTAAGGAATTATTGTGAGTTTTTTTCCTTTCCTTTTTCAAAGGATATGAAACAATGAAAATCCACAAAGATTAAAAACTGTCAATAGGAAGAATATAGTCTCTCTAAAATCTAGGTGGCATTTTCTTGCGTCTAAATCCGTATTCTGTGAATCATTGATGTGACATAAAATCATAACTGCTGAGGTGTGGAGTGGGACAGAAAGCCACAGAGAGCATCAGCTGTCTGTTATCTTTCCTAATTTCTATGATAATACTGATGGAGGCAAACCTCTTTTAGAATTCTTTTATTCTTATTTGTATTTTTTCTGACTCTGTTTTCATGTATAAAGCCCATAGGTCAACTTAAAACAAAGAAAGAAACAGAACAGACCCTGTAAGTGAGCAGTGGTGCACGTTGCAGGTGTGCAGGCATCAGAGAGCATTTTCCTTTCCATGGCTGCCTGACTCTGACCATTCTGCAGCCTCCTCAGCCTCTCCCCGTCTCCCTCCTACCAGATATGTCTCCCTGCCTACGCCTTTCCTATTTTGTGATGGTTATCTCAGGCTGTAGGTAGTGGAGACCTTATTTTCCAATCCTGTCACCTTTAAAAAGATCTGGGTTGCCTGGGTTACAAATTACTCTGTGAAAAGATGGTACTTACGTAACGACCTTGTGGGCTCCCAGATAACTACGAGATACAAGTTTTTCTTCTATTTATCCCATTCTTACAAGCCCTACGTGTCTTTTGGCATGTCATTTGCCTCTCCAGGTGAAAGTGGACCTGCATTGCTAACATTTGCACTTTAACTACAATCTTCTTCGTACGTATATTTTTAAAGACCATCGGCTGGTTTTTATCTACTGGTTTAGGAGGCTCGGTGACTGTGCTGCTGATTTGTACTGTGCTAATGGAGACTATAGTGAGAAACACAACATCTCTGTATGGGTCTGCAGAAGCGGTTAAGTTAGAAGGGTAGAAAGTTTCCTCTGCTGCTGAGCGCTGGTAACTGAAGGCACGCTGCGAGTCCATAATGTGGTTACTTAACCATTTTCCCTGACCACTGAGGCAGGCAGGGAAGCAGTGGCTTCAGCTCATATGTTTGACTTAGCAATTAGGTCAGAAGGATTTCTTTTCAATTTGCAAAAGTGAATCCAATCCATCAGCACAGAGGGTGATAGGGAGCACGTTCAGATGATGAAAACTGATAGTCATGGTCTGTTTTGGGCTGCTCGGCACGCCCATGCCTGGAAGGGCAGTGCAGACAGCAGCTCGAGACCAGCTAATGTCTGGAGCATCTTATGAGCCTGGGCCACGTGCCATCCCAGCTCTATCCACAGTCTCCAAATGGCCTCTGAAAACAGTGCGGCCCTGTTGGTGCGGCACTGTATGCGAATGAGCAAAGCCCACCAGACTTGGACCTATGCCATTGGAGCATGGGACCAGCTCAGGTCACTCTCCATTGCTGTCATAGCAGCTGTGGGTTGAGTTATCTGCCCCTGCAGTGCTTTTGAATTCATCCTTTATTCATAGAACAGCACCAAACCTGAGAGATGCTAGTAGGAAAGCTACTGCTCTTGATGCCAAAAGGCCTCTGAGTTGTTGTGCCAATAGTTAGTTGGAAGAAGGAATGTGTTTGAATTTTTTTTTTTAATGATATACAGGTGTATTTGGTGAGCTGGGATTTGGATTCTGTAGGTGATGAGGAAACCACGGGGAGGTTATGACACCACCGGTTCTTCGAGGAGGGCCCATAGACAGATTACCTGCAGCACAGTCCCTCGCTAGTGATGGACCTTGACTTACAGGCTTTGACGCAGAAAGAAGTTTGTGCAGTCTCTGAGTATCTGTCCCTAAGCATGACTTTTCAGCTTGAAATTTGTTGTTGAGAAACAACCAAAATTTATTGAACAAAATATAGCAAGCAAAAAACTCCACCTTTGCATCAAGTGAACAAGGAAAATTTAAACCAGCTGAGCTAGTAATATTTATGTTCTCCAGCTTTCCCCAGGTCTTATAAAAAATTCTGGCTAAATTCAAAACCAACAAAAAATCACACAGATTATCATAATGGAGGAAAACATTCTTTTTTTTGATGGGGGTCATAACTTTGCATCTTGAATGAATATTAATAAATCAAGTGAACAGTATTAACTAAAAACTAAATCAAAGTTTTAATTAAATCCACAGCAGTTTCTATTTTTCAATGTACATGGGAAGAGACAGGGTGTGATATATTCCCCTGACTGAAGAATTTTCAAGTTGCAGCTGGACAGCACTTTAATTAACTTCATTTTCTCCCTTTTCTCAGCTGAGGTCCCACTCCATTACAATTCTGAATCAATCTTAGATGTAATGTTTTGGAAAAGATAGCTTTCTTACTGTGTGACTGCTAAACGTTTTTTTTCAGGAGGCTGAAAACCTACAAATGTGGTACTCTAAAAGTTGTGGTGGCAAGGGGGATGTGGGGAAGCCAGAGTGAAGATTACGAACGTGGGAAGTGTGTCCCATTCGAATGCTGGTGCGCAGTGCATGCTTTTAATGGAGCTACTTCTGTTTCTGCTGTTTGCCAGCTGTAGTGTGACACTGGGGATCTGCTCAGTAAAATGATAACACTTGCACAACAAACTGTTTGTCCCTGGCTGGTTGACAAACTGAGAGCAGTGGTATCATTACTGAACAAGAGCCCAGAGCCTCCTCCTTGTCATCCTCTCACACTGAGCTAATTGCTAACAGTCGAAAGACAGCATCTATTTCACAGGTTAAAGTTGAAAGAATTTGTAGAAGTACCCTAGAGCCCAGGTCAAGGTTTTCCTCAAGTCTGACTTCATGGGTGTGGATAAATCTTCACAGGGGCCTTGCACAACTCAGGCAAAAGGCTGGAGGAAGGGACCTGTCACTACTGGCAGCCAATGCCAGCCCTTCTTTCCCTGCCAGTCATTGGAAATATATTTTATAGCACATTTCAGTGGGCAAAATATGCCGGGTGTTATGCATGTAGTAACAATAATTTATCTTCTCAAACAGTTTGGATTTCAAGAGAATGGTACCAGCCAAATGGGGTGGGCTTTTGTAAACTGATCGTTTGGGAAGGCTGCATTGGAAAGACAAGTGCAGTGCATGAGTATCTACACCGTGTTTTATAGCCATGACTTCATTTTTACCTGGAAACGGCAGAATTAAGACACGCAGGGAGTCAGTTAGCAGACTAACAGCATCTAAACCAGGGAGTTGTCTGTGAGTTTGACACATCAGAGAAGCCATGCCACAGCATGTCACGTGTAATGTTAGGGAACATGATGTTTCAATTATTAAACCAAGCTTGAAACTTAAAGATTTTTTTGGTTTAGTGAGTTTCCCTTTTCTTCCCTTGTCAGTAATGTATATAGGATAGCTTGGGTCTCAGTGGCTTTTATGAAAGCTTCTGCTGGGTCTTCAGATGATCTAATTTATTGAGATTATTACAGTTAGAGTTAATGAGATATCAGAGGCAATACTACTGCCAATTTATTTTTTTTATTTCTTTTTGTTAGTGCTGCTTGTAGTGTTACGTCTAGGACAAAAGAACAAGAGGAAGCTTTGAGTGGAGGTGTAGTTGTTTAGCTCTCTGTCTTCCTTGTTGAGACAGAGTATGGCAATGCTGCAGTGCAGAGATACTCGAGCTGGCATTAAACTAATTACGTTGGGTACTGGAAGCATGCTGGCTACAGCAGAGTGGAGTCCAGTATGTTCTGATTTTCCCTGCCAAAAAGCTTAGCAGCTTGGGCGCCAATGAACCAATAACAATAAACAGCAGTGTCTGGATAGGATTTTATGGGGGAGTTTGTTGCTCTGAAATTTTTCATGTTCCCTACACTGCTACCTCTCTTGCTTCCATAGTCTTTTATCTCTCTTTCCTAACTTCAAAGGAAAAAATGAAGCAAACAAGGATGACAGGATGCAGAAGCTGTGGGCAATACATCATCCAACAGCAGATGCCTGACTGCAGCTATTTCTCACACAAAGGGTCCGTGCAATAATTCCTGTGTTAGGCAAAGCCAAATCCTTACACAGAAAATAGTTAGGAATTGAGTTGAATGAGAAGATAGGATGGATTGCGGTGATCAGGCGCAGGGCTCAAGCATACTGACCAGCAACTCAGCTGGCCCTTTTTGTCCCACTCCTTTCCATTTCCCATGCCTGTTCTCCCATTCACCTTGATCACCTCTCTTTCTCCACCCTTGTCTCCTCTCAAATCAAAACCCACCCTGATTACTTTTTTTTCCCCACAGGTCTCACTTTTACTACCTCTGTATCCAAACTTGATGTTTCTGATAGGGTTACCTAGCCAATCGTTTACCAGTCCCTGCTGGCCTAGCAAGGTTTCACTCTCCAAAATGTCCCCAGTTCTCCCCTCCATTATCTGTGAGATTTGGCCATCCTCACATCACTCCCCCTTAACCATCTGTGAAATTCGGTCCTTCTTCATGGCATTATCCGTAACGCTTGTTACCTTCTCGCTCTGTTTTCTGCCATGTCCAGTAATTTCTTGTGGTCAGTTCATTGAGCTAAAGCTCAGGGCATGGCCTAATCATCTGCCAGCGTACCTTCACAAACTGGAAGGGAGAAAGACTAACAGCACAGTCACACAAATGATGAGACAGGAAGACTCAGACACCCTTGTTGAACAGGAAGATGTGGTAGGTCGATCCACAGGCAGAAAGGACAATCCACAGAAACATGCAAATGACGACAGGGAAGAGACTGGCTACTAGAGGAGAGAGGATTGTGGAGCACATCAGCTGCTCTGAAGCGCAATGAGAAAGAGCAGAATTGGGAAATGGGGTGGCAAGAGAGAAGAACCACTAGCCTGGCAAAGGGAGCTGATACAACTCCTATAGTCAGGAGCGACTACTTGAGGAGTAAAAGGGACCATATAGGGACCAAGAGAGAAGGCGTGATGATCTGGAGACAGAAGGAAGGACAGGGGGGTGGGATTAGATACGTATACCGAAACCAGGCAGAACTAGAATTTGCATGACCAGGACCTCTTGACAGACGTGCCGCCAGGATAAGTCAGAGAACAGAAAGATGAGCTTCCTTGATATCTCACTAACATCTCCAGAAAGAATGACATTAGTTTGCTGATGAAACTTGTTTACGGAGGGGATGACTGTGTGTCAGAGGGGCCAGAAGACCTTAAGGAACAGGGCTTTTGAAACCTGATGATAAAGCTCAGGAACACCTTTGGAGACTAATATCGAAAATGCTTGCTTTGAGGTTAGGAGTTTATTGTCTGGAGACTATAAGTGGAGAAAGGCAGGTGTGCGGTAGTCAGTAACAGGTTGATTACAAACTACAAATATCATGCAGCCATGAAAATGATTAATGAGATTCTATGGATGTGCTGAATGGTGTACTGCAGGAGAGAGACGGAGGTCTCGCTGATATTGTTGGCAGTGGTTTTGGATTACCACGTGTTCTGGTCACCTGCCTTTAAGAAAAACAGACTTAAACCAAAGGAGCTGTAGTCAGGCAGATTGCCCTTTCCCTTTTCTTTTTAGGAGTCTAAAAAAGCTTGACTTCCTCAGTCTGGCCAAAGAAGTGCTGAAGGACACGTGCTTGCTGCCCATAATCTAACCACAAAGTAATAAGCAGAAAATGTTGACATAAGAACAAATAGGGATAAATTTGGCACAAATATGTCTAGACTGAATGTGAAGGATGTTTCTAATCAAGAGAGGGGTGAGTGTCTGAAATGTGCTCCCAAAAAGTGTTTTGGCTGAAACAATCCCCAATAACTAATGAGGTTTACAAGACAGCTTGATCAAGTGTAAGTGAATGTGGTTGCAAGGCTGTGTTCAACCTATCTTGTGATTCGCCTGTGATTTTGTACTTAATGCTGGTGCCAAAACAGAGCATCAGGATTCAACAATAAAGCGTTTGTAAAGTGGCTATGTTTTTTTCATAAGTTATAATAATAACAAATATAGAGCAGAAAATAAAGTGCATAGTTTCATTCCAAACTGCTGGTTGTTTTCTGTGATTTTCATAACACTTTTACTTTTTTTTTTGTTTAATTTTGAGGGTCTGATGTGTAAAAACAAAGAAAAATTTTCCTAAAATTTTGAAGTTTCAAACCATTTTTACTGTTTACAAATAAAGACCAAACTTTTGAAAAGTGCTGGCAAGAAGGAACAGTGAGAGAAAACAACTTTACTTTTTCGCCCACTGCCACTTCCTTTCTTTCCTCTAAACACCACCAACAGAAAACATAATAGCCTGCTGTACTTGCCTCAGGTATGGAGACCTTGCCTTAAGTTTTAATTCCTACACAAAAGCGACTTGACTGGAGTTTTCTATGACTAAACGTGTGTCTTAGGCATCCAGCCATTTTAATGTTCTTATGATTTTGCTTTCTCCAGAAATTGCATCCAATATCAGAGAAAAGTGTTTAGTGAACTATGTTGTTTTAGGCAGTGCAAGAAGAACTGATATTTTAATAAAAACTAAAAAAAAGCTAGGAGACTGTGGACCAAAATGATTTGCAGGGTAGCACACAATACCTAGAAACTTTAAAACCGAAAACTTAAACCTGAGTGAAATGGAAGACATTCATGTTTAGTCCTAGCTCAAGTTGTGGACTATGGAGGAGAGTGGACTCCTGAAAAACATAAAGCATTTTAAAAACTTCATCAGTATATTAAAAAACTCCTAAACACATCTGAGTTTTAAAAGTTTTCTTTGTTCTTAGCAGAAAAAAAAATGAGGTGAGAGAACTATAAAAAATAGAAATGAAGAAATTTAAAACTCATGCGTTAAACAGTTTGATTAAAAATCTTAAGATAAGATTTAGAACTTCGGCATTTAAAAGTCCAGCTCCTTCTGGTATCCTTTGCAGAAGAAAGTGCTGGATGTGGGTATAAAATAAGGATAAAATATGATATTAATTTGCACTGAAGTAGCAAATATTTTACAGTAGTTTCAGGTCATTAATCTATCTTCCAGCTAGGGCAACTACATTAATAGCTTATGGGATTTACAGGGCAAGCATCAATTTAATGGTTCACCCTAAGTTTGGGGAAAATAGGAAAGGGCAGGATACTAGAGGATACATTATATCTTGGTGCATTAAAATCAATGGCAAAACTTTCTTGGCCTAAAATAACCTCTAGATAGGTTCTAATTCCAGTGCTGCTGCTGAACCTTCATTTCCTGTTTGCAAAATGGAAGGAACCATATTTTCATGACAAGCATTAAAACTGACTCTTCCCCTCATAACTCTGCCTTGAATAGGAAAATTATCTGAATTAATGTTAAGTTTTACTTGCATTTTTGGAGGTGGATGGGGTGGGGGTTTGTTTTCTTCAGTGTGGCCTCAGTCTAGGAAAGGAAATATATCTGCAATGAAGTAACAGAAGATACCTGCAGGGTCACAGAGTTTCACTTGTGGTAATTTCTAAGCAGCTCTCATCATTCAAGTCCTGCCTGTGATTTGTCACTAGTCACTATGTTCTTTTCACAGTAATATTTCCCTGTGCTCTGACGCTAGGTTAGAAACCCTTTTCTGTTCCTTGCTGTTGGAGATAGGGGATACCTTTGTAAATGGTGAGAGCAGTGCATTACGCAGTTTGTAGCTCATTCATGAGAAGGCTCAGAATAAGAACCGGGAAATAATGTCATAACTTAATAACCAAAATACTATCTTCACAGGGGAGAGTCATGCTAGTATAGCACCTATAATTCAGTGTTGGTGCAGTGCATCATAAGGTATGCAACCTTTTTTAAGGTGATAATTCCCATAATTTGGGTATTGACCTTGTTCTGTGTTGTACAGACTTGTAATCTGTGGGTTTTTGAATGATCCCCACAGGTGGGACATTTCTAATGTGAAGTCACGCTGTGAGACACCTCTGAGTGTGCTGGGAAGATGGGATTATAAATATTCATTGCTTTTGCAACCTTGGGCTATGAATGTTTCAAATTTTATAAGCTAAGCAGAACTGGGCCTAGTCAGAGAATTAAAAAAAAAATCTCACAACTTTGGTAAATCCAATGATAAATAAAGCGGAATGGGTAAGAAAATGAGAGTTTTTCTGCTAGGTTGATTTTGAACCAACATGCCAATTTGATTAGAAGAAGTACGCAAGCACGATATAAAATCTAATCACTTATGACAAAACCTAGTCAGGTTAGATTTCCCCTCCCTTGGAAATACAATAACTGCTTTGCAGTCCGGTTTCACCACTGAAGAACAAAGCACCGTGAGCTATAGATTTGGTCATCGCGCAATTTACCTCCCAGGTCTGAGGAACAAGCGTTGGTGGTCAGGCTCCCCATGCTGTCCCATCCCTTCCCACGGTGGGACCCCAACCACCAGCCATCAGAAAGACGATCAGAGCAGTGACCACATCATGGGCCTGGAGAAAATCTGGCTTGAATCGTGTGTAACGCCACTAGCAGTTTCTTTCAACCGCATGTCTGACAAGCAAGGGTTGAAGAGCAGTAGGAGCTCATTTCGTTCCTTTCCTACTTAATTTGTCCAGGTACAGAAGAAGGACTCATTAATACTTGGCCTCTGCCTGTGCTCTGCAACAAGATATGGCAAAGCTCAGTCCTCAAGACTTCTTCCTGTGACCCGGTAGAAATGTGCTTTGTAGATAGATTATCTCAACAGAAACTACAACCTCATATGCCTCCCCCGACCGCTGATGGATTCCTCAGATTTATGTGGCAGAAGTTCAACATGAATCTCTGCTGCCGCTGGGGGGATGGGATCACCCTGCTGGAGTCTGAAAATCATAACCCTGTGCAACTCAGAGCGTAATGGTTTTCCCACTGGGTTGATACTCACACAGTGTCCCTTGTGTCACAGGTGAATCTCCAAATCTCTACAGCACTGGCTACTGAGGGCCCTTCCTCGTCACACTCTCTCTCTCTCTTTTTTTTTAAACCAGGAAAGACTCTAATATCAACAGATTAACACATTTTCACAAAATAAAATCAATGTTTTCCAGTCAGCCCTGGAGTTTATCTTTAAAGTGCAAAAAAACCCCCAGAGCTCAACCACCTTAAAGCCTCTCGTTTGTGATTTGTTAAGCAGTATGAATTCGATGGAGACATTGGGGATGGCTGCCTCGAGGGTGACTGGCAGGAGGGAATTCTCGGGATCTGTCACGGTGAACATGGTAGCACAAGACATAAAAATGAGTTTCAAATGTAGATCCACCTCTATGCAGAGTCTACTGCTAATGCCTTTTTTTCCCTTCTACATGAGAGCTTGGTGTTGCCGGGGAAAAAACAAGAAGATAATTTTACACTTAATTTAATAAACCCTGATGACCTATTTTGTTATAAGATTATGGGATTGTGTAAATCCATGTGTATTTCATAATGACTAGAGTGTAAGAGTGCTTAGATATGTAGAGCCAAGGCAGGAGCTGAGTCTGGGACTCCGTCCTCTGTCTCTTTCTTGCCTTTTCTTTTAGAGAAATAGGATTTTACTGAAATCTCCTGGAGTGCATCCTACTGTCACCTGCAGCTCAAGTTCCATCATACTTTAACTGTTACAAGGACTTACCCCCCGGCTCAGGGGCACCCTTCCTGAGATGGGATCCTTGGGGTTATCTCTGTGAGATGCAGGGCATAGGACTTCTATTTCTCCCACTACACCATTTTTCCATTTTTTGCCAGTGTGCCAATGGAGCTATTTATGAAGATGCACTGGAAAACAAACCAGTGAAATGTTGCAAATTATAAAAATTTATATCCTTTTAACAATTTTTATTATTACCGTGAACCTAAATGGCAGTTGGACAAGATGATCGTTGTAGGTCCCTTCCAACTGAAATATTCTAGTCTAGTCTAGTCTGGTCTAAAAGGAGAAGGGAAAGGGGAAAATGTTTCAAACTACTTTCCCTGCTGGACAGACAATGATTCTGGATCATCTCCTTTTTGATGTCATGATAGGCCCAACACATAATATCTCTATAAGATACTTTCCTGGTGCTGGTGGCTCTTTAACAGGGCTTAAGGACACCTTCTTCCAAAAAAAAATACACAGTGTACCTGAACAAAGTACAAAGCAAGCGGAGAAATGGTTAAAGCCACAAAAATCTTTTCCCTAGGATCTGGCCTGCAACTTCCCCCCTCCCTCCTCCCCCCGCCCCGCTAAGCTTACGGGATTACTCACATGCATTTACATTCCCCACGCTTCACATGGCATCTGCTGCTACACATTTGTTGCAGGATCTTGTCTTTGAACAGCTGGTGACAACCCACTTCCTCTTGCTTTCTTCAGTAGAGATTTTTCAATTGTTTCTTGTTGTTTTGATGTGAGGCCCAGTGTTGGAAAAACAAGCCCATTTACCCTGATTAGAACCAGCCATTTAAGCACTTGCCAATTAACAACCCATTCGTTATTCTTCTAAGGACCCAGGAAATACTTTCCCTTTCTCTCCTTTTACTTTCTCTCCCTTCACTTTCTTCAGATGTGATTCCACATAAGGAGAACAAAATCGAGCCCTTTTTATATAAAATGGTATTAATATTTCCCTTCTTCTCCCTCTTCCTTTTGTCCTACAGAGTTGGAGAAGAAGAGATCCTTTGCTTTCTTCAAGCAAATTGTAATTAGCTCGATGTCGTGATAGCCACACTGTATCCTTAAACATAGAGAAACTGCCACTATTAAGAGTATATTATAGACATGACCTCTGGAAAAGGAAACAGGAGAACATCACGCTCACATCAGAAACAATGATACAAAATGTGATTAATTTTAGTTATTTGGTGCCAATTCTACTAACAGGCATTAAGAAAAATGATTTAACATGCATGTGTTTTTAGCAAAATTAGAGACAGCCTGGTTTATACTAGTCTAGTACATTCAGTGAAACAGAATCCTTCTTTCAGGGATTTGATCTCAACTATCTCTATGAAATCACACACGATGCTTTTATACCTCTAGAAAAAGTATGTACTAAAAATTCATCTTAGTGCTTAGCTACTGTTTTTTTCTTTCTGTCCTTTCATTCAGCACATCTAGATTTCCTTGCCAGGGACCACTTTTATTACATAAATATTTTAAGGAAGTACTAATCTTTCAAGTGAGACCGTCTTGTTTCCATTTTTGAAAATACAATTACTTATGTCAGACAACTCCAGTAGCAGTTACTTGAGAAACTGCATATAATCCTATCACACCTAAAGGCAGTAAAGGTAAGGGCTCTTCTGCTTTAAAATGCTTGCTGTGTTTATTACTGATTTGATGGCTATACCATTCTGCAGGAATTTTCCAAGGTTTTTTTTTTCCCTTTTTCATAATTCAAGTTGAAGTTACAATCTGTATTGTTTAGACTGTACTGTACTGTTTATTCCCATGAGTAATATCTGCTCATATGTTCACCTGTCCCTTAAAACATAGGTATACTTATGGTACATGGCTATTTAGGTGTTCTGCATCTCTCCGCAGAGGTATCTTTGACAACCAATGCACACTCTGAGTTGAGTTTTCTGTTGTATATGCCATAGAGCACCTGACTGCAGAGGAAGGGGTTTTCTTGGGGGGTCACACTTGCTTCCTACCATTGCTGGATATGTTGATTGGCCTTCTCTAATACACAGTTCTTTGGGTCCTGAATTTAAATACTGAATAAGCACATATATTTACTGAATAGTTGCCAAATTTGGTTTTTATTTCTTTGTTTCCTGTGGCAAGGGAGGATTTTGAATCTCTTTGCTGCTCAGGGGAAATTGAAAACAGGATCTATTTTTGGCTCTCATTTGACTTCCCAAGATGGATCAGTTGAAACCTGTTACAACACTAATTTACTTAAAGATGTATTATGTGCACTTTGTTAAAATGCTGAGGGGAAAAAGCTTTGCTTTTGCAGTTGTTTGGCCTGAAGCCACGATTGCCCATGAAGCTGCATGAAGAAGCCAGAAGAGAATTATCCACATATTTTTATGTATACAGCTTTATTGAACTGATTGGCTTGTGAACCTGTGCCCTTCTTAAAATATATTTTAAAAGACAGTAGGGGGTTATAAATGGGCTGAAGGTGCACCCTTTCCCCATAGCTGTGCAAATCAAGGACTGATGTGAAATGTTTGGATGAATCTACTCCCCTGACCTCACATCAAAACAAAACATTACTGCCTTATAGCCAGATATGAAAGGTTTCTCATTTCCTGAAATGCAGTGCAAGCGCAAAGAGAGATGCCAAAAGTCATGATGTTCATTTTTTTACAGCAAACCATAAAGGTTAGTTACACATAACTGTTAGATAATTGTTACCGTATTAGCTGTAATTTCCACTTGAGCACACCTTCGGTCCGTGGTGCTCTACAGCTGAATGCATAACATCTCTCGGTCCCTGGGGCAGTATTGGTAACAATTTACAGTGTGGCAACCTGTGTTATGCCTGCTCTATGAATAGCAGTGTCATTTGTCATGTATTTGAAAAGACTGCCTGTTCAACATAGCTGATGACAAATTTTGGGTTGAGATAGATTTGTCCTCTAGTTCACAGACTGGCTCTTTTTTCCCCTGCAGTGTCATTCACTACAGGCTAACCCTTCTGTGACCTTTCCATTCTCTGAGAAGACTGATCTGCAGATAACTGGATATTCAACATCCGTGTTTCAATTATCATATTATTTGAAGAATCTGGTGCTTCACTTAATGTTCCTCAAGTAGTTCTCTTGATTATTTACTATTGCAGAGCTGGGGTAAACTTGTTTGCTTCTCCTTTTCTCTCTGCCTGAATTTGATTTCAGAAAGCAATCATCTCAGGTGGAGAGAGATTTCAGAGTCCTAACCACATGCTGCAGTTGTTGGCTTTGTTGCTGCAAATGGCAACAGAGAGTATACTTTACCTTACACTATATGAAATGCCAAGAGCAGAATACATTCTTTTATTGCGATGTATTTTTTTTTTGTGAGTTTTTGCAGAACAGGTGTATCTGAAAGCCGTGATACTTGTATTCAGCAAGGATTTATCTATAGTATTTAATTACAAGAGTTCTGCATACATTTGCATAATATATTGGAGGGTTTTGTAGTGAGAAAACAGCTCAGGGCACATACGCCAATATCTCATTTCTTTCTCTCTCTCCTGTCAATTACCCTTGAGTCATCCCACTTGCTTAAGCTTCAGGTCAATAAAACGAATTTCAAAGCAGAATCCGGTGTGTGCTGAGACACTAACTTCATTGCATGCCTGTAAAAAGTGCATATTTTTTCATCATCCTTTTCTCTTAATATGATTGTTCTTCTGATTTCATTCTACAGAGGGATCCTAATGCACGTTCAATGTGGTTTCACTTAAATCATTTCTGCATGTCCTCGGTTTCCATCAGCATGCACTTTATTTCTGTGTGTGTAATTCTGAGGAAGAATCATTAGTTTCATTTCTACAATTTGCAAAAATCAGGAGGTCCAGAAAGGGCAAAGTTTATCATAGAAGTTTGATAAGGTAGATAGACTCTTATTTCATCACGTGTTCTGGAGCTTACAGAATACTTTTATTTATTTTATTGTTAGTTTCAATAATGCTATGATGTGCTGTGTGTCCTAGGCAGTGTCAGTTATTATGAAATTGAGAATTTCCGTCCCTTTTCATGTTTGGTTTTGATGTAAAATTAGGCAAAATGTTGAAATGTCAGAGTTCCATTAAATTGGAACAGAAATGTTTGACATTTTCAATCAAAATAAAATATTTTTACATTCCTGAAATGGAAGAGAATTCCTATAGCCTAAAGAGAGTTACAGTACTGGTCCTTATTCTATTTCATGGTTCCCAGCTGCTACTGGAGTTCCCATGTTGAACCACTACACCACATGGAAGAAATACATCCTGAGAGATACAGTGCATTATAGCTGGGATCCTTTAGAAATCCTTGCCCCAAAAAGAGTAGGGGCTGGAATTAAAAAGTAAACAATGCAATGTAAATACAGGGAAATGTAGGGAAATGCAGTGTAAAATACAAGCATTTGGATTTTCCATGTTTTCCAGTATATTTCAGTTGGGTGTTTCTACTAGGCTCTACTCATTACTCTGTTTCCAAGTATGTGGAGTATTACATTATATATAACAATTACTCTATTATAGATAAAAACTTCAAGGGCTCACAGTTTTTTCCCTTATTTTAGAGAATACCACACTAGAGAAGGTTAAAGTAGGCGTACGATCTTTCATTCCATAAGTACAATTTCTGAACGTGGAGAGCAATAGTTTAATACAGATTTTAGGGAATGGTATCCAGTACCAAATATGGTTATATGGTATCCAGGGTCCAAATACAGTTATCCATTTTTTTTAGGAACCAGTTTCAGTTTAAGTCCATCTCCAATGGTGGNAAAAAAAAAAAAAAAAAAAAAAAAAAAAAGCAGGAGAATGGGAATAAATGAAGAGAGAGTTAGATGTTCTTTATTGTTTCTCTATGGATATCACAGATAAAATATGGCGTGTCTGACACACCCAAAACTTTCACCTGACACATGAAGAAAAGATAATGCCAGGTCTCTTATTTTACCTGACTTTTTTTCTGCCAATTAATCTTCTTACTTTTCAGAAGAAAAAGAAGCTAAGTAGGCCTCAGTTTCCATTGGCCAAAACTATTTTGAATCCTTCAACGGAAAGGTTACATTTGGACACAAGAAGGCACAGATGCCATTTCATTTTCTTCTTCAAACGGACTCTGGTGAAAGGCCTGCTGACCTTTTGTGAGAGAGAGCTTCCTGAGAATAGAGTGAATTTCCCTTCCATTCTTCCCTCTCTCTGGTGATCAGTCTGTCTTCTGTTTATAGAGAGTAAATCATCCACATCATACCTCCTTGGATTCGAAATCCCAACTAGCCCTTCATCTCTTCAACTTTTTCTCCTCCACCAGCTGTTCATCATACGCTTTGATGGGCCAAACTACCCATCAAAGCCAAGGATTAGACACCTACATGCACTTAGGATTGTAATCGCATTGCAAACTATTTTATAGATGCCTGTAAAGTGATAGGAAAAATCATCTGCTGAATTGCATTATATCAAGAACAATTCATGAGGTAAAACTAGGACATTCTGGG